>CAKNYM010050771.1:198681-248773 GCA_932195095.1 Andricus curvator | reverse complement strand
TTGGAAACTTTTAGAGGTTTCTTGAAGATTCCAAGGATTTTTCATTTAATTTCAGTACTTTAATTGATTTCAGAGGATTTGCAATATTCTGGAGTAATTTAAAAGATTCCACGGAATTTTTTGTTTATTTTGATAATTTGAAGGAATTTGAAAAAAAAGACTGGGAATATTTTAGGGCATTTGAAAAGAATCCAAAGCATTTGAAAGAGATGTCAATAATTTCAATGAATGCCAACAGATTTTAAAGGGGTTGAAATATTTTAGGATACTTTAACAGACTCCAAAGCATTTCCAAGAGATTTCAATAATTTTGAGGAATTAAAAAAATGGTAAAGGATTTGAGAACTTTAAGAGTATTTTAAAAGATGTCAAGACATTTTCGTAAGCTTTAAAAAGTTTCAAGTGATTTTTAAAGATTTAAAGGATTTCAATAATTTGAAAGAGTTTCAAAGGATTGGAAATAATTTATGGTGCTTTTAAAAATTGCAAGGGATTTTGAAGAGTTAAAAAAATTTCAAGAAGTTCTAAAATATTGTGAAGGATTTTAAATATCTTAGGGGATTTTGAAAGATCCTATGAATTTTTGAATTGATTTCAGTAATTTAATGTTACTCATAGGATTTGAATTATTTTATGGTATTTTAGAAGATCTAAAGCATTTTCAAGAGCTTTAAAATGTTTCAATTGATTTCCAAAGGTTTGAAAGGATTTGATAACTTTAACAGTATTTCAAAAGATTCTAAGGAATGTACAATTGGTTTCAGAGGATTTGAAATATTTTAGAGTATTTAAAAAGATTCTAAAGCATTTTCAAGAGATTTGACAAAATTTGCATGGGGTATTGTATCGAAGAGTTTTCTAAAATTTCGAAAATATAGATCCATTTAATAGGACCTATGCCAGGTTTTAGGGTATATCAAAAGATTTCAAGCAATTTTGAATTTATTTCGGTAACCTAATAGGATTTGAAATGATTTAAAATATTATAAACTATTTTTAAAGACTTTAATGCACTTTCAAGATATTATTAATTTTTTATGGAATTTTAAAGGCTTTGAATGACTTTAAGAGGAATGAACAAATTTTTCTGAGAGTTTAAAGAATTTGTTTACAACTTTGGAATATATGCAACTATTTCATAGGACTTGCGAGGTTTCAATATATTTTAGAATATTTAAATGAATTTTATGCGATTTCCGAAGATTTCAATGATTTTAATGGATTTTAAAAGCTCCCAAGGTATTTTCAAAAATTTTCCAGGATTCAAGAAAATACTTTAAAATGTCATATAATTTCACGGGATTTTATAATATTTCACTGTACTTTAAGAAATTCATTAACAAGAAGTGAGGGGTTTTTTAGGTTTTCACAGATTTGTAGAGATTTTCAAATATGTTTTGCAATTAATTTGAATTCACCCTGAATTGTTACTCATTCATTCAGAATTATTTTATTATGTCTTTCGAATTTTGTTGATTTACCTGAATTCTTTTGAATTAAATCAATAATTCTATTCTGTTCAATGGATATTTTTTCAGTTTGTGTTTAATTCGTCTTGAAGTGTTTTAACCTCATTTTGAATTCTTCAACATTCAATAAAATTCTTTTGAATTCCCTTGTATTTTTCCAAAATCATTTTAAAATTACTAAAATCAATTACATTTTTTGGAGTTTTTAATTTTTTCCAATTTATTTCCATGTTTTAAATTTTAACTTTAATTCTTTGAAGTTTTATGAATTGAATTTTTCGAAATGCTTTCAAATCCAAAAGAACATCAGTCACACTATTGATGCACATATTTACTTTAAGTCACTCTTTGGATTAGAAATGAGTCTTGCTGCAAAAAACGTTTTTCGTAGGGCAGTTTCTCTGCTTTTTTCGGTTTGAATAGGTCACTATTCTTAAATAAATTAGGCTGTAGCCGCCCTTAGAATAATAAACTACAAATTCAGGCCTCGGGCTCAAAACACACTATTGACACTATTTGACACTTTTTTCAAGCGATGACGCTGTTTTGCTACTATTTTGAAAAAAAGACACTAAAGACACTATTTTCCAATTAAAACCACGAATTTATCAACCACTATAGATTTTTTGAAGAATAAAAAATTGACAGATTTTCGCAGAAGGAAAAAAAATATATTGTTTGAAAAGTTTTTGTTTAATTTAGTTTTTAATAAGAAAGATACTGTAACGTTTATAAAGGCCTGGAAAGTTCTATCGACAGGATAATTTTCTTCTTATAATAAAAGAATTTAATCATTTTGACGTAAACAACAGATACGATAAAAATGTTCATGTAAAAAAAAGTTATACTAAAATACATTTTACTTTTTCGTAATAACGTGCATCATTTATGATAAAAATTAAAAAATTAATTTTTCATGAAAAAAATTCACCACATCTCTCAATGCATAATAAAATATTAGTGGCGAATGGATTACTATAGAGTATAAACAGCAATAATTGCGGAGCAAATAGACAATTAAAAAATTTGTTATCATATTTCTTGAAAACTGAAAGATTGGTAATTACTGCCACTATTCTATGTATCATTCATTTTTTTAAACTTTGTAAAGCTTATATAATAATGAAAATTAATATTATTCGCAGTATTTATCAATTTGAAATTTATATGCTCATATACATGTTAAGACGAATAATTCACAATTTATTTTATAAATAAGATTTCTTTTAATTTATAAAATAAAAAATGTATTACGCCAATATGATTTATAAATAAGTTAAGTGTTAAACAAATTTAAGAGCCGATTATAATAAATTGAATTATAATTATATGCACCATTTTTTGAAGATGATAACGGTGACAGAATTTACCTACAAATAAATTATGAGAAATCCATTACTCCTTTAGCTTCAACATCATCCTGTAGAGCCTTCTAATTATTTTTTACGAATATTTTGTAACATTAATTAAATATAAATAACATAGAAAAAATAAGTATTTGGTTTATTCTTTTTCATAACAAAAATTAGTAGGCGCGCGCCTTGGCGCGCGCACGACTACTAGTATTCTTCCTAAATGAGTTCTCGCATCGATTGGGCCTCTCCATTCGGCATTCATTGGAGCCATTCACTCCCTCTTGAATTGATGGATGCGCACGCAATTATCGATTTTTCCTTCGATTCCTAAGGCTTCACGTAATAAATATTTTATTAAGTAGCGTAATATCAATCTTCAAATAGAAATTGTTGATGTAATCACACAAATCACCTTCAAAATACTCCAAGTTAAATTTTGGGTGCCATGATAAATTTCCACAACCCCCTAAGTCCACCCCTATAATTCTTACTTGAACAAATCCCAAGTGTCTCCACGAAAAATCCCACAAAATTTTAGAAATTTTAAATAATCACACCCGTCACCTCCAGGAAAAAAAAGTTAGATTACCAAGCCCATGATAATATTCAACAACAGCCCGAAACCACCCCTTACAATTTTACCTCGACCACTGGAAACCAATTAAAGTTGAAAACGAAAACTTGTGAGAATATAAATTATACATTAAGTTGCTCTTATGGAGTCTCAGCTTTGAAGCATGTGCCCGACATAAAATAATTTCAGTTTAAATACACAAAGGGTACCAAGGTACACCGTCACACACATAAGGGTTACTATTATAATATTTTTAAAATTGACAAATATCCCATTCAGTTTACAATCAAAATTAGGCCGATATTGATCTAAACATTTTCTTGTAAGTACGACACCAGTGCACATATTAAGAGTTTAACATATTTAACATATTTTGAGGTTTCAATAGTTATTTATTGTTGTCAGCATGAGCATTGGAAAACTACACAGGACATAGCTCAAATTCCAGGCTTTTTTATCGACAATGAGAAATTATTCACCTGAAAGCAAAAATATTTTTCATTAATCAATACCGGTATTTTGAACTATTATTCAAAACTATGCTCAAATGCTGAAATTCTCATTGCAATTCATCAAAATTTACTTTATGCTAGTGAAATAATCTGTTTTCTGTATTTTGCTAAAGATTCTGTAAAAATGCCGTAAATGGCCAAAATAAAACGTAGTTTAATATCTAATCTAAAATAAGAAACGGGTAAAAGATCGCTTGTTGGTATGCCCCTAGAGCATTCCAAAAGGGCTGACATTTTGCACGTCCCCGAAATGTTCCATGTGCGTTCCGTGCTATTAGGTATTACTCGTGATAGTGGCCATTTTGTTTGACTCAAAGGGTAATTCTTGCTTTGAGATCTACAGGCCTATGATTCTTAAGTTTATCGATAACTGATAATTATTTTAATTTATGTGTTTTTACTTTCACTTTGAATAACAGTTCTAACGATCCAGATGTGCTGAACACGTAAAATACTTTACGTATATTATAATATATTCTCTTCTGAATTATCATTACGCTTAATACGTAAATTAGACCCATTCCAGAGTCTAATACTGATATCCTCGCCATGGCAGTTGAGTCTCTTGATACCTGCAACCCCTTACAGTTCTCTACCTCTACGCGTGACGACAGTGCGATCCGACGAAAATTCACCTGTGACCACCTGCCGCCATCCGGCATCACGAATTCCGCAAATTCCATGAATGACGTCAATATCACGAATTGCGTGAATTTTATGAATTCTGAGAATATCAAGAATTCTTTGAATTCCACGAATTCCATAAACTTCCCACATTCCGTCAATTCCGCGAATTCCATGGGTTTCATATATTCAGTGAATTCCGTGAATACCATGAATTTCGTGAACTCCATGTATTGCTTGAATTTCGTGAATTATTGAATTCCATGAACTTCTCAAACTCCATGAGTTTCATGCATCCCGTGAATTCCATGGATTTCATGAATTCCGTGAATTCCATGTATTCCTTGAATTCCGTGAACTTCTCAAATTCAATTAATTCCATGCATTCCGTGAATTCCATTATTTCCCTGAATTCCATGAATTTCGTAAATTCCATGAATTCCGTGATTGTCATAAATTTCGTTAGACACGTGATTTCGATCAATTCGGTTAATTCCATGAATTGCGTTAATTCCATGTACTCCTTGAATTTCGTGAATTATTGTATTCCATGAACTTCCCAATTCTATGAGTTCCATGCATTCCGTGAACTCCATGGATTTCATGAATTCCGTGAATTCCATGTATTCCTTAAATTCCGTGAACTCCTCAAATTCATTTAATTCCATGCATTCCGTGAATTCTATTATTTCCCTGAATTCCATGAATTTCGTAAATTCCATGAATTCTGCGAATTCCATGAATTCAATTAATTTTGTGAATTTCATGAATTTTGCGAATTCTGTGAATTCCTTGAATTCAATTAATTTTGTGAATTTCATGAGTTTTGCGAATTCTGTGAATTCCATGAATTTCGTGAATTCTATGAATTCCGTTAAATTCGTGATTTTGATAAATTCTGTTAATTCCATGAATTGCGTTAATTCCTTGAATTCCGTAAATTCTCGGAATTCTGTCAATTCCTTGAATTTCACCAATTCCTTAAACTTTGCCAATCTCACGAATTCCGTGTATTCCACGAATTGCTAGAATTCTAAGAATTTCGAGAATTCCTTGAATCATCTGAATTCCATAAATTCCATGAATTTCATGCATTTCTCGAATTCTTTGAATTCCGTCAATCCTTGAATCCCACCAATTACTTGAATTTCACCAATTCCTTAAATTCTGCCAATCTCGCGAATTCCACGAATTCTTTGAATTCCTTGAATTAAATATATTCCTTGAATTCCATGAATTCCTTGAATGCCGTGAATTCCGTGACTTTCACGAATTCCATGAATCCCTTGAATTCCTCAAATTCCATGAATTTCTTTAATTCTGTGAGTTCTGTGGATTCCATGAATTCCGTGATTTCCTTGATTTTCAGAAATTCCGTGAATTCCATGACTTTCATGAGTTCTATTAATCTCATGAAATACATGAATTCCGTGAATTCTGTTAATTCTACGAATTTCGTGGTTTCCACGAATTCCATGATTTCCTGGATTTTCATGAATTCCGAGAATTACATGACTTTCATGAATTCTATGAATCCCATGAATTACATCAATTCCGTGAATTCCATGAATTTCGGGAATTCCACGAATTCCGTGGGTAAGAATTCCAGTAAAAATCGGTCATACCGAACAATTTTTATTATTCAGGCTTCAGCCAGATTTTAGATCGATAGGAATAATAAGTATCGATATAATAGAAAGATAAGGTTTGAAAATGGATTATGAGAAAAAAATTTGATGGTAACCAGAATTACCAAATACTAAGTATGCAATAAAAGCGAATTTAACTGAAATGCAGAAAGCGGTAATGAAAGATACCGAGGAAAATACGAATAGGAAGATTGAGGAAAAGCAATTAAAATTCGGATAGAATATTAGCTTGCGAAACCACATGAAAGGAACAGAGACAGATTTGCTATCGTGCGAAGTTTCTTCTCCCGTTTCACCATACGTCCATAATGAATAAACAAAAAAGAAAATTGCTTCACGATAATTATGAGAAAAGATAATTTTTTCAGCAATTATTGCAGGTGCAATTTTGAAGGTAGAGAGCGCACATTTTGAGCGAATGTAGATGAAGACTTTAACTATTTTCAATAAAATTGTCCTAATTTTTATTTGTAAATTGAGTGTTTGCAATTGCAGTGAATATACGGACAACATGCTACCCATTGAGTTGCAGTTGAGGCGTTTGCTCTCAAATTGAAATTACCGTCTTCAAAATGCGTCAGCTGCAAATATTTTGTGAACGAAGCCGCGTATTGAGACGACTTTTTGCTTCCTCATCGAGGTAGCTTTGTAATGGCAACATTTCCAAAAAATGTTAATTCATTCAATTAAACCTTCCCCAATTTAAAAATGTCTAATACAATGTTCTAAGCAATTGCCCGGTTGTGTGTGTGTGTGTGCTTATTTTCACCACTAATATCTTGAAACTGACCGAAGGATTTCTAAAAATATTTATTGCATTTTTTTTAGCACTCAATAATATATGAAAAATCGGTTTTTTATAATAAAACTTTTTTCATTGACATGATTCAAAGTTGATGCAAAAATATAAAAGATTCCTTGGTTCGAGACGAATCGATTGACCTATAATATTAGTACATTTTATCAAAGTGTGAGGAAGTTATCGTCATTTATATTATATTTAAAATCGATTTTTATAGTAAAAACGTTTTCATACTCATAATTTAAAGTTGATGCGAGAATAGAAAAGATGTGCTGATTCGAGACGAATCGATTAAACTATAATATTCATACATTTTATTGAAGAGTAAGGAGGCTATGGTAATGCATAATATTTGAAAACGCGGTTTTTTATAATAAAACTTTTTTCACTCACATAATTCAAAATTGGTACAAGAACGGAAAAGATTCCTTGATTCGAGGCAAATCGATCGATTTATAATATTAATACACTTCATTGAAGACTAAGGAACACAGAAAAAACTAGGGTTTCTATTAGAACCAATTTTTGGTTCCAAAGGAGCTGCAACAAAAAGGAACCTGTCCTGCTGAAAAGGAACCCAAAATGATAAATGGTTTCTAAATGAACCCAAAGAGTGGATTTAAATGTTTCTAATAGAGCCTTTTTGTCACTTCTGCCTTGACTCACTTCAAAGATTTCATAAGTTAATGATGCACATTTTGCTTTATAATTTGAATTAACTATTATTGCACTGGGAAAATTTTAATGAAGAAACTGAAATCATAGACATTAGTCCTTCCCGTGTGGAAAAATTTTGGGACAGACTTAAGTCCAATTGGGGCCGAATCTAGTCCGTCTAATCTAGACCGTCTAATAGGGTTCCCGTACTGGTGCTATTTAGACTCACATAATCAAAAAATTTGCTAAGTGTCAACAACATGCTCGACATGTCGATAATATGCTTGAAAGTGATCATAAGATGAGGAGTGCCTTTGTAAGTATATTACTCTTAATTATAATTTTTTTTAAATGAGAATAAAGTATATATAAAATATGGAATAACAACTTTTTACTTATTTTACTCTTTTCAGAGGGGAACTATAAAGAGTCTGATTGATGCAGATAACATTTTAAGCAGGACACTAAAAAACATTATTAAGAAGTATTTATCGCGAAACATTTTAATGCAGTACACGGCGCAAAAAATGACTGAAAAGAAGGATTTGGTTTTCAAAAACACTAAGTTTTGCAAAATTATGCAAGGTAATTAGTATTTTTCCGAAAAAACGTTTGTCCCAAGGTTTTTTTTTCCTAACTCACATTTTTGTTCTAATATGTGTTCCTTCCAATTATTACTTGGCATCGTTTGAATTCATAATAATTATATTTTTATTACAGATGTTTTATCATCCATCTACAATTCTAACGGGAAAATTGAGCTCACCGAAAAAAAGTTCTTTAAAGATTTAGGAACGACCATCGAAAATGAAAAAGACTGGGAAGGATTCAGATTATTGAGACAGGCGATAAAAACTAACACGGAAAATTAAAATCATTAAGGTCATTTCATGTTTATAAAATATTGTCTTCGAATTTACGTAAGTTTAAATACAAATACAATTTGTAAAACATAAATTTTTGTTCTGATTATATCTGCTCAATAGCCGCCAATTAGTAACTCACTTTAGCACCCAATTAGCGCGTCTAGATTAGTCCTAAGCAGTATAAAAACGTTACAGTTCTATTTAGCACCACATTAGTCCGTCTAATTAGCACCACATTAGCAATTAGACGGACTAATTTGGGCCCGATCAGTTCCCCAAAATTTTTCCACACGGGTTCTTTAAAGGAAGATATCGCACATGAAATGTGATATTTTTTAAGGTTATGTTGAAAATCCGATGTTTTCCACTGCGCATACACAAGAAGCGCGGGACTATTTAAAATGATATAATATACACTTGGAATATTAGGCTATAATTAAATTTTTACAAGAAACTAGGTATTTCTATAATTCAATTTAATTTGTTTTAAAGAAGAATAAAAAACGTTTGTTAATATTTATCTGTATGACTATGCATAGTATTTATTGATTTCAAATGGGCCCGCGCTTCTCGGCGCATGCGCAGCTGAAAACGTCGGAACCCGCCGATGGCCATCTATCGGATATAAACGAACTAAAAAGGAACCCTTAATAAGAGTTCCTTTAGAGCCTAAGTTCTAAATGATCCGAAGTTCTACTTGAACCGCAACATTACTAAACCCTCAGTTTTTTCTGTGAAGTTATGCTCATTTATAATATTTGAAACATCTGTTTCAAACAGAAAAACTTTTTTCATCGACAAAATTCAAAGTTGATTCATGAATGAGAAAGACTTTTTGATCATAAATTTTCAAATAGAATAATTCTGACAAATTTTGTAAAGAAATCATAGAGCTGGGAAAGGGGTAGTGTGACACAGAACTTTTCCTTTCCCTTTCCAGCTCGAAAAATTAACATTTCAAATACAAAATTTGATTAGTCTGATTTGTGTTTGTATTTAAAAAATTTTTTTGTATTATTTTGTATTTTTTATAAATTCTTATTTTTAAATTGATCAAAATGAAGACTTTGGTTTGGCTATTAATCAAAAAAATCACTAATGCTTCCTATATGAGGAAGCAAATAAATTTTCTAACGGGAAGCCAAGTGCTCGTGAAATGAGCGCCATATAATTATAAATACAAACAAAGTGGTAACACTCGAGATCGAATTCACAGCTAGTTTTAATTTGTTATAAGTTTTTGCGCTAATTAACAATCATACATCAAAATAATAAATTAGAAGGAGGTGTTTCGGGTTTCAATCATGTGCAAAACTACGAATCTTGCCGACGTTTCGTGAACATTGCAGATTGGCCAATCAAGTTCGACCATTCCCCACGGTGGGGCGCTCTGTCCAATCGCAGGCAGCGTAAAGAGCATATATAAGAACAACATAACCTTAAACTTCAGTTCCAGGTTTGCGCTGAAGAAGTACACTGCAATGTTTTGCACACGAGTGAAACCCGAAACACCTCCTTTTAATTCGGAAATCTTAAAAAATGTACATTATTTATGAAATTTTTGAAAAACTTCTATAGATTTTCTAAAATGATTTGCGTTTTTTCTAACAGTTTTTAAAAATATTTCAAAACTAAAAGCCTTATGAAATGTTGGGAAACCTTTTTAAATATTCTGTTACAATTAATGTTATACCAAGGGAAAAATGATTGGAAATTTTCCTTGGAATCTTAAAAAAAAATTAATTCCCTATAAATCTGTCAAAATTCATAAAAATCTTGTAAATTCTTCATTTAAAATCTTCAAAAGTTAATTTTTCAAAATAAAAAATCATTTGATGTTATCCCAGGAATCTCAGGAATTGTTTTTATTCCCTTGAAATGTTTCAACATTCTTAAAAAGCCTCTGCATTTTTTTTCAATTTTTAAAAACCTACACTTTGTAAAATTTTTTGCGAAATATTCTTGAAATTTAAATTATTTTTCATAACACAGGTATATTATGGGTCAAATGTTCAAAATTTCGAAAACGGAAATGTGTGTGTGTGTCTATGTGTGTAGAGGGGGGGGGGGGGTGTTACACTTTGAATAGCAGTGTATTAAGCTCGCGCGTACGCACGCGAATATTGTGGTTTAGTTAGTAATAATTTGTCGACTTACCGTGTGATGGACATGAATCGTGACAAGAAGGGTACCTACCACCACATCCAGGCGCGCAATCTATCCCGCACACTACAACTACAACGAGAAAAGCCACATATATGACAACGAAAAAGGCTATGATTGAAATATTAATTTTATTTTTTTGTCGAAAACAGACTGAAACTCTTCTGTTCCAGTCGCGGCTTATGTAGCAACTCTCTTTCCCCCATGCATAAGCCAGAGTACATCATATTCACCACATGGAGGGGACTAGACAGTAGAGCAAATACAAATATTCAACGTGAAACTGAAAAAAAAAAGATATCATATCAGATGAAAAAATATAAACGTCTTTTTTGTTTGTTTATTACTATCGAATCAAATCCGCTCCAGTTCCAAATCACGTTATATGTGTACACTGAACCACACTTACAAAAGCAATGCAATATTAAATTGCAGTACACAAATTTGCGGTCAAAATTCATAAATTCCAAAATGTGACTATAATTTTTAAAACGATATTGAATTCGTATATTTACACGAAAGTAAGTAAGAGGTAAGTTTTTGCGTCACAAAATATGAGTTTAAAGTCAAAATTCAGAAATTAGACTCAATTTATTAAAATTGTATTAAATTAGCAGACTTCCATGAGTTAGTACGAGGGGGGGTTTCGGAGCACAGAAAGCCAATTTGGGGTTAAAGTTTTAAAAATCAAAAATTTTACGCAAATATTTAAAATTTTATTAACTTGGAAAATTTCTATGCAAGTCGGTACAAGGGGAGTCTCAGGGCACAGAAGACGAATTTCGGGTAAAAATGAAAAAATTCCACAGTTTGACGCTAATATTGAAATTTTTATTGATTTGGAAAATTTCCATGAAAGTCAGTACGAAAAGGGTTTTTCGGAGAAAGAAAATTAATGTGGGATAAAAATTCGAAAATTAAAAAAGTGACTAAAATTTGGAAAATTGTAATAAATCAGTCGGTTTCCACAAAAGTCAGTTCGAGGGAGGTTTTCAAGTCCAGGACGTTGGGCAAATCCTCGAGCCATCCCACGAGCTTTTTCATCACTCCCAGGTCCCACCTGATTTTAATTTATTTTGTAGAACGAAACGATTTCCTATGATAACACGACCCTTAAGTACCTAAAAATAAAATAGTGAATACCTCTTTATCTAATGAACCGATTTTTATGAATGTTAAAATATTTAGGCAATATGGGACAATTCAAATACCAATAGGGGGTCAAACATAACATATTTACAAATTTGGAATGAAAAGTGAAACCTTGCCGTTATATCCTGAAATAAATAAAACAATTACTAATTACGTAACAGCTAGCTGCTAGAGCTACAATTTAGCGTACAGAACTAAGACGAGCTACAGATGCAAATGTCAAATTGAAGTGGATTCCAGGACATTGGGCAAATCCTTGAGCCATCACTCGAGCTTTCCATTGCTCCCAGGTTCCATTAGATTCGAATTTATTTTGTAGAACGAAACGATATCCTATGATAACACGATCTTTTGGACGATCGGCAAGTTTCCATGTGTCAGTCTTGATGAGGGACCTTATTTTCACTGCAACAGCCCAGGACCATTCATCTACATCCGTACCAGAGACAGCCTGCTTCAAAGGTACCTCAGCCAGGCTGGAAATTTCAAATTCCGTGCACCTGGAATCAGCACGTTGTTCTTGATATCGTTTACGAGGTATTTAAAACGCGATCTCAGGGGAATGTCCTTATTGCTTAAATCAATAACTCTTTCACGCTAAAAGCAGATAGAAAAATTTCAGTGCGTTTCACACTTATGGCGACATCGACCTCATGAGTCGGCAATGAAATTGCACACAGCAAAAGGTTGATGTCCCATTCTTTCAATTCCACCGTTCTATTTCGCCGACCAAAAAATGTCTTACCTAGCAATATTCCCCTCTCAAAAATGTAGCGGTTCGTCTACGAGGAGCATCGATCAAAAATGATCATGGCAGTTCAGCAAGCTTCTTACTTCGGTTAAGAAGTCTCGAAAAGGGTCACTCCATCGGGAAACCTCTGAAGTTGAAGATACACCAGTACCTCGCGTTACACCTTATGGTTTGCTTCCTGATTTTCCTTCGTAAGTCCACAAAGGCATCGATAAAGAACGGGTAAATGTGCAAAAGATTGAACTAATCTTTCCTTCAATTAGAGTGCACTGAAACCGGAAAATCAACAGAGTACAAAAACCCCGAAATTGAAGCGAAGGCCGCTCTTCGGGAATTATTTCAGACGGCGTCGCGAAAAAAATTAGTTAACAGAGAAAACCACGAATGAATGAGATTTCTTATCGAATCTCAAAACGATAAAAAATCCCATCCTAAAAAGTTGTATTTGGAAGCGAAAAAACGAAAGGAAATAAAGGAATTTGAATGCACTCCTTTTATTTATGGTTAAAAGCCGCTGGAGATTTGTCCTTGTAATTACAAATAATGACGCGAAAAGGTGGAAGAAAAGGTGCAACGAAACTAAGTACTAAAATTACATTTTGGCCCGCATGAAAGGAATGCCCTCCGAAAAACAAGTTCGGATTGCGTTCCTCCCATTCGGTAGTTTTAATTTTTGAGTGTGTCACGAACACGGGGTGAGCAAAAATGTATCGTTCCGATTTTCTCTCATATCCTCAACCATTATGTTGACTTATATTCTTTTGAATCCAAACCAATCAATTTTAATATTTTCGAAATCGTCTAAACGCTGGAATATGAAAAAGAACCTTCCATTGACCACATTATAGGTTACACCCCCTCGGATGACGGGAATTGGATAACGATCGCCCACAATAATAAATGTAAAAATAACATTTTGTGATGGGATGGCAGTTTGGAGCCTCCGCAATCTGGACCATAGCTTAAGAAAGGAATAGGAAAAATTACTAATCTGGTTGGGTTGTAACACTGAGGCTCTTCTCAAATTCCTCTCTTGTAAATGCAAATAAGAATGCTGCTCATCATGTGGTTGAAGGAAGGCAGGGCTGAAATGTTCCATCATTTGCATGAATTGCAACAAGCAGGAATGTGTTACATTTTTTGAGATTTTGAGCAACACCGGGGAAGATGGAGAAGAGAAAGAAATTCAAGCCACCATCTGCAAACTGTCGCAAACTGAGGAAAACAGGATTCAGGCGAAGAAGAAAAACCACGAGAGAAGGATGACACAGTAGAAGTACAACCGTGTCCAGAGAGAATTTCAAAACTAAGGAAAGTAACCAGAACACAAACATCAAAATAAATACATCAAAACATACATTTAAAAAATGCATCCCTCCATCAATACATTCATCCATCTATTTGGATTAGGCCTAATGGGGAAACCATAAGAAAAAAACTCGACATTTGTCTAACCTCTTAGGTCTCGGTGAGAAGGCTTGCATTGAAAAGTATTCGAAAATTTCCTGTTCAATTGTGACGTGACAAATATTCAACAAAACGGTTGAATTTTAAACCAAAAAAGATGACTTTTTAAGAAAATAATTGAAGTTTCAAGAAAATAATTGAATTTTTAACAAAATAATTACATTCTCAACCAAATAGTAGAATTTTAACCAAAAGCGATGAATCCCGAACTCAAAATATAATAATAGACTTCAAATGAAAAGAATACAGTTTCAACCAAAAAGGATTACTTTTCAAAAAAATAGTACAATCTTCAACAAAATAATATAGCATACTAATAATTAAAACTAGAAATTATTTATGAACTCCCTAGGGAGTCATATATGCTAATATAAGCTAATGGTTGGCTAAGCGTAATACGTCACTAAAAGTTAGATAAATTAACAATTCACCAGTGCGAAATTTCTAGAGTAGAATTATCAATGCTAAATGAAATGTTAAAGAATAGCTTTTTAAAGTAATAAGGCCAAGGTGCATTGCTAATTTCAGGCCTCGGACTCACTCTAGAGATCAAAAATAATGTAAATAGTGTCACAACTTTGAAAAAATAGTGCAAAAATAGTGTGATAAAATTTGTCACGTATTAACCTTGTATATTAATGGAAATAATTAATAGAAGGGGGTGTGATGTGAACATTAACAAAATCTCTATTAAATTAAAAATTTGAAAGCATATTTAAAAAAATAATTAGTATAAATAAACTTAGTACAAAAATTTATGAAATTTCATTCATTGTTATCCTTCTTCGAAATGTTGTCTTTACTGGGTTTACTTCTTCTTGTAGCTGGCTTGACTATTTGATTGACTTTGAAGTTTTTTTCATGGTTATCCTCTTTATTTGTTTCTTGTTCATCCTTGTTGTTTTTTCTATGTCCATACTTGTTGTCTATTCCTTATTTATCCTTGTCGTTTAATTCCTTGGCAGCATCCTTTCTTGTTTTTGTGACATCCGAGTAGTTTTTTTTGTACGTCATCTTTGGCAAATTCTCTTTTCCTTTTTTTTTACTTATTTTTGACAGAAGATTCAGGTGCAGAAGCATTCGAAGATTATGACTGCCATGCTTTTTACGGATCAGGTCACTAACCACTTTTTCCCTCTTTGATTCAATTTCTTTACATAAATTATGGAAATATATATCCTTGAGCTCTTGTTCCTTTTCTAATTTCTCAGCAGCGGTAAGCATTTCATTTGCCACATGTGCACATGTAAAATCCTTCCGTCTTAAAGATTCTTCTCATTAACCTTCTTATATTCAACTTCAAACTTCTTCAAATTTTTCTTTTCTTCTTCATGTCTTTCTTCTCCCTCTTCTCAACTTCTGCCTCTTTCTCCCGTCTTTGTCGAATCAAAAACTGTAAGCCGCGCAGTCAAAGTTCTTTCTTTCATTGCTGCTTTGTCGTCAGTAAGAACTCGCTGAGACTTCGAGAAACCTCGTTTGACACCTGCATTTCCGTGAGATATGGACAAACACATTTTAACGACTTGATTATTCAGGGGAAACTTTAAATTGTCGTTAATGAGGTTTCTGATAATAACAATATTCTCCCAATAATGATCTATTCGAGTCTCATTAAACTTTGGCAATTTTTCCACTCGTAACAATTTCCATTCGTCTACAAGAGCCGAAGAGGAAAAGTCCTGAAGAGGTAAGCGTTCGGCTATTTAACTGTAGCCATCGCGCTACTGCTACTCTTGATTTTAGACGGTTGCAAAGATCTTAACGCATAAAGAAGACTTGCATGTGGATAAGCTTGCAAACAGAATTTCTATATATCGTGGAGTGCTGCCGCTTTCCAGTATTTTTTACGTTTGTTAGAAAAATGAACTTTTCTTTTGGATTCAAATCCCTCATACATCACTTGATTTTAGCATTCAGACCTGCTAAAGTAATCAGCAAATGCTCGATTTTGTCGATGAGAATATGAATCGGGGGTTCCTGTTTCTGAAATAACAGAGAAAACCGTTCAAAAAGTGCCGCACTGTCTATAATAAAGTGAAGTTTTGCTTTCATATCTGCTTGTCGAGGGAGCGTGCAGATAGATAGATGTGTTTACTAAGTTTTCAAAGTTCTTCAACCTGTCTTCTTTGAAAGAAACTGCAAAAAGTATCCATTCGGAGTGGGCCACTGCTCTAGTACATTTGAGCACCTTGGATGTGGAGGAAGCTTGTGTTTCAACTGAATTTTTTCGAAATCTTCTAAGCAGACGGCTAGTTGTCGAAAAATAATACATTCTTATTGACAGACTACAATGTTACATTATTCAAAACTTGTCTACTGGAGTAATGTATTACACACAATATTACAACAATCAGTCCATGCCAGTCGTTCCTAACATACTACACCAACTTTACCTTCATTTTCCCGGAACGATTGGAATACACGACTCACGAATCAGAGAGAAGGAAGTTTTGAAAAGGACCCTTTTAATTGGTTCGCGCGCTCAATTAGACAAATGAATTCAAAGTACTCTAATACTCTAAAATGTATTTAGTGTAATTTTTTTCGAAATAGTAGGAAAATAGTTCATTCGCTCAAAAAAGGTGTAAAATAGTGTAAATGGTGCAGTGAATCCGAGGCCTGTAATTGATTTAGGTACCTCATTCCAAAGACGCGCTACCCTCACCATAAAGGATCTTTGTAACTTACAAGATTTGTGACGTGGAACTGCAAGGAACGTTTTTCTCACACGAAGCCTAGACAGAGCAGGTAAAGTCACATTTCGGGTTTCGAAGAGATCTCAAAGATATTGATGGGTTTTGTTATAAAAGAGATTGTAAATTAGATTGCACATAAAAAATTGTCTTCTCTTAGCCACATTGAGAAATGCCGCCCGTTGCGGATATAGTGTAATGTGTTCATATTTCGGCAATAGATAAATCGTATGCAGGCATTGAGTGCTCGCACAAGTTTAGAATTCAGTTCATCTGTGATATCGTACATAATACACCCATAATTAAAAAACGGGAGGATAAGACTCTTAACAAGTAGAATCCGAGGTGAAGTCGGTAAGGATTCCTTGTTCCCTTTAAGCTGTTAGAGTACTCTCAAGGTATTCCTAGAGATTTCAAGAATTTCCTCTTTCCAGAAGAGGGTATGGTTGAGGATGTTCCCTAGATCCCTCACCGAATCAACGAAGGCAATGTCAAGGCCATCAACCTCAAGCTGAGGGATGGTAGCACTGGACAGGGAAGAGAAGAGCATAAAAAAACTTTTTATACAAAAACTATTGAAATTAGCCAATTTTTCACACAGTATACAGATTTTGTACAAAACAGGTATAGGCTCTAATTATATAGAAAAGATGTAATTATAGTATTCATGGAGTAAAATAAGAGAATTCAATTTTAAAGTTGGGTTCTGGTTTTATCGCACTTGAATCCAAAACGTAGAATTTTCAGCTGGCATTATGATTTTGTACGCAAACTCTCAGAACTATTTCTATTTTAATTTTCACGTTTTGGATACGATACTTACCGTTTAATGCTAGTATTTTTGCTTGAGCCTTCGTTTTTATCCCACTTCGATGATACTCGCAGGTCAAAAAGGATATCCCGTCAACAAATATTTGTTTTGCTGGAAAAGTGGCCAGGGTAATCACATCTTTGTATCCACTCTTTACCCACCAAAATAGAGCATGATTTCTGCGTGCCATCTTCATAATTCAAAATAATTTTTATATAACACACGCTGACCACAACCGCAATCTCCTTTTTATCGATCGCCAGCTTAACATCAGTAGTGATTTTGAGGGACGTTGTGAGTGTACTATGTTTGCGTCGGTTTGCCCCGGAGGGTACTATGTATCGGTTCTACTAGTGCCTTTTTCCATATATTTGGAAAAATGCCACATTGTAAAGATGCATCATAAATCTCCAATAATATTGGGAACATAACTGGAAGAGCTAACCGGATCATTTTTATCAGCATTCCATCCATACCAATCGCATTAGAATTAACTTCCATTACTTCCTTTAGGAAAGTCTCAGGAGTAATGCAGTTGGAAGTTGTGTCGCAATAGGTTTAAACATGAATTTAGTAAGGAATTCACTAACAGAGAAATTTTGATCAGGATGTTCCTGTTTAGGTGGAATTAAACGCAAGCGCCTGAGAAGATGAAAAATATTTTCTTTTTTGTCTTTAATTCTGATTGCGTTAAAGTTAAACTAGTTGTGAGAGACCCTAATTTTCTTCTCACCAAGATTCCGAAGCTTGCGAAATTCCGCTTGTATACTACTATTCCTGGTTCTTCTTGCTAAACTACGTTTCGTGTCCCTTTTTCTCATCAATTCTCTTATTTCTTCGGTAATCCATGCGGCCGTTTCCCTTCGAGAACGTGGTACATATAAAGGCGCAAATTCATTAAATGCATGAGTCAAAGTGGTAATTAGACCGTTTACCTTTGTATTCCCGTCACGAACTGAGGATAAATTCGCCCAATCATATGATATTAAATAATCCTGAAACTCTTGTTCATTGATTAGTGTAAGATTTCGAGTCGGTGTAGGAGTAGGTTGAGGTGGGAGATTACTGGACATTTGGTACTCAATGTTGATAAGATCATGATGAGATCAGAACGGAATTGCATGCTGTGAAGAGCATAGTACTTTGCAAGGTCATCTAAAATAATTAAGTCTATGCGTGTACTAGTAAAATTAGAGTGATGAGTTGAAATCATGTGGCCCTGTAGAAAGTCCCGCGGAGTAAATTACAGATTTCAAATGTTTAGTTAGATTAGTATTCGAATTTGTGTTCAAATTTCCAGTAAGTATTGTATTCCAGTATAGCCTGTGGAATCACTCTTACTACTCACAGTAAAAAAAAACTAATTGGGACGAATTGAGAAGAATTCGCCAGGAGCCCCCGTGAATCTTGCTTTGCGACAATATCGATTTGGAGATGGTGGCGAATTCGTGTAAATTCGTGAAAAGTAATAAAGTCTTCAAATATCCTGTTCGCCCGAATTCAGCGAAAAATTTTTAGGGGACCTAATTCATTTGAATGCGTCAGCACAAATTATTTTCAGTGTCTGCCAATTCATTTTAATTCGCGAGATTTTAAGTCAAGCCCCAATTCGCCAGAATTCGCCAGCGCGAATATAGTTGAAGACTGGCCTATTCAATCGAATTCGTAAGCTATAGTCAACGCGCTCGGCATAAAGGATCCGCTGTAAATAAATATCAATGAGTCCCGTAGCGCAGTGGTCGCCCTCTGGATTTTATACACTTGAGATCGCTGGTTCAAGTCCCGAGGAATGCAGTTTTTATTTATTTTTTTTTCGAAATGACCTCGACCACGAATTAAGGCTCTGTCCCTGCGAATGAGCATGTAACTATCCAAAAACATTGCACTCGAAGGGAAACATTGCACTCGAAAGGAAAGCTTCTTTCGAATTAAGTTTCTTTTTTAAAAATGTTAAATAGAAAAAGAATGGGCACACTTAATATTTTAGAAGTAATAATAATTCTGAATATATAAAAAGAAAACATAATCTCTTAATTGCAAAATCATTAAATATTGATAGAGTAAAAGAGAAATCCGACAATTTCTGCGTCGCTGCTTCTCCGCAAGACGCATGCGCAATTGTCAAAGGTAGACTCGTTCACGTCACTCGTTTCCTATATCCACGGACTCCTTAAAATCTCTGAGAGAAGTTGATGACATAACCTCTGATTGGCAAAAAGAAACCGGTGTATATTTAAAGTTATTATTATTAACCAAATTGTCGTTATTAAAGTTTGAATTATTTTTATTCAAAAAGCCTAAGTAAGACTACTATAGAGGTTATAGACTGCTAAAAGAGGACCTAAAATACCTCAGTATATCATAGAGGTTTAAATGGGGACTTGATACATTTTTTGAAAATCATAAAGAGGGTCATGGAGGCCTAAACGAGGGCTTCGAAAAACACACCCCACCCATTTTCTAGTGATCCCCTTTTAACTCGCCAGAATGGCAAAATTTTGAACTTTTTTTGGGTAAATCCTGCCTGCCATAAATAAGCAGGATATTATTCAACATCATTTATTATGAGGCTTATTATCTATTATTTCTTCAATAGGTCAATTTCCACCAAATTGTTATGATTTTATTTGCAACATTTGTTTATAAATAATTTTTCCAAATAAATAGACATGCCAGTAAAAACTATTTTTTGGCCTAAGGCGGATTTCGTTCTCTTTTCGTATTTATCTTTATATTATATGTAGACTTGAAGTTTCGATATACGGTAACTCAAAAATATAAACAATTTCTAAAATTTTATTTAAATTCCCCAATCTCCACCAAAGTTGCGAGTTTGATACTTTTTTAAATTGCTGCGTCGGAGTTCTGCTTATCTTTCCATGAAACACTGAGTATGTAATAAAACAATACACCTCTAAAAAATGTGTGCGTACTAACAAATGTTTCTCCCAACGTTATCTCTGCCAAGGTTACAATTATATCGGGAAAATTCCAGTAAATTCAATATGAACGAGATCTTTATTTTTTAATTAAAATTCTTCAAAATTAGCGGATTATTTTTCATAACAACAAAATATAATTCACTACGTGTATCCTAATCTGACCTCGTACTTTCAATATTTCTTTAATATTTGAAAACCATAAAACAGGCATTTTCGAAATATTTTCGGGTGAAATATTGATCAAGGTAGAATTAAATTTTAGTATTTGATTTTGATTCAAATTTTCTATAAGATTTCATTTACCACGTTTTTTGAACTTATTTGTCACGTAAATGTAAAAATAGTGAAATTTTAGATTAAAAATTTTTAATTTTTAATTTGCTTATTTCGACAACAAAATATGACTTTTAAGGAGATAATTACAACAAACAATTTTCAATCCAAAAGAACCTATTTTTTTCTGATAGACGAATGTTTAACAAAATAGTTGAATTGTAGACCAAAGAACTTACTTTTGAGTAAAATACTTTAATTTTCCACAAAATATTTCAATTTTCAATAAATTTGGTGAATTTTTAACCAAACACTTGAATTTTCTACCTAAAAAGATGCATTTTCAACTAAATAGTAGAATTTTCTAACAATGAAGATTAAACTTCCAGTAAAATTTGTTGACATTTCAACCACAAAGAAACGAAATACCTGAATTTCCAAGTAAAAAATAAATACAAAATAAAAAATTTGCAGAGAAATAGTTGAATTTTCAACTGTAAAAAGGAATTTTCAGAAAAATATCAAATTTTTAACCAAAAAGATGAATTTTCAAGTACAATAATGAATTTTCCAACCAAACGAATGAATTTTCAACAAATAAAGATTGTCGATCATGAAAGAATAATAGCTTCATGAAAATTGTTGAACCTTGAAGCCAAAGGATGAATTTTCTGTAAAACAGTTGAATTTTCAACTTTTATCCCAGAGTAGTTGAATTTTCAATTTTCAACAAAATAGTTCAACTTTTACACAAAGATATAAGTTTTCAACTAAAGTGCTGAATCTTCAATAGGAACAGTAAAATTTTCAGTCAAAAAAAAATTATTTTCTTACAAAAAAACTAATTGTCAACCAAA
Organism: Andricus curvator; assembly: GCA_932195095.1. Lineage (NCBI taxonomy): Eukaryota > Metazoa > Arthropoda > Insecta > Hymenoptera > Cynipidae > Andricus > Andricus curvator. The sequence continues at coordinate 227,156 of CAKNYM010050771.1, read as the reverse complement.
AAAGATGAATTTTCAACAAATTAGTTGAATCCTCAACCAAAGAAGAATAATTGTGAACCAAACGGTTTCATTTCTATCTCAAATTGTGATCTTCTTTTATTGAATCGATTTTTCATTTAGAAAAAAAAATGAAAAGATTTGTTTTTAAATTTTTCAGACATTTCTAAAATTAGCGAAAAAAATCTCAAATATTTTGAGACAAATTTTTTAAAATTTTTAAGATTTCTGAAACTTTATAGAAAATTTTTCATTAGTGAAATTTTTAATTTTCAAGGGAACTAAAATCATTTCAAAACTTGAAAAGATTACTATGATTTGAGATTATTAAAGATTATTGTGTGTTAAAAAACAGTGTTAAAAAACTTTTAAAAAATACATTGGAAATTCGTATTTTGCATTAAAAATGATTTTCCCCAAAATCGAAAAACTAACCGCTCTAGTAGCGTGCGATTGATGATGCTCGTAACTGAAAAATGCATACAAATATTAAAAATTATTCGAAATTAATATTAATGATAAAAAAGGTATTCCTTCCTTTGAATTTAAAATCGAACCATTTTTTTAATTACTAAATTTGATTGATTATTTTACATTTCACTTTAAAAGTCTTGTTTGTTATCAAAGAATTAGTTTTATTATTTTATAATAATTATTTAATATAAGCAATTGTTTTTCAATGTAACAATCTCAAAATTTTTTAAATAAATATTAAAAACCGGTTAACCTTTTACCAATTGAAAATTTTTTTTTAAATTTCAAAGATGCTTTGGCAAAACAAAGTCAATAAAATGTATTTTTATGACAACCTTCTTCGTATTTTAAAGTCATGTCAAGAAAATTGATAAAACTGAAAAATACGGTAAAAGTTGATTTTTACGATTTTTTAAATTTTCCAGGTAAAAAACATTTGAATGGTATTATTGCTACATATTTACTTGCTCCGAACCATTTTTTTTGGATAAATTAAATTTCATAAAAAACGTTGTGGTCTTCAAATAAAAAGTATATCGCTTTTAGTGCTTCTTGACTTTTATTACATAATTTTTTGAATGACTTAGGGAAATATTTTTTATATTTTTTAATTCTCAAATTATTTCTTTTCTCGATACGCTCAGTATTCATAAAACATTCTTATCTCCTTATTTTTTCATTGTAGATTATTTATCATTGAACATTATTAAATCAAATATAATTTAGCATATAATTCAAAATAAAATTTAGCATGCTTAAATTAATCACAAAATACCTCTAATTTATGAAAATACTAAAACAACTTTCATAGCATTTTTCAATTCTTAATAAACAAAATCAATAAATTATTTCATAAATATTAGTTAAACCTTGTAGACTAGGGCGGGTATAATAACTTCACGTTCTAATTTTTTATCTTGAACATTCATATTTTTCTAAATCGAAAAAATAGTATTGTTTGACAAATGATGGCGAATGTCTTATTTTCGATAATGCGAAAAATGCATGTTTTTTAATTAATTCATGCGCACGTTTTTTGGAAAAAGTTGAATCACACCGAATCTGAAATTTCTTTAACTTAAACCAAAGAAACAAGTTGTCATTTTGCTTTTTAAAAAAAATGTGTTTTTTGTGTAATTTATGAATTTTTGGATTGTGGATCTTTTTCGTGATCTTGAAACGTTATCAACACAATGAAATGTGTTTTCCTCCATGAAAGAAAAATAATAATTTATTTCTTTGGTTCAAGCTCAAGAAATTTTATGTTCTACGTATTTAACTTTCTCCAAATAGTGTTGAAAAAATATTTTTTACATATTTTCGAAAAAGTCTAAATTAGAAAAAAAATTTACTCTAATTTATAATTTTATATTATTGTTCACTAGCAGAACTGTAAATACAAAAAATTCGCTATAATTTTGGAACTATTAATTTTAATGACTTCAGCCCTTGAAAAATTACTTAGTTTTAAAAAAGTGAAACATATTTTTGACCTCTTTACTTTTGAAGCAAAAAGACTTGAGTTTCAGGACCTCAAAAATTAAACTTCGCATTCAAAATGTTTATTATAAATTTAAATAATAGAAATTTCAAAGGTGATAAATATAATTCAGAAGTAGCATATCATGTAGTATCAAATGACATTCAAGATGATTGAACAAATTTTTTTTCATTAAAAAATGTGATTTCTGTCAAAAAAAGTCACTATTATTTTCACCATTCGGAATTGAAAAATTTTAAAATGGTGAACCTTTCAAATTTTAATTATTCTGAAAACGTTAAAAATTATATGCTTCCTAATTGGACTCTTTCGAAATTATTGAACTGAAGCTTGAAGCGTAAAAAGATTAACTGTATTCTTAAAATAGGATATTGGATCTAAGTCATTCAAAACTATTGATTTTCTGAATTTCCATATTTTTATTGTTGTCGATTTTCCTTATAGACCCTTGAATTAAATTAATATTTCGCTAAATTCAAGTGGTCAGAAATAGTGTTATTTTTTTTATTTCCAAAACGTGAGACTGTACGATTCGACATTTTATTTCAAACTTCTTTGCTTCTTTTTTATATTTCATTAGTAATGGAGGTTTTAATAATCTCTTTTCCGTAAGATAAAATTCACAAATAACAAGTTTGCTGCCTTGTTATTTTGAAATGAAATTTTAAGGAAAAATTGAAAAAGATTTCAAATGATTTTCTAAAATTTCGAAAAAGAATGTAGAAGACTTTAAAGCAAAAGTTTTCAGTTTTGCAAAATAAATCTTTTTTAGAAAAAATCGTATAAGTTAAAGAGATATTTAGAAGTTTTGTAAATATTAAAAAGTAATTGCAAACTGGAAAGGATACAAAAAATCTAAAAAGAAATGCAGATTTCTCAAGATTTCGAACAAAAAGTTTAGAACCCTTTTAAAAATTTTGAAAGGTTGCAAGGAAATGAAATAAATTCGGATTTTTTTTCCTCTACGCGTTTATCTTCATGTTATGTATATTGGCAGAATGTTTCGATATGAGAAAATTCAAAGATAGACAAAATGTATAGAACTTTATTTAAATTTTCCAATCTCCACCGAAGTCGTGAGTTTGATAATTTTTTAAATTTCTGCGTCGAAGTTCTGCTTATCTTTCCAAAAACATTTAGCATGCAATAAAACGGTACACCTCTAAACAATGTGTGCTTCGTACCTTCAATATTTCTATAATATTTAAAAAACACGAAACAAACATTTTTAAGGTATTTCTGGATGAACTATTCAACAAGGTAGAATTAAATTCGACTATTTGAATTTGATTCGAATTTTCTATAAGATATCATTCACTACTTTTTTGGACTGAATCTGAAATTGTTGGCAGTTTTCTTATGCATATAAATGTGACATTCTTCTTAGCGTTTTTCAACTAAAATTGAATTCTTTATATGACCAGTTGAAATTTGGGAATTATCAATTTGATCGGTTTCCTCAATCGAGTAAATCCAGAGTATAGGAAAGGAAGAGTAACACCGAGCGACAAACTGATCTAATTAACTTTTATTGATTAATCAACAAATCGAGAAGTTTTATCAATTGTATCGCTCTTTGGAAACAAACAAAATTGAACATATAAACAGAACATGACAAGCTTGTATCATAGACTTGAAATATAAAATTCACAATGCTTCCCTACAATACGTCCTTTTGCTTCGGTCCTGGCAAGCCCCTTGTAAGCATATTGGCCCCCATATGTTTAGTAGACGCGTGTTCGATGCCTATGATGAGGTTCCCCTTTGTTGTTTGTCGTACAAAATGTTTTCTAACATCAATATGCTTACTTCGAGCATAGAAAACCTGATTCTCAGCAAGCTTCTTCGCTCCCGAATTTCCGTTGAGGATGGGCACTTCAGCTTCTTCAGCCAGCGTCATATATTCGGATTCTGTCAAAAATAGAGACACTATTCTCGGCTTTTTTGTATCCTAAGAAACTGGTCCGTTACACAAGATAAAATCAAATCCAGTATAGGATCGTCTGTCATTCAAGCAACTTGCCCAAGCTGCTATAGCGGGATACACTATTTCAAGGAGGAAAACTAGGAATTTGGATTATTGAGATGAAGAAAGGTGAAGTCAAGCAGGAAATCCCAATTTTATTTAGTACGTTTATTGACTTACTCTTACAGTAATGATGTCTGCGGCAATTCCAATTAATTGAAAACCAGTTCGCGAGGCAACGACTTAAAACGAACTAACGCGGTGGTGAATCGGTCGATTTTCCCCGATAACCGATCCTCGGGCTTTTCCGGAATTTCCCGTGACCCCACCATCATTCAAGGCCCACCTTCTTAATTTCTAATTATTATGTCCTATTTGATGTAACTTCTGTTACACTGCATCGAAGTTATCCTTCAATGGATGATTATCCGTTTCAACAACCAATTCTAGTTTTATTGTAAAGAAGAAAGCGCTGGGTCGCTGACCTGTGGATTTGACTGTGGTTTGTGTTAAATTGGCTCAAACTGCTGACTGCAAAAGTAATGTCGGCTCTGGTCGTCACAGTCAAGTACATCAAAGTTCCGACTAATTCCCTGTATAATAGCTTCTTCTCTTCATCGCTGGGTTCCTCGTCCGTCTTCGTTAACTTCTCTTTGATGTCCATTGGAGTAGATGCCGGCTTCTAATCGGTGATCCCAAATCGATTCAAGATTTCCCTGATGTACCCTGTCTGATGCATATCAATTTTTTCTTTTTTTTCAAGTAAACTTGATTTCAAGGCAGTAGGAAACATCACGAAGAACCTTGAGGCCAAACTCCTTCGATAAAGCTTTCTTGAATTTTTTCACCTTGTCTAAATTCTTCGAGGTAACAAGAATATCGTCAACGTAGACAATGATCAAAAATATATCTTACCCTTGATCTGGGAAATAAACACACGAATCGCTCTTCTTTCCTTCCGATTCGATAAGAATTTCTAATCCTTTCTTCAATCAGTTGGGAACTTTCATCAGCACTTTCTCTTGAATAATGCCATCATAATAAGCAGAAGTGACGTCAAATTGTCGAATCAGCATCCCGTACCTAGATGCCAGAGGTACTAGTAAGTGTACAGAACTAAGATGTGCTACAGGTGCAAATGTCTCATTGAAGTGGATTCTAGGACGTTGGGCAATTCCGCGAGCCACCGCTCGAGCATTTCATCACTCCAATGTCTCCTCAGATTTAAATTCATTTCGTAGAACTAAACGACTCATGATGATATTACGATCATTTGGACGATTGACAAGTTTCCATGTGTCATTCTTGGTGAGGGACTTTATTTCCTCTGCAACAGCTTGGTACCATTCATTTGCATATGTTCCAGGGACTGCCTGTTTCAAAGGTACCTCAGCCAGGTTGGCAATTTCAAATTTCGTGCATCTGTCATCAGCACGTCGTTCTTGATACTGTTTACGAGGTCTATCCCTCAAACCAGTCAATATTATTTTCGGCCTACTGGGACCTCTTGCAGGTACTGCATCGATGTTCTCCCCTTCATCATCCTTTTAACTCTCGTCGTTTTCATCTTCAATCTCCCGATTTTCAAGTAGAATATTTTAAACATTCTCCATAGGCCTTCCTTTGTTTAATTTATTTTCAACGGACTTAGTTTCGATGTCCACTTCACGGCGTTCAATTTCTCGGATACTTCATGTCTTTGAGCTTCGAACACTTGTGGAACAAAATCTTCAAATTATTCTTAACGAATCTTCTCACCTGCCGAATATGTAACCTCACGTATTAATTATAATTTTCTCTCTTCCGCATACCAGACCCTATATGCTTTTGACTGTTCCGCGTAGCCTAGAAATACTCCATCCTTGGCACGTCCGTCAAATTTTCCTATTTCAGGTTTCCTGTTTGAAAAGAGAACTTTACATCCGAATTCACGCATTGGGCTCACATCAGATATCCTTCCAGTCCAGAATTCAAATAGTGTTTTTCTTTCCAAGGATCGACTTTGGCGTCGATGCAGTATACGATTCGCGGTTAGATTCTTCCTCTCTGCGACTCGACTTTCCTGGGGATTTCGATCTTCGTAGAATACCGTTCCTTTTCAACAATTCCTTAGAATTTTTATTCAAGTACTCCGTACCATTCTCCGATTGAACGGATTTGATTTTCCTTTCCTTCTGATTTTCTAACATGACCTTCAATTCACTAGAAACATCAGAAGCTTCGCTTTTAGTTATTATAAATCTTAACTCACACCATTGTCACCTGTCGCAGATAAATTGATGAAGTACTGCCTTTCAAGCAGATATAATCCTCATTGGACAACACAGATCGGAACCTACTATACCGAGAATTTCACTTTTTTCCAACGTTTTCGAAAACGGGGTGCTCGTCATCTTTCCACGAAGGCAGACATCACAGATTAGGTCTGCTTTGCACTTTCCGAGGTTCAAACCCTGTACCGTTCCGTCTCATTTACATCTCAATAGATCCTTGACATTCAAATATCCAAGACAACGAGCCACTTTTCTAGCTCGTTCGATGAACTCGATTAATTCTTCTCAACACCAGATGTAACGCAGCATGACTGCTTCTCTTCTTGGCGTATAATATAAAAATCCCCGACTCAATTTGCTAACAATTCCGCATCTCCGTTTGCAATAATCTTGGATGACACGTTGGCAGCTAAATCAAGTTTTCCGGGTTTCGAATCAGTTATTTCCAAGAACTTGCCTAGTCTTTTACATAGGTGAGACGTCTAGGCACCAAACATCGCTGCGATTCACATTTTTCGCCTGAAAAGCAGCTTCTGTGTCCGAGAAATTTTTGTTCACGCACAAAGCAACATCTTCGGTTAATTTCGCAGACGATGGACCGTTTCCACTTTTCATTTTGCCTTCCGTAGCTTTGTGGCCGATATATTTGCACTGATGACATCGGAATCAGAATTCACCCTTATCAAGTGAACCACTCTTTTCCGGTTAGTTTTTATGCGAGTTAAAACGTCCTCTCGTGATCATAGCACCCTAACGCGCACTTCATATTTCATTTTTTCGAGTATCACTTTCTTCTATAATTTTAATTCAAAGCATTTTGGGCTTTGGCAACGTATCTCGTGAGTCGATTACGCACCGAAAATTTCAAATACTGTTCGGCAAAATATATAAGACCAGAATCGCTCAAAGATCAGGATTTATGTAGATTCCCATTTCATGCAATTTGTCGACCACGTAACAAAATTTACGCATGTGTTCGCGCACATCTTTGTCATCTTGTGCGGTTTTTAGAAGATAATTTTACAACTGTTACCACAATAGTGATGAATGATAAGTGTCATACCTAAACAGCTGACAGACTACAAGGCGTACGACCAGATGACTACTGGTACTGTGAAACCAGTGAACCTCACTGATTGAACCAGTGCCAGAACTCCACTGAATGAACCAGTGAATTCTCACTTATTGTCAGTGACAAACTTCTGACTGTTTCAACCAGTGAGATTTCACTGGAAATAAGTGAAATTTCACTGTTCATTTTAAGAGAGTGTGCAAAAATATGAAAATGGAATGTTTTTTCAGGTAGCAAAGCACTCTTTTTATATCAAAATTGATCAAAATATAAGTCTGGTGGGTCAAAATGAATTTTCGTTGCCAGCGTGAAGTTGCCTGCTCTGCAGATACGCCTTTTTCATTTGCACGGCGGTTTGCCAGTGTGGCTTTCCAAGCTGGACCCCGTGATTAGTATATGCCTTTGAATCTCAAGCACGCTTCATTTGGCCAGGCAATAGGTCCTTTTACCTGCAAAAAAATTCTGAAAATATGAAAATTGGTAATATAATACATTGCGACCTTCTGAAAAGCATACTACTTTTGCGAACACTCCCTCCTTAAGCTTCGGCGCTTTTTCAAAAAATAGCTCCCAATATCCGTTTCTTCAAAAATATATCTCCTGTTTAGTGCATCCTAGAAGAAAAAAGCTTCAATTCAAATTATAGTGGATAAAATTTGATAAAACTTTTATTCAAAACACTTTTCTTGTAATTAATATTTTCAGAGTTGAGTGCCATTTTATGTGTAGTGTATTTATAAAGACTGCATAAATAGCCTATTATCGCCTGAAATTGAGGTTATCATGGATGTGAACGTATTGATGGAGAGATGGATTTTTGGATGTATATTTTGCTGTATTTATTTTGATGTTTGTGATCTGGTATCTTCTTCGTTTTGAAGTTCTCGATGGACTCGGTTATAATTCTATTGTGTCATTATTCTCTTGTGGTTCTTCTTCTCTGCCTGAATCCTCTTCTTCCTGAGTTTGCGACAGTTTGCAAAAGGTAGCTCCGATTTCTTCCTCTTCTCCCCTTTTTTTCTTAGTTACTCGAAATCTGAGTAACCTTTGTGCAGTCCTGCCCGTTTCAATTCATGCAAATGCTAAAACATTTCATCCCTGCATTCCTGCAGCCACATGACGAACCTCATACTTTTTTGCACTTGTAGGAAAGGAATTTGAGAAGAGTCTCAGAAGCAGTATCTTGTGTCGTTGTGACTAGAGTAAGGCCAGTCGTGTTTCAATACTATCCCCATTCTTCTGGATTCTCTCTTTCTCTATATCTCTCTTTCTATAACGTGTGGATATAGAGAGAGAGAGAGAGAGAGGTCCGTTCGATTTTTGACTACTCAACGGCCCCGTACTCCCACTGCTGATGTTAAGTTTGAAATGAATGCTGTCACGCTGCTGCGGTTGTAGGTGGAACAGAAGCAAGATTGAATTTGCTTTTTGACGCCGATCGAATCAAAACGACACAAGATCCTGCTCCTGAGGCTCTTTTCAAATTCCTTTCCTGCAAATGCAAAAAAGTATGTGACTCATCATGTGGTTGTAGCAAGGCAGGGCTGAAATGTTCTACCATTTGCATGAATTACAACGGGCAGGACTGCACAAAGGTTACCGAGATGGCGGGGAAGCTTAAAGAGGTGTGTGTGCTAACTTAGTGTGTTTTTCAAGATGTCAAAATGTACCATATTACCAATTTTCATCACTTCAGCATTTTTTTCAAGGTAATTCCATTGTTAACGCCCTGCTACCTGGCCTATGGGACTTATTGAGAAACTTAGTCGAACTTGGCTTCATTATCACGGGTTACCCAATACCCATACTGCCACATGGCGGCCCATGTTGGAGCATCTCCGGCCACGATTTCCGTCTTCACTTTTCTCCTGTTCATAAGGCGTTTTTTAGGAGCAATGCCTCCATTTAAATTTGTTAAATGTCGAAATTGTATTGAGTCAAGGTTGCAATTCTGCCTAACCCCGGCACGCTCATTTTGATTCACAGGGCCTTGAGACCTTTAACCCCAAAGGACTCTTGACCAAACACACTCGTTATATTCAGGTACTCACGACTTTCCCCCAGTTTTCTGGGCACATAACCTATGAAGCAGAGTATAGGGAAAGTAGAGTACCAGCGAGCGACAAACTGATTTCATAAACTTAGATTTATTGATAAACAAATCGAGAATTTTTGCAAACTGCATTGCTCCTTGAAAACAAACGAACATAAGTAAACATATAACAAGAGCATGGCAACCGCGCATCGTAAACTAGAAATATAAAATTCACAATTAAATATGAATTGATGGGGAGGCAGATATCGAAAAAAATATAGCAAAATATCAGAAGCCCAGGAAACAGAAATCCATTCACTTGCTTCAATGGGTTTCAAAATCATCTGAATAGCGTATCTGTCGCTGGAATTCCAGATTGTCGTCAACTTCTTTCCAACAGCATTTTTTTACATTTTTTTGAAGCCGTTCGAGAAACTGAACGATTATCAAAGTCGCAAACCAATTCAGTTTTAAAAATCTCAATCTACAATCGACGGATACGCAATTCACGGAACAGCCTTTTCAAAGTGTTCATTTTGCCGGGGTACTGTAATATTAATTTGCTGTCCCGTCATTCATTAGGGAAACTTACTTTAAGGATAGTAAAACGCATTCCGATCAAACAATATAACCTACATTATTTTTACTAATTCAATCAGTCAGTTTGCGTAAAGATTAGTGATTTTTCACTCAGAATGATTTCATTTTCACTAAATGTAATAGGTATAGAATACAGTTTCTAATCATAAATTATATTCAACTGATTTAAAGTAAGAGTAAATAAAGAACATTATAGATCAGCTTAATTATTATCATGAAGTCCTGGGGGCAAATAAGAAATCATAAGTATGTAATAAAAAATTAATTGAGGAAAACTTAATGGCATCCCCGAACACTCTGAGGTCGTCTACAGAAGCGCTATACGATACCTTGGCGCTGGAGAGACCTATACACACCTGGGCGTGCCACAGAGCTGCGTTTAGGACGTGACACCTATAAAGGATAATCTTTGATGCAGATACAAACGTCTTGCCGTCCCGGTAGTACTCTATTCATTTGGAGTGGTTCAACGGGCGAAGGATGACATCGGATGCGTAAATCGGAATAGTAAATAGTAAATCTTGAATGTCTTCACAACAGGAGTATTCTGAGTACAGCTTTCATATTCGCAAACGGACGAGACCCTTTTCTTAAAATGGTCAAGGAACACGAAGAAATGGGCGACGGAGCGTTTCTGTAAAAGCAGCGGAGGAGGCTGCTGAATCACTCGGCCTTGACTTCAATATCATGGATGAGCAGAATGCATCAAATCTTATCCATCTCAAGTACTTACTCCTGAAGGCCTGGATTAAGAAAGCACAGGAGAAAAACTTTTGCGAACAGTTTCTCGACAAGATGTAGTGTGAGCTAACGTTTGATTTCCTGAGATCACCCGGATTGAAGTCGGGCGCGGAAGATTTTATTTTGTCATGTCAAGACGGTGTCATTTCCACTCTAGCATACCGTAGCCTTATTTAAGGCCAAGATATTCCCGATGATAGCTGCAGAGCCTGTCATGCCCACCCCGAGCATCTAGGACACTTTATATCTAGTTGTTCAACTCATGCGGGAACGATCTACATCCAAAGGCACAATGCGGCACTAAGAGTGCTTTATTACCATCTCTGTCACTCTTAGGGCAATAGCCCTAATACCGCTCTGCTAAACGCTGTTAGAGAAATAGATTCAATTGTCGAAAACGAGAAGTGCCGTATATACTGGAACTTCATATTCTTGACAATTGTTTCCGTTGCGCACTCAAGGCCTGACATAGTTCTCCTTGACTTAGAGAAGCGAACCATGTTCGTTATCGAATTTTCGGCACCAGCTGACAAAAAAATAATCACCAATATTATGCGTGGAATATTATATTAAGCTAGTCGTCTTGATCATCGGTGCTCTTGAAGGTGCCAAGCTTTCACTGGTTAATAGCCTGAAAAGCATCCCTGCGTGTCAACGAAATGCTAAGACACTTGAGGGGAAAATGTAGAAAGCGGTCGTCCTTGCGTCGCTCCGTGTCCTCAGGGTGCACGAGACGTTTGCTGGATCATCGTATTTAACCCGTCGCAGACTGTAACCACCTATCTCACGGTCGAGAGACGTGGTTGCGGCTGCAATTTTACCGCGATTTCCCTGGGAGAGGGTGCAGTTTTTCAGATTGGCACCCACTCCCGGCGAAATCCCGCGGTTGTCCTTATGACAAACTTGTAAATATATATATATATATATATATATATATATATATATATATATATTTCGAATTTTGACCATTCCGTCCCGGAAACTGTATCTTCAAAGTGGAAAACTTCTATATTTTTTCAGGTTTTTAAAATAATACTTAAGCGAGAGCTTAAATAAATGGCTTGTAAGTTTATTAGGCGGTTTTCTTCTTACTTATGGCTCATGTAGGGGGTAATATAACCTAGAAAACTCACCTGAAAAAATCAATTCGAAATGCTAGCACAAAGAATGATTATCAGGGGGCGATTTCTTTCCTCTTGGAAGCTCAAATCCATATTTGAGGCGGAAAGTCCCTGCGGATCGGCAACAGTTGCGATAAATATGTTAAATTTCTTAATCATCGCATCTTCAAAGCAGCCGATAAAAAGTAAACAGAAACTATGTCAACAGCGCCGCTTGGTCACACTATTGATTTCTAAGATCGATTTAAATGGACTTCTGGCGCGGCGCAATATTGAAAATAGAAAAATTATTCCAACAGACATAGAAGTGATAATTTTTATAAAGTTGTAATGAATTATTAAGAACCATAACAAATGTATCTTATTAGAAATATATTTTTATAAAAACGCTAAAAGAAGGAAAAATACATTGAATGTAAAATAATGCCTCAAAAATTCCGAAGTAAAATTTTACAGGTACCTCCCTGACTTTTCGAGGGAGTTTCTTGACTAAGGGTTGATATAATCACATCACCCTAAAAACACTCCTAAATTAAAACCTGTCCGAATTAACCTGAAAAAACTCCATGAACATTAGTCAATCTTATGAATGGGAAATTCAACAATTTTAAAAAATACTAGAAGTTTATACCCTTATGATTTTTTGAGCGCGTCTCTCGGATAACTGTTGTCGTTCTAACATCCCTTTGAACATCCCCTTGAAAACCCACGCAATAGGATTCGTTACTTTGAAGGTGGAACAATTGGGGGAATATTTATCCATCTTATTCTTAGGGAAAGAGGCCCATTTTCGAAAATAATCCAACTGGTTGCCTCTTCGATTTTTTGAGGTGGTCATCAGGCTATGGACTGTCATTTTAGCAGCACCTTGAGCCCACCCAACCAGTAAATCTAAATTCTCTAGGGCTGAAAAGATTCAGTGAATATTTTCCATTTTTATACTTCGGAAAAATGACACTATTTCGGAAAAGTCAATTATATTGCTCCTATGATTCTTTGAGATGGTCCTAAGGCTATGGATTGTCATTCTAACCATATAGCCTAAGGAACACCCAAAAAATCAGGGAATAATTTTTTGGAAGGATATGAAGGGAAAATATTCCCAAAATCTTTCCAGCTGTATAGATTTAGTGGTGCTTTATTGAAGCGGATCTGACTGCGTGGGTGGGTTCAAGGGGGTGTTAGAATGACTATTTACTGCTCGGGCAAGGGATAGTCATTCTAACACCCGGAAAAAATATGATTTTCGACCACCTCAACAAATCGGATGTTCAAAAGGATGTTAGAACGACAACAGTTTTCCGATAGACGCGCTCAAAAAATCATGAAGGTATAAACTTCTAGTATTTTTAAAAATTGTTCAAGTTCCCATTTATAAGATTATGAAGTTTAACATGTATTTCCCATAAGAAAAAAAGAGGCTTTTGTAAATTTTATTCAGAATCTTCAATATTAGCTGAATCAAGTTGAAACTCAACATTTCTGTTCACAATTGACCATTGAATAGGAATAAAGTATTACTGTTCAAATATCAACCCCGTCAGCTTGTTTTGTAGGGTCCCTAAAATACCCCATAAGTGAAAAAATGGGTTTTGCAAGTTTTTGGCGGTAATTCTGTTTTTTTGCTGTTTTTTAATACAAATTGTTTCTAATTCATGAAATACTACTTTATACTGATAACTCAATGTTTACATGAATGGTTTAAACTGTTTATTATTGTTTTTAGCAATTTTCTGTTAGAATAGAGTTAGAAAGTCGCGTTGTTTTTTTGTATTTTTCACTTTTTGTCGAATTTTCAATTAGTGTGAGGTAAATAATTAATGAAAATTAACCAAATTCATTGTCTAAACAATTTATTATTATTTTTAATAATATTCAATTTGAATAATACTAGAAAGTTGCGGTCTTTTCTGAAATTTTCAACTATTTGTCTACTTTTCACTTGGAGTGAGTTAATAATTGATTCAATTTAGCAAAACTGATTATTAAACCTTATTATTATAGTTTATAACTATTTTCTTCTTTGTTAATGCTAGACATTTGCAGTTTCTTCTGAAATTTTTTATTTTTTACCAACATTTTATTTTGTAAAGTAATAAATAATGCAAGTTCACAAACATAGTTGTTTAAACAATTTATTATTGTTTATAACTATCTTTTCTTAGATAAGTTTGTTGATAAGTTGTTTAAACAAATTATTAATGTTTATAATTATTTTTTTCCATAGTAATGCTAGATATTTGCGGTTTCTTCTGGAATTTTCCACTTTTTGTCTACTTTTCAATTAGAGTGAGGTTATAATTAATTCAAGTTAACAAACATAATTGGTTAAACAATTTATTACTGTCCATAACTATATTCTCTTAGGGTACTACTGCAAACTTGCGTTTTTTCCTGAAATTTCCAGTTTTTCTTTAACTTTCAAGTTGGGAATGAATAATAAATAGTAAACCTTATTTTAATTTTAAGAAAAAGGCTCCCAGTAACGGCTTTAAGGAAAATTTATATTCTATATGATCCATTTATCTCTGTAATGGTTATTTATTATTTTTTCATAACTTAAAAAATAAAGAAAAGTTGAACATTTCGGAAAAAAACCCAACTTTCTATCACTTATCTAAGGGAAGATAGTTATAAACAATGATAATTTGTTTAAACAGTTAGTTTTTCGAAATTTAATAAATTATTAAGTCATATCAAGTGAAAAATAGACAAATAGATAATTTTTTTTAGAAAAAACCGCAACTTTCTACCATTAAGCAAAGAGAACATTAGTAACAATAATAATAAATTATCTAAACAATTATTTTTGTGAACTTGAATTAATCATTACGTCACCCTAATTCAAAAGTGGACATAAAGTTAAAAATTTCAGAAAAAACCGCAACTATCCAGTATTAATATAATAATCAAAATTTTCAAATATTTTTAATCTCTTCAAAACTTCTAAAATTCCTAAACTCCTTTTAAACTGACTCGAATTATTCCTAAAATTACCTTAAAATCTTCCAGATGCTTTTTTAACAATTTTGGAAATCTTCGCAATTGTTTTAAAATTTTCTTCAATATTCTGTTAAAATTATTGTTTCAAAATAAAAAATCACTTTATATTTTCTCAGGAATCTTCAGAAAATTCACAATCCTCAAAAATCTTCGGAACTTTTAGTTATGAAATCTTAAATAATCTACATTTTGTTTTTAATTTTGTGCTATCTTTTCAAATTTTAAATTATTTTGGTAATTTTTGGAAAAATTCCATATATTTTTCACATGATTCGAATTTTTTCTAAAAATTTTGAAGAATCTTTTCATTAAAATCATTAAAAATTTTCCTAGGAACCTTACAAAAAATTTCATTCTCTTGAAATCTTTTAAAATTCCTCAAAAGCTTCTCAAAGTGTTGTTCAAAATCTTGAAAAATCTACATTTTTTCCATTTTTGAAAATATTTTTGAATTTCAAAATATTTTGCAAATTTTTTAAAATCTTGTACATTTGTTTTAAAATGATTCTCATTTTGTCTAAAATTGGTGAAAAATCTGTTGAAACTTAACCGAATGCCTTCATATCTGCCAAATTTTTTTCGATATTTTTAGTAATCTTTTGAAACGTTTTAGAATCTTTTAAAATTTTTAGTGAAAATTAATTTTTCAAAATAAAAATAAAATCTCATGAGAAAGTCTCTCAGGAACTTTAGAAAAAATTTGTTATTTTCATCAAATCTTTCAAATTTCTTAAAAAGGTTTAAAACTTTTTGTACTAAATCTGCAAAAATCCATATTTTCTTAACAATTTTCATGAAATATTCTTAAGATTAAAATTATTCAAAAATCTTTTCAAAATTTTTTAAACTTTGAAACATCTTTGAAAATAATTCAATGTTTTTCTAAAATTTTTTAATAATAAAAAAATTGTGTTAAATTTTTCCAGATTCTTTGAATGAATCTTATTGTCAGTGTTATATATTTTAATTCGGATAGAATATATGTGTTCCAAGTAGAATTATATTCTTTAACATGGCATAAATTGGAATTTCAATACTCAATCTTTTTGGAAAGATAAGTAGAACTCCGTCGCAGCGATTTAGAAAATTATCAAACTCACGACTTCCGTGGAGATTAGGGTAAATGCTTTTTTGAATTTTAAAACTTATTTTTAAAAAACGCCTTATCTCTACAGGAGTCGTGACTTTGATCATTTTCATGAACAGGTGCTTCGTAGTTGTGTGCAAGGGTCCGATAAAATTTGGTTTAAAAAAACGAAAGTTAGAAAAAGTGAATTTATGTTGCTGAAATTAGTTTTTTTCAATACTCATATATGATATCTTACTTGCTACCAGGAATTCATAATAAAATACATTTTTTCATATAAATTTAAATTTAATAACATTTTTGGGTGCAAATAGCTCCGGACTACTGCTTTGGCTATTTGTACCGAAATTTCCTTCAATCAATAATAATAACAATAATAACTTGGCTTATTCAATGAAAAAGTAACATTTTCTACTAAAAGAAAACAAATTTTCAACGAGATTGTTAAATTTTCAACTAATAATATATATTTACAACCAAAAATGGAATAGTAGAATTTTCAGTTGAAAAAATTGAATTTCCAACATCATAGTTCAATTCGCAATAAAAAAAGTGAATTTTCAACTAAAAAGTGAATAGCTTATGTTTCAACCAAAAAAAGTTTTAATATTAAATAAAATACAGTTCAATTTAAATAAAAGAAGACGAATTTTAAATAAAATGCCTAATTGGTAAGTTGAAAAATTAATTTTCAACAAAATAATTTTTTTTAACAGATTAGTTAAATATTTAGCCAAAGAAATGAATTTTCAACCAAAATAAATGAATTTGCAAACAAGAAGAATAATTTTCTGAAAAAAATTCAATTTTCAAACACATAGTTAAATTTTGAACTAAAAAGGTCAATTTTCAAGAAAAGAAAAACGACCATTTAAACAATTAGTTAAATTTTCTACCAAAAAATGGTTTTTCAACCAAAAGATTTATTTTAAACCAAAGAGATGAATTCCAACAAACAACGTAAAATGTGATAGGTGACATTTCAACCAAAAACTGTATTAAATTAAAAGCCGTTGAATTAAATAAAAAAGAACGAATTTTCAACAAATTACGTAATTTTTCGAATAAAAGAGATCAGTTTTTGACTAAAAATAAAACAAAAACAAATTTTCAACCACAGAGAAGAAACTTCAACCGATAAAATTTTAATCAAAAACAGTTGAATTCAACCAAAAAAAAAAGAAGACGATTTTTCTCCAAAACAGTTTGTTTTTTAATTTTTAAATATGGTTGATGTTAGTCTTCGCTATAAAAAATAGAAAAGTTTTGAAAACATGTACCTATGTAAGAAAAACTGACCGTACTTAAAATATTAAATTTTTTCTTTACACACTGAATAACTGTCACTTTGACAATTATACACTTTTATCAATAATTTGTATAAAAAAGTTATTTTTCATATATTAAATTTGAATTTTCGCAGAACTCGGACCTGAACACCATTCTAAGCACAAAATATCAGTAAACTAATCAATTATTATTTTAATACCTTCACACGTATCGTGTGTTAACTATTTAGAACATTAACTGCATTATTTTACATACATTGCAGGGTGAAAACTTCATTTTCAAAATTCCGTGATTTTTGCCAGATCAATTTTTTATTTTCCCTGACCATTAACATTAAAATACCAGCATTTTAATCTTGTAATACTTTTAACATAGGATCTTCTGTAAATGTAATAAAACAATATTTTAGATGCAAATTACAAATTTTCAAATTTATTTATTTTAAACAAAAAATGACTTTTCTACTATAAAAGATTATTTTCTAACAAAATACTGGAATTTTCAACAAAATAATTAAATTTTCAACAAAATATTTAAATTTTCAACCTAAAAAGGTGAATTCTCAAGAAAAAAAAGTATAATAGTTGATATTTCAACCAAAAAAGATGAAATTTCATGTTAAATAATGAATTTCAAAATCATAAAGACGAATTTTCAACAAATAAAAAATGTTCAGTCATAAAAGAGAAAAAAGACAAATTTCATGTACAAAAATCGAATTTCCAACCAGAATATATGAATTTAAAAACAAAATTGGATTTTTATCCAGAAAATATTTCAGTTGAATAAAAAAAAGAGTTGAATTTTCGACCACAAGGATAACTTTTTCACCAAATTGTTGAATTTTCAAACACATGATAAATTAATAACTATAAAGATAAACTTCCGGAGGAAGCAATTGCAAAAAAAGAAATATAAATACAAGGCAAATAAATTACTAACGCGAATATCATATCAGTGTTACCGCAAAAGTTTATTTTAAAATTTCCTAATTTTTCCCTGGCCGATTTTTCATTTTTCCTGACCATTAATAATTAGAGACCAGAATCTCGAACTTGTAAAATTTTCGCTTAGAATTTTTATAAACGGTATAATCCGATTTCAAATCAAAATTGAAAAATTTGTAATTTATTCGGCCCCTTGAGCTGTTACGTAATTTAAGTATGTTTCCTTAATAATTACGTTACTTAGTTCAGACTAATCACTGATATTATTTATAATTAATTTGGAAATTTTAATATTTTATAAGGATTAATTTTATAATAATTATTTTTGTTCAAAAATGAGTGAAATCATACCTTCTAGAAAAAAATTATTGGACCCGATTGAGACAGATTGACAGGTGAATCGTTTTAAATTTGTGTTAATAGGGTAAGTGCATAGAGAAGTCGATCGGAAACCTAACCCTAGAAGCCGTGAAGGTGATTTGGGTGATTATTTTTAATTTTTTAATTTTTTGAGTGTTTTACGTGGAGGCTCTTCGGATTTGTTCAGGTAAAAGTGGTAGGGGTGTTCTCAGGGGGTTTTTGATTATTATTATTACGGGGTGGGAAATATAACTTGACTTCTCCTCTTACAAATTAAAAATTTTTTAAAAAGGAAGTGGATACCCGGGTACTCCGTTACACCGATGACGCTGTTTTTTTTGTCACACATATAAGGGTTAATTTGCAACCTAAATTTCGAAATCAAAATGAAATAGTACTGTTGATTTATTTGAGAAATAACTTCTAAAAACCTGTTTAATTATTATACTTAAGTATCAACATTTAAACAAAAATAGGCCGCAACCGAATTAAACAAATTAAAATGTAATAAAAAATAATAGGCAAAAGTCAAGAAAATTACTACAAAATAAGTTATTTCAAAATATGTTGGTGATTGCTCCTTGATCACGAGGGAATTATTTAACAATTTAAAATCTTTTCAAAAGTTATCTTTTACAGGTATGTAATTTAAAAAAAAAGTCAATAATCGTTTTCAAATAATTCCCGCGAGATCAATGTGCTGCCATCAACATAATGGCAGACTTACTTCATCTCGAGTCCTGATTGAGAACGATAGGCAACGATAGCCGGCCTCAATCGTTCCGAATCGGTACGACCCGATTAAGAAACACAATTGGGAACAATTGAAAATTTTTTTCAATCGTTCGCAATCGGATCCAATCATTTTTTTGTAGAAGGGATGGCAAACATTTCGCCAAGTAAAATCAAATAAAGTTGTATATAATTAACATTAATTAATTACGAGTAATAAGCAAACAAAAAGAACGTTCATATTTTTTTTAAATGACAAAATTATGCAGTGCATTTAATGTACGTTTTTCCTGCTTTATCTGGTTTTTATCATCAGTTTCAACTTGGATATGTGTATTCTTTCTATTTACTAGTCCCCTCCACGTGGTAAAAATGATGTGCTTTGGCTTATGGATGGGGGAAAAAGAGTTGGTATATAAGCCGCGAGTGAAACAGAAGAGGTTGTCCGTTTTTGAAAAAAAAAAAATGCATTTCTTAACCTTCGTCGTTTTCTTTGCGATGTGTGTGGCTTTTCTCGCTGCAGCTGGGCCGCGGCCTGAATATTGTCATTGTAAAGCTACGTGCCCGCCTGGGTGTTGGCTATCAGAAGTTCGTGGGTGTTGCTATGGTTGCAACCGAAATACGCCCAATCGTAAGTCGAGAAAATAATTACTAACTAGACCATAATATGTTTATTACTTTATTGCAAGTGGGTCAAGATAGAATGACTCGGCATCGAAATTGATGCCATATTAAAAGAAGATAATTTTGTTTGGAACACATCTATCTTATACGAATTAAAATCTAGATCATTTATCATATTTCCAAATATATTATTTTCGGTATGGAAAAAAACTTTTCATATCTTTATCGGTACCGGTAACCAAAAACTTACCACTGACAATAAGATTCATTCAAAGAACCTGGAAAAATTCAACACAATTTTTTTAATATTAAAAAATTTGAGAAGGACATTGAATTATTTTGAAAGATATTTCAAAGATTCAAAAATTTTGAAAATATTATAAAAAAATTCAAAGCTTAAGAATATTTCAAAAAAATTGTTAACAAAATGTAGATTTGAGAAGATTTAGTTCTTGGGAAAATTTCAAATGACTTTTTATTTTTCATTTCGAAAAATTAATTTCCAGAACAAATTTAAAAAGATTCTAAAACATTTCAAAAGATTACCGAAAATATCGAGAAAAAATCTGGAAGATTTTGGGGAATTTTTCTTGTTTTAAAAGATTTTTCACAAATTTTAGAAAAAATTAGAATCATTTTAAAACATATGCTAGGCAAATTTTTAATGATTTTTTATTTTATAACATTAATCAGGATTGCCACAGACTTTCCATTTTTAATTTCTCTGACTTTTCTCTGACCTTTTTTCAACAATCCCCGACTTTTCGACATACCTACCGCAAACCCTAAACCCAAAAAGAACTTTGACAAAACATAAAATACATAAATAAAATTAATAATAAAACCGAGATACACAAATTCTTCAGCAACGATAAAATTAACTCAGATTTTTAAAAAAATTCCCTGACCCATTTTCAAAATTCACTGACATTTCACTGATTTCCCTGAACATTTTTTTGTTCCCTGACTTTTCAAGGATTTCAAAGATTTCAAGGTCTGTGGCAACCCTGTTAATTTTAAGATATTTTTTAATATTTTTTTTATATATTTTAAGATATCAGATTAGTTCTAAAAATTTCACAGCGAGCCAGATTTGAGCAGAATTTGTGGCAAAATACAGATTACAGTCTATTTCTCTAGAATAGGGAAAATTTTGATGAATTAAAAACAGAATTTCAGCATTTAGGCATAGTTTTAAATAATAGTTGAAAATACTGGTACTGAATACAAAAAAATATTTCTACTTTCAGAACCGCCAGGTACATGTTCGTAAAGAAATCAGGAACTGGAGCTAGTTCATGGATTGAAAATATTATTGGCGCGATACAGGCAGATTCTTCATTCTTCTTCTGGGTCTTCAAAATCTTCAAGTTTAAGTTATAATGTTCTGAGTTTCTGTACCTCATGTCGGTTTCCGACGTTCATTCTGAAAACAATAAAGAATTTGGAAAACTTCAAAGTATGTGAAATATTTTAATTTCTGAATATATGTGCATTGCTTTCGTACTTACAAGAAAATGTTTAGAACAATGTCAGCCTAATATTTTATAGTAAATTTAATGGTATTGTGTAATTTCGCAGAAACAAATTTTTAGAGACATATTTTTACATAATTTACTTTTTCATCTAATATTTATAATTATAATATTAACCCTTATGTGTGTGGCGGGGTACCTGGGTACTCACTATAAAAAATTTAACTTTGAGTTGTTTTCGGAGATAGTTAAAATTTATGATGGGACCGAAAATATAACGTAGAGTATTCTGAAGGTGACTTGTGTGATTATTTCCAATTTTTATGATTTTTCAGTGTTTTACCCGAAGGCACTTGGAACTTGTCTAGGGAAAAGTGTGAGAGGTGGTTTTCTTGGGTAGGGAATATAACTTCCCAGAGAACAATGCATGCGGACGCACATGGGCGCATGGCGTGCAAGCACGATGTGTCGGCAACAATGCAAGCACAGTGACAGCACGTTCTGAGGGTAATAAGTAATCCCGCATAGTGCCCGCACACGGTCTGCATGATATGCAGCACAGCGGGCGTCTATCATGGTCGCCAGGTACTTAAGGCACAATGTCGGTATATAGCGTGCGGTGAAGAGTGTGGCACAAAAAGCGCATTATTACTAAAAACATAATATAGCAGTTGTGTAAAAACAAAAATCTGATCAAATTCGCTTCATCCTCTAAATTTTCGTTATTTTTCAAGTTTATTTTACAGGCAAAAATTCGAAATAAAAGTGAATAATTATTTTTGTTCAAATTAAATAAACATTTTTTCTTGCGTTATGGTTTGGAAAATTAGCTTGGAGTATAAAAAAATTTGGAGGCAAAGAACAAAGTCGGCAAGAGTTGCAATTCTTTAAAAATAATTTTTTGAACTCTAAAATTTTAGCTCCGTGAAAACGCACCATAAGTATTTTATAGTCAAATGATAAAAATAAAGAAAAACATACAACTAGAAAAAAAACTGAAACAAAAAAATCAGTTGTGAAAGAACAACTTTCAACACAGGAGTCTCTTTTTAAAAACGTCACACAATTTTTTCTGTTATGTTATTTTTAACATCTTGTTTTTAATAATTACAACTCAAAACATGTGCATGCTAGCACGACGCTGGCACGCACGTGCCGACACGCGTGCGGCGCATATGCGACACATATGAGGACACATATGTCTGCACTCTTGCCCTCACATCGTGCTGATCGGTCGACAGGCGTGCAAACACCATGCGGGCAAATTGTTATCTGGGTTGTTCTGTGAAGGTGAATTGTTTGATTATTTCCAATCTCGAAAATTTTTGAGTATTTTGCGGGGAGGCACTTATGATTTTTTGAGGTAAAAGTGTTTGTAGTGCTACGGCAATATTTGATAAAGAGGCACAATGGATCTTTATGCGCCGCACGTTTGTTCTCATCTTGCAAAAAAAAAAAAAAATGAAGAAGGGACGTGGGCACCCGGGTACCCACCCCGTTACACCGATGAAGGTTTTCTTTTTGTCACACATATAATAGTTAATTCAGAACAAGAGAAAAATATTAATATTACGTTACTGAATGAAATATTTATTACGTGAAACCAGTACGAATCGTAGGGAAAATCGATACTTGCGTGCACATCCATTAATTGAAGAAGGAATGAACGGGTCCAATGAATGCCAAATATAAAGACCCAGTCGATGCAAGGACGCATTTAGGAAGAACATTCTTCAAACAGCATCGCAACAACACAGGTGCTTTGGCGAAGAAGCTTCTGCAATATCTTTTCTTCAGCTGCGAGACACCGAATAATTAAATCTAGGTGCAATCATGCAGAGTTAAAAGTGAATTGAATATTTTTCTTTTTTCTGTGATAAGGCAACTTTTAATGCTTTTCCCAAAACCCTTTAGTGACAAATGTCAATTACTCAGAACTAGGGAAAAGATTCTCCTTGACGTCGTTTCCACGCGGGAGCTCAAGTATCCACTCCTTAATGTTCTGCAATAATACAGACAAATTTGTCACGAAAAGAGATTTGTGCTTATGGAAATGATTTAAAATAAGAAGGTGTTTTTTAAAGGAAGAAGCTTATTTGAATTTACAACGGGTTCTCATTCAAGAGCTCATCCAAGAAGCCATTTAAGTATGCAAAGCACAATTATATTCGAAATTAAGTGATTGATAATTTCAATAATTTGGGTTCACAAATTCTAGAAACAAAAAATCTGTATATATATATTATATAAACAAAATTCATTATATTAAATTCTTTACCTCGGTCCGGGACTGCTTATTTAGATACTGCAAAATAAAGTATATATTTTGTGCATTAAGATGATTTGATAATTTATTCCTTATTTTGCACTAATCTTTATTCGCAGCTACACTGAGAAATTTATCATTCCAATAAATATATATTATTGTGAGTAATAATATGAATTAATATTTGTATCAATTAGTTATTAGCAATTGGAGAAAAAGCATAAATACACAATATAAGAAAATAATATTTTACTCAGGGCATTCGCTATCCGCTACCTGCGACCCGCCCAGTAGCTGGGATAACTTGTTTTGGATTTTAAACTTGACTTCGGGATATAGTAATTTTTTAATTCTCTTCGAATTTTTATCAAATTCATTTTTTTCGTGGTAAGTAAGTTCTAAATTTCAAGAGCGATTCAAAGTAAATTTCTTTATCAGGTTTGAGCATTCAAAATGAAAAATAACATTAAAATGTAAGTATGTCAATCATGTTTATCTCATCGAATTAGCTATTATATGTAGGGTCCGACGTGCACTTAAAATGAGATTAAAAATTGAATATTAAAATCATATTTTTATTTAAATAACGAATTTGAACAAATTAATAGTTAAGGGAAATATAGAAAAGTTTTTAACAATTATGTAGCATTAATTGCTATTAAATACTGACTAATACTAATTAAATCAGTGACTACCTTCCATTTGAAATAACTTGAATCTCATTGGAGGATACGTGGCTTAGAAGCCATTATATATAGGGTCTGATTTACATTGTAAAGGCGATTTAAAGTAATTTTTTAATCAAATTTAGGAATGAAGAAAACGTAGTTTAGATGTGAATGTGTCAATTTTATAAATTATATTTGTAGAAGTCGTTCTATTTTTTTGTCACAAAGCATTTTTTCGATACAAGTTCTGAATTTAGATTCATCATCAAGTATTTCCTCAGGCTTATCACCAAAACATATTGAAATGGCAAATACGATAGCAAACAGACCACAATCTATGAAATTTGTCTGTTCTTGAACTGAGTGAAATTTCACTTTTGGATTCCATGGATACAGTTTCTCTAAATATAATTTATGCTGAGAAGGCAAAAGTCTTTTTTTGGTTTTTCGGGCTATCATATATATTAATTGTTGTTCCATCATAATATGAACAAATCCAATGACCTACATCTTTTCCTAAACTGCCACTATATAAAATTTGCAAATTAGGCTTTTCTCTCGGAATTTCTTTTATGCAATGAGGAAATTGTAAAAATAGAACATCTTGATGTTCAAAATTGAATTTTGATATAATTATTTCACCAAATGTATTGATGTCTTTATCTTGTAAATATGTTCCTGGTCTTAAAATATGCTCTATGATATCGAGTGTATGATCTGGAATGCTTAAATCTTCTTCATTGTCAATTATACTCATAACATCAGTAGAATATTGTTTATTATTGTTTACATCTTTACATTCTAAAGAAACATTCAATTTTTCAAATTCTTATGATAACTGTAAATCGATATCAATTACTTGCGTAGGTTCAGAAATCGTAAAAGAGTCAAATGACTGCAGCAAAAATTTGTTTTCGTTAGAAAGCTGAAGAGTTTTGTTAATTTTAGGGAAAGAAATTTCATTGTTTAAAGTTATAGACTCTTCACATTTAATTCCAATAAATATTGGTTTATGATCCGAAAAATATGTTTCGTACGTTCCACAGAAACAATTTGCTATATTATTACTCTTCGCTATCAGTATTTTCAAATTGACAATAGTTAATAATTATTTAAATAATGTTTCCAAACAATTTCCGAGTTTTGTTATTTGAAACGAATAGGCTCCATTTGTTAACGGCATCAACAAAGAAAGTCTTTGCAATAATTCTTCTGTATTAAAATTTTCAAAGTGACAATAATTGTTGATTATTTAAACAATTTTCATAAACAAAACTAAGTTCGGATATTTTTAAACGACTAGGCTAAACTTGTTTACGGAAATAAAAAAGAATGTATTTCTGATTACTCTTCGCTATAAAACTTTTCAAATTCACAATAATGATTAATTATTTAAACAATGTTCAGAAAAAAAGTTATTGTTTGGCTATTTTCAAACGAATAAGCTCAATTTGTTCACGCAAACAAGAAAGAATGTATTTGCGATCACCCTTCGCTATGAAACTTGTCAAATTGACAATAATGATTAATTATTTAAACGCTTTTCGTGAACAATTTCAGAATTGTGCTATTTTTGAACGAATAGGCTCAATTTCTTAACGGAATCAACAAAGAAAGTTTTTGCAAAACTCTTCACTATGATACTTTTAAAATTGCTGATAAATATTGATTATTTAAACAATTTTCATAAATAAAATCAAAGTTTGGATATTTTCAAACGAATAGGTTGGATTTGTTTACGCAATCAACAAAGAATGTCTTTGCAATTACTCTTCGCTTTCATATTTTTCAAATTGACAATAGTTATTAATTATTGGAACAATTTTAGTGAACATTTTCATAGTTTAATTGTTTTTGAACGAATAGGCTCAATTTCTTTATAAAGTCTACTAAAAATGTCTTTGCGATTACTCTTTGTTGTGATCATTTTCTAATTTGCAATAATTAAATATTATTTAAACAATTTTCATGAACAATTTCAGAATTTTCCTATTTTGAAACGAATAGGCTCAATTTTTTAACTGCATCAAATAAGAATGTCTTTGCGATAATTCTTCTCTATGAAACTTTTCAAATTGATAATAATTAATGATTACTTTAACAATGTTCATAAACAAAATCATTACGGAATTAACAGAGAATATATTTCCAATAATTCTTTGCTACGATACTCGGCAAGTTGACAAAAAATATTAATTATTCAAACATTTTTCGTGCACAAATTCAAAGTTTGGCTTTTTTTAATTTTAAGATCAAAAACAATTTAACATTTTAAACAATTTAATTTATATGAGAAAAAAAAATTGTACAATTGATATAAAAATATTTTGTAAAGGTAAAAACTTTCCTTTTCATTAATTATTTCCTTTAAAAAATCCAAATTTAGTTGCAATCTGTTGTATTTTGTTAAAAATGGTTCATTTCGATTAAAAATCTATTTCCTTAATTTAAAATTAATTTGTTTTATTTTAAAAACTTGTCAGATTTATTAAGATTACTTGAATTCATTGAAAATGTCTGAAAATGTTTAAAACATATTTAAATTCTCTTGAAATCCCTTGAAATTCATTTAATGTAATTTGAAATCTCTTGAATTCTGGGCAACTTTGATTACATTTTTCCTAATAATATAATATAATTGATAATATATATGCAATTTCATCTCCGCAAAATGTAAATATGGGAAGCTCAACGTCTTCTTCCACAGAAGGTAAATTGTTAATTATTTGTCTCATTCTTCTTTTCGAAATAAGTTGTATTTTGTTATAAATTGTTCTTTTGGATCGAAAGTCCATTTCTTTGGTTCAAAATTAATTTTTTAACTAAAAATGTACTATTCCATGTGTTGCGGAAAATTTATAAAAAATGTATGATTAAATTAAACAATTCAATTTATCATTATATTTTATCAAAATTTCTGAAGATAGTTTAAAATCTCTCAAATTCCGGGCAACTTTGACTAAATTTTTCATAATAATATAATTAATAAGATATATATAATTTCAGCTCCAAAAGATGCAAATGTGGAACGAATGGCGTCTTCTTCCTCAGGAGGTAAATTGTTATTTATTTTCTCATTATTTTTTATTATATTTTGTATTTTGTTAAAAATTGTTCTTTTTGATTGAAACTTCAATTCTCTGGTTCAAAATTCATTTTTTAACTTAAAATTTACCTATTCCATCTGTTGTCGAAAATTCATCTTTTTTGTATAACATTTATTTTTTTAATTTTAAAATTCAACTATTTAATTAAAAATGTATGTCTTTTGTTGAAACTTATTCTTTTGTGGTAGAATATTAATTTTCTTGGTAAATTACCTCTTTTCCTGAGAATTGATTTCTTCAGGGAAAGTTGAAAGTTCCTTGAAAACTTTTCAATAAATTAAAAGTTTGATTAAAAATTCATGTATTTTGTTGAAAATTAATTTTTTTTGTTGGAAAATTAATCTTCTTGGCTGAAAATTCATTTCTTTGATTGAAAATTACTTTTTTTATTGAAAATTATTTTTTTAATAAAAAATTTCATTTTTTATTCAAAATGTATCTTTTTTTGATAGATACAGTGAAACCTGGATTTAGCGTCGGTTTTGGGGCTGACGGCCGCGTTCAATCCAGGCTCTCGGAACTATTTTGTCTCTCTCTTGTTTCGTCTCTCTCCTGTTTCTCTCTCTGTTCTGTCATGCCTGACTGAACACCACACACCCTCCCGCAGGTCTTCTCACGCATCCCCGCTGCGCAGCGACAATTCTCGGAAACGCTGAATCAAGGTTCGCTAAATCCGGGTTTGACTGTGTTCAATCTTTTCGGCTGTAAATTCATCTGTAATCGAAAATTCAATTATTTTGTTGAAAGTTTAACTATTTTGAAAGCAATAAAGGAGGGAAGAGAATGGGAGGCGATCAATAGAGAAAGGAGTGGATGGAAAGGAATCAATGAAGCGATAAGTATGATGAATGGACGGTATATTTCGAGAAATTGCTACAATTGGTACAAAGATCAAGGAGGGAAGAATGGAAGGTGTGAATGATGTGACCAGAGAGGAGGTGAATCAAGAAATTGAGAAGTTGAAAAGAAATAAGGCGACAGGAGAGGATGGGATGGAGAATAAAGCGTTAAAATTTGGCGGAAGAAGGGTTAGAGAAGAGATTTGGGAAGAATGTGATAGAGTATGGAGAGGGGAAGGATGGCCGAAGGAGTGGATAACAGGTTTGGTAGTTCCTTTATTAGAGAAAGGAGGGGGT
>CAKNYM010050771.1:157869-176945 GCA_932195095.1 Andricus curvator | reverse complement strand
CACGGAACTGAACCCTCCCTTTGTTGGTGACGCCATCTGTTGGTGTCTGTAACTTAGCACGGAACAGAACCATCCCTTAGTCGGTGGCGCCATCTGTTGGTGTCGGTAACTAGCGACCGTGGCGCCATCTGTTGGTAGGTGGTCCAGCACCCCCCTAGCCCTACTACTCTAGTCTTTTAGAAAGCAGTTGAGTTTTGAACCTTAAAGGAAAATTTTTCAACATAAAAAATAATTTTCTACAAAAAAATTAAGTTTCTACCAAGCAGTTACATTTACAACCAAATTGTTGAAATATCCAGAAAAGTAAACAAATTTTGAACAACATAGTGGTAGTTTTAACTAAATAAATATATTTTCCACCTGCAAAGAAACATTTTCAAACCAATGGTCGAATTTTTAAACCAAAAACATTAAACCTTGACGAAAAACAATTTCATTTTCAAGTAACTAGTTCAATGCTCAAGCTACAAAGATAAAAGTCCACTCAAATGGTTGAATTTTTAGCAAAAAAGTTAATTTTCGTCGAAATTGTTGAATTTTATGTCAAAATAGATGAATTTTCAAGCCAAAGAAGACGAAATTTGTAGAAGATAGTTGAAGTTTTAACCTGAAAAGTTGATATTTCGAACAAAAAAGATGTTAATCTTAAATAAAAATAGTTCAAGTTTTCTAACCAAATAGTTGCATTTTTAACCAAGAAAGATTAAATTTCAAGCAAGAAGATTAATTTTCTACGAAAAAGACGAATTTTTAAGAAACTTTCAACGAAAAAGGTAAAATAATTTTCAATTTTAATTTAAAATGAAAAAAAAATACTTCAAGTTTGATCTATTTTATTATTATCTTAAATATGAAAAACATGAATATTCAACAAAAAATTGAAATTACATTTTCAGTGTACAAAATTAATTTTGAACCAAAAAAAACGAGTTTAAAAAAAAATTATTTTTTAACAAAATAATGCAAGATAAAAGTGAAAGTACAAAGTACCTATCAGACCTGGATACCAATCCGAGCTACACTTCATCAAAATTTCATGATGATAGCTTCTTTAGTTTTCGAGATATGGTGAAGAGAAAAAAGCTACACACACACAAGGACATTTTTTAAGAACTTTATTTTCGAGCTCCTGGGATCGAATAATATCAACATATATCAAAAAAGTATATTTTCGAAAATTTAGGTCATTAAAAACCCCAATCTATGAGGAAGCAATGATGAATTGATTAATCATGAATTGAATAATCAATTAATTACTCCGATGTTCAATTATCTGATCTCCTCGAATCTGCTTTTGTCTTTCGATAAAGACCAAAGTAAATCACCCGCCGACAATGAATACTGTTACAATCTCTAAAATTGCGCAAAACACGGATCGATGAAATTTTCATTATCTGATAAAATTTGAAAATGATATAATTGAAAAAAAAATAAAAAAAAGGATTAAGAAAATCTGTCAATATTCTCAATATTGAAGGTAATCTTAAATAAAATGCAAAATTACCAAAACTCCCAACAGAATTTGAACGGGTTAACCGATTTTTTTCTATCTTTTTTTAATCGTCTCGTCATTATGTAATGAACCTAATGCAGCATATTAAAATTCAATTTCTTAATATTTTAATAATTATCAATTTCGTTCAACCGGCTCGAATCGTGTAACGCTCTAACAATGGGAAGGTCGGATGAGTTACGACCATTTTTCAAAAAACGAAGATTTTCTTTTTGTGTATTATGCCATTGAGATTATGTGGTTAAAATATCACATCGAACAATTCATCCTTGTAGGAGGAAACATGTCATTTGTAATATATGGACTAAAAATGAAGCCTGACGAAGCGCCTAAAATGCTTGGAGGGCACAGTCATTGAGTGGAGCTAAAAGTTGTGCGACATTTGAATATTTATCCTCAAGCGCAGCGTGAGCTTCTGATTTTAAAAGCAGTACTTGATCGAAGAATTCGCTGACACTTTCTTCTCGATTCATCAGAATGGTCAAAATTTCATGCAAATACCATGAATAGGTTTTGCGAGGGGCGAAACGTTGTTTTAAGTGTTTAACTAGATCGTTAATGGTTTCAAAAGTTTTCCCATTGATAATATCTCGGGCCGCCCCTTTTAAACGGGCTAAAACTGCTTGGAGATACTGTTTTTCACAGTTGGCTGGCACATAAGATTCCCCATTTATGATATCATGAATGAAGTCTCGGACTTTCATACTTTTGCCATCATAGCTAGGGAAATTTACAACCCCTTGTACGCCGAAACATTCTGCCATAGACGTCATCATCGCTTCGCTGAGAGTGCGATTAATATCGCCAGCAAACTGGGTTTCGTTTGATTCATCATTAGGCATTTTGCGAAGTTTTCGTTTAAAACTGAGGGTGAGTTTGGTTAATTATCAAGAAATTCGGGTATGGTTAGACCTAGTTGGAGCAAAAATCTATTTTCCGACTATTCCCGATTTTTCACACGGTAGTTTTATTGTTATAGTGTTCAAATCAACAATTTTTATTCAAGATTTTGACTTGGATGACGCCAATTTTGATAGTAGTGTTTTCGGGTAAATAAAACTTTGAAATTGCTTATTTCAATAAAGGATGGCACTTCATCTCTTTGAATTAAATAGTTGTTCGAGATTAAACCATAGATGAAATTGCCAACTTTTATTCTACTTCTCAACCGTGTCTCGATTCAAATGAAAATAGTAACAAAAGGGCATAAGTTAATTAATTTGGAAATTTTTAATCTTTTCAGATTTTGAATCCTTTTTAACACTCAACACTTTAAAAGTGTAAATTATTGCAATTTAAAGACAATTTGAAACTGTGGTGCAAAAATAACAGTTCTCAAAAGGCCAGTTACAATAGTTTATCTAAATGAAGAGAATTTTGCTCTCGACAGTTGTCTCTTTGATTTGAGAATAATTAGAAAAATTTGAATGAGTGACTTTGAACCAATTTAATTAGATTATTCCATTATCTAAAAAATCAAAAATGCACAGTTAAAACTTTGGAATGGCTTATTTGAATTAACTCTATGATGAGAGCTTGATTTATCTAAAGGTGATGAATTCGTGAAGGAACTCAAGAGTGAATAGGATATATGTTATAGTAATCTTTAAACTATTTAAGTTATTTAATTCACGGATGAAAAGCCGAATTGAGAATTGTATTTGTCGAGTGCAATGGAATAAAAACTCCTTGATTATCCTTTAGAATTATAATACTGCTGACTTCGAAATTATGAAAATTACAACAATTGAAGAAGTCATTTTTAATTTTTGAAAATTGAAGATAAGTTTCGAATTTTTCTTTTAATCCTTAAAAATTTAGCAATGAAACGAAATCACTTTCACGTATCCATGTCAGTGAAGAAATCAGCGAAGATGAACTCTATTGCATTGATTTGATAACATAAGTCCAAAATGCGACTGCGTAAATATCAAATCTTTTGTTAGATAACACAAAACGATTATCCGAAGTTAGTATTTAGTTTGTAAAACGGTGATGTGATGATTTAAATTCATTAAATCATTTGAATTTTCTTTAGGGCTACGTATGGATTATGTTCTATTTGTTCGAGAAAAGAATTTGAGTTCTCAAATTTTTAAAGTCATTGATCTAGGAATTGATCTAGGAATTATTTTTGGATTATTGTCAGATATTCACTTTTAACAAATGTTAAAACTTAAATATCTTATGGAAATGACTCTATTATAAGCGCGTTATTTGTATGAAAGTGAAAACTCAGCTAACAGCATTCGTTATAATGCAAGTTAAATGTCTGACCACAAACGCACTTTTATCACTAACAAGCAGTTGCCAACGTTGTTCAGTAGAAAAAGGCGGTATAGGTTAGACCATTTCACTATGACGAGTAGTCAGTGCAAGAGTTCGTGCATTATGAAAGCTCTGTAGTTGAATTGTTACAGAAGAGATAAAATAACGATCATTAATACAAAATTGTATGATCTGAGTCGCGTTTAGTTAAGAACGCAGATTTACAATTGAATTGGAAGTATACTGCAACCAGTTGATTTGATGAATTGAAGTTCGCTACTGATTCATAATTTCTTCAAATGGCCAGAATTGCCTTTTTGAATTAGTTGGGCAATTAATATATTGAAAAAGGTGAAGATTTTTAATTAATTGAATTTTTATTCCTTGGTCATCTTTGAGATGAAAATTCCACTCGGTTGTAGTTTATTTACGCAATTTCGAATTTAAATTGTGAAATTCCAAAACAGAATTTTTACGAAAGTCACGAAAGTGACAATCCCACCGCTGCAGGTATGTTAAGCTGGCACAACACTATTGAGGTATAGAGATGAAACCTATTTCATAATTTAGGACTTATTTAAGGCTAATTTGGGCCCCTCTTCCCAAATTTAGGGCTCTATTATTTTTTGTAAAAAATTGTGTTTGCGCTAGCTTAACGTTAAGCTAGCGGAACATTGCCGTAAAACGTACTAAAAATGATTTTACAGAAAATTCACGTCATACAATAATTTAGGGCTCATTTAGGGCTCTGAGAATATAATAATGAGAATAAAAAAAAAGTTTAAACAATTTTTGTGTAAACAATCCTACTAAAAATTAATTAAACATATGTATTTTCTTTCCCTACGTTAAGACTTATTTAGGGCTTCCCGGATATGATATTTGAACATTTAAAAAAATTGTTTAAACAATTATTGTTTAAACAAATTTACCATAATTTTTTTTTATTTCTCTTGTATAATTTCAGGCTCGTCTAAGGCTCCTGAAATATCGTCTCATAATTTAAAGTTGATGCGAGAATAAAAAAGTTGTGTTGATTCAAGACGAATCGATTGATCTATAGCTTTGATACATTTTATTGGAGAGTAAGGAAGCTATGGTAATGCATAATATTTGAAAACACGATTTTTTATGGTAAAACTTTGTTCACTAACATAATTCAAAATTGACGTAAGAACGGAAAAGATTCCTTGATTCGAGGCAAATCCATCGATCTATAATATTAATACACTTTATTGAAGATTAAGGAAGTTATGCTCATTTATAATATTTGAATCATCTGTTTCTATCAGAAAAATTTTTTTCATCGACATAATTCAAAGTTGGCGCATGAATAGAAAATATTTTTTGATCATAAATTTTTAAATAGAATAATTCTGACAATTTCTGTAAAAAAATCATAAAACTGGGAAAGGGATAGGGTGCGACAGAACTTTTCCCTTCCCTTTTCCAGCTCGAAAAATTATCATTTCGAATACAAAATTTGCTTTGTCTGATTTGCCTTTGTATTTAAAAAATTTTTTGTATTATTTTGTAATTTTGTATTTCTCGTAAATTTCTATTTTTTAATTGATCAAAATGAAGACTTTGGTTTGTCTATTGTTGAAATAACTAATGCTTCCTCTATGAGGAAGAAAATCATTTGCTGACGGGAAGCAAAGTGCTCGTGAAATGAGCACCATATAATTATAAATACAAACAAAGTGGAAACACTCGAGATCGAATTCACAGCTATTTATATAGTTATTGACGGCTCGGAAAGCAGAACCGACGGAGCGCTTGGCCAGTGGGTAGGAGAGGGGATAACGCGTAGTGAACGAAGTGGACAAGGCGAAGAATTATTAGTCATCTCGTCCACTCGTCCACCTCGTTCACTACACGTTATCCCCTCCCCTGCCTACTGACCAAGCGCTCCGTCGATTCTGCTTTCCAAACCGTCTATTATACTCTTTGAAGACCTGTTATTACTGAATTGAAAATCTTTACAACAGTGGCACACTTAAAGAGTTAAATAAAAGAGAAAATTTATTTGTAAATCAATACAAAATTTGGGATTTATTTACGAGCGAAACGAAAAGATGAAAGTAATATAGAATAAACTCCACAAATTCCACATTTTGAATTGATGTTTAATTGGAAAAGTTCACATTTTTTTTATTCACACATTTTCGTCATATGTGTAGTATTAATGTTATTTCACTTTGAGAAAATCAGATAATTGTATGACATCACATGGTGATGTCAGAACAGTTTGATTGTATAGGTACGCAAATATTGTGAGCCTCCTAACTTAGGTTTTACAGCAAATATTATCGTTTAAATAATTGGTAAAATAGATTTATAATTAAATACATTAAATAACTTTTTTCATAAAGTAACCTTTAGGAATTTAAAAAAAAATGAAAGTAAGAAAAAATTGGTTAATGGATTAAAATGCTGAAATTATTTGAATCATTCGAATTATAACGAATTTTTTTAAGCTACAGTTTGTAAGTCTGCAGAAACTTAAAATTTACCAAATTCAACAAATTTCCAATTAGCTGAAATTATAATATTCTCAACAAATTTTTTTTTTAATTTTTAACGTTTTTCAAAAACCAATTTCAACCGTTTTTGTTATCATATATTATATAACGATATTTCAGGAGCCTTAAATGAGTCTGAAATTATGCAAGGGAAATCAAAAAAAATAACTGGTAAATTTGTTTAAACCATAATTGTGTAAACAATTTTTTTTCAATGTTCAAATATCATATTCGGGGAGCCCTAAAAGAGCCTTAACGTATGGAACGAAAATAAATATGTTTAGTTAATTAAAAACCCGTCTCAGAAATCTCGCTTGCATGTTTTCTACCTTTTTGTACTCCTTCCACCCCCAAACTTCCACTCCATAACACATCACTGACCATACCAGTGAATCAAACAGCCATACTCTCATCTCCCAGTCCTCTTTGAATCTTCTTTTTCCAATCCCCCACACTTGATTTATCACCTCACTCGCACTTTCCGTCATTTTTTTCACCTGAAAATCATTTCTACCATCCGCTTCGAACCAGAATCCTAAATAAAAAAATTCCTCAACCATTTCCCCATTTATCTTCCATCTATACTTTACTTCATTCTTTCTCTTCCTGAAAAATAATATCTCTATCTTCATCACATTAATTGTCAGGTCTTTCTCGCTCACATCCTCTTCGTATCTTTTCATCAGCAAGTTCATTCCACTTTCATTCCCTGCCAGAAGCACCACATCGTCCGAGTACGCTAACGAGTATATGCTCTTATTTCTTAGAACTGTACCCCCTTTACTTTTCTTTTCCATTTTCTCTTCTAGGTCTGCTAACAATATGCTAAACAACAACGGACTTAGCGGGCACCCTTGCCTGAGACTCCTCCCTGACCAGAATTCCTCTCCTTTCTGTTCCCCGATCATCACCCTTGTCTTCATCTCCGTAAAGACCTCTTTTATCCTCTCAATCTGATCTTAATCCACCTTCCTTCCTTTCATTGCCTTCCACAAAACTTTCCTATACACTGGGTCGAAAGCTGCCTTAAAATCTACAAAGAGTGCGACCAGTTTTCCTTTTTTCTATCCCAGGTTCCTGTTGACTAGATAATTTAGAACGAAAATTCTATCCACTGTCCCCATCCCCTTCCTGAATCCTGTTTGATTGTGTGGAATGTTTCCTTCCTCTTATACCTGTTCTTCGAATCTCTTCCTAAGCACCTCCGCGTAAATCTTATACGTTACTGGCATGAGAGTGATTCCTCTATAATCTTCCACTTTTCTACCCCCTCCTTTCTCTAATAAAGGAACTACCAAACCTGTTATCCACTCCTTCGGCCATCCTTCCCCTCTCCACTCTATCACATACTTCCCAAATCTCTTCTCTAACCCTTCTTCCGCCAAATTTCAACGCTTTATTCTCCATCCCATCCTCTCCCGTCGCCTTATTTCTTTTCAACTTCTCAATTGCTTGATTCACCTCCTCTCTGGTCACATCATTCACACCTTCCATTCTTCCCTCCTTGATCTTTGTACCAATTGTAGCAATTTCTCGAAATATACCGTCCATTCATCATACTTATCGCTTCATTGATTCCTTTCCATCCACTCCTTTCTCTATTGATCACCTCCCATTCTCTTCACTCCTTTATTGCTTTCAAAATAGTTAAACTTTCAACAAAATAATTGAATTTTCGATTACAGATGAATTTACAGCCGAAAAGATTAAACACAGTCAAACCCGGATTTAGCGAACCTTGATTCAGCGTTTCCGAGAATTGTCGCTGCGCAGCGGGGATGCGTGAGAGGACCTGCGGGAGGGTGTGTGGTGTTCAGTCAGGCATCCCGAGTAAAAATCATAAGTATGGGAGTGATCAATCATTGACTTTCCAAAGTATATCAAAAGTATGGTAAATGACACGATCCCATACTTCAAGTATATTGAAATAGTATAGATAAAGTATATATAAAGTAAAGCTGAAGTATGGCTAATGTATAGCTAAATTATAGCTGAAGTATAGCTGAAGTATGGGATATACTTCATATATACTTAAGTATAGCTGAAGTACAGATTATACTTCATTTATACTTAAGTATGGCAAAAGTATCGGACATAGAATTGCACTCATTTGTTCTTCAAGATACCCTAGCAACGTGATAAAACATAATGAATCATAAATGACAGCTCGTTCAAAAATGTAAAAAGTTCGCGATTCAAGTCATTTCGTGAGTCAAATATGTTTTGAATATTATTCGTGAGGATATAGAATATGCAATGGATATACAATGGACTACTTATATGACTCTTATGTCATATATATTGGTAAAAGATCCAGAATCTTTGATTCCTAAATATAATATTGGTAGCATAAAAAGGTTTGATAAAATTGTTACTTAGTTGAAATGTTTAGTGTTAAATTTCATAAAGTTAAATAATTAATGCCACAATTAACATTTAACTTATTTGCATTTCACTTATTTTAGAATTTAAAAACAATATTCTTTGACCTTGTGAAAATCATGATTCTGGATTTCTATTTTCATGTATTTCAGATAACTGATTATCTCCCATCAGCAATGATACGGCTATACCTACTATAGCCATACTTTTCCTATACTTTAGACATAATTTACATACTTGAGCTATACTTAAAATTTATACTTTAGATATACTTTGACTGAACATCAGCTATACTTTATCTATATTTCAGTTATACTGCAGCTATACTTCTCAGATATACTTTCAAAATAGTTCCCCTATACTTCAACTATACATTGTTATACTTTAGCTATATTTGAACTATACATCCACTATACTTCATTCAAACATACATGAAGTATGGGATCGTCTCAAATGCCATACTTTTACTATACTATCTGAGAGATCACTCCCATACGATTTCACAGATGTTTTCCTAGATCAATCCCATACCAAAATTTTTTTACCCGGGATGACAGAACAGAGAGAGAAACAGGAGAGAGACGAAACAAGAGAGAGACAAAATAGTTCCGAGAGCCTGGATTGAACGCGGCCGTCAGCCCCAAAACCGACGCTAAATCCAGGTTTCACTGTATCTATCAAAAAAAGATACATTTTGAATAAAAAATGAAATTTTTTATTGAAAAAATAATTTTCAATAAAAAAAGTAATTTTCAATCAAAGAAATGAATTTTCAGCCAAGAAGATTAATTTTCCAACAAAAAAAAATTAATTTTCAACAAAATACATGAATTTTTAATCAAACTTTTAACTTATAAAAAAGTTTTCAAGGAACTTTCAACTTTCCTTGAAGAAACCAATTTTCAGGAAAAGAGGTAATTTGCCGAGAAAATTAATATTCTACCACAGAAGACTAAGTTTCAACGAAAGACATAAATTTTTAATTAAATAGTTGAATTTTCAAATTAAAAAAATAAATGTTATACAAAAAAGATGAATTTTCGACAACAGATGGAATAGGTAAATTTTAAGTTAAAAAATGAATTTTGAACCAGAGAATTGAAGTTTCAATCAAAAAGAACAATTTTTAACAAAATACAAAATATAAAAAAAAAATAATGAGAAAATAAATAACAATTTACCTCCTGAGGAAGAAGACGCCATTCGTTCCACATTTGCATCTTTTGGAGATGAAATTATATATATATCTTATTAATTATATTATTATGAAAAATTTAGCCAAAGTTGCCCGGAATTTGAAAGATTTCAAACTATCTTCAGGAATTTTAATAAAATATAATTATAAATTTAATTGTTTAATTTAATAATAAATTTTCATGCATTTTCCACAACACATGGAATGAGTAAATTTATAGTTAAAAAATTAATTTTGAACCAAAGAAATGGACTTTCAATCCAAAAGAACAATTTATAACAAAATACAACTTATTTCGAAAAAAAGAATGAGACAAATAATTAACAATTTACCTTCTGTGGAAGAAGACGTTGAGCTTCCCATATTTACATTTTGTGGAGCTGAAATTGCATATATATTATTAATTATATTATATTATTAAGAAAAATTTAATCGAAGTTGCCCAGAATTCAAGAGATTTAAAATTACATTAAATGAATTTCAAGGGATTTCAAGAGAATTTTAAGATGTTTTAAACATTCTCAATGAATTTAAGTAATTTTAATGAATCCGACAAGTTTTTAAAATAAAAAAAATTAATTTTAAATCAAAGAAATGGATTTTTAATCAAAATGAACAATTTTTGACAAAATACAACAGATTGCAACTAAAATTGGATTTTTTAAAGGAAATAATTAATGAAAAGGAAAGTTTTTACCTTTACAAAATATTTTCATATCAATTGTATAATTTTTTTTTCTTATATAAATGAAATTGTTTAAAATGTTAAAATCGTTTTGATCTTGAAATGAAAAATAGCCAAACTTTGAATTTTTGCACGAAAAATGTTTGAATAATTAATATTTTTTGTCAACTTGCCGAGTATCAGAGCAAAGTATTATTGGACATGTATTCTCTGTTCATTCCGTAATGATTTTGTTTATGAACATTGTTTAAATAATCAATAATTATTGTCAATTTGAATATTTTCATAGAGAAGAATTATCGCAAAGACATTCTTATTTGACGACGTTAACAAATTGAGCTTATTCGTTTCAAAATAGCGAAATTCTGAAATTGTCCATGAAAATTGTTGGAATAATTTTTAATTATTGCAAATTTGAAAATTATCACAACAAAGAGTAATCGCAAAAACATATTTAGTAGACTTTGTACAGAAATTGAGCATATTCGTTCAAAAACAGTTAAAATATGAAAATCTTCACGAAAATTGTTCCAATAATTAATAATTATTGTCAATTTGAAAAATATGATAGAAAAGAGTAATTGCAAAGACATTCTTTGTTAATTCCGTAAACAAATCCAACATATTCGTTTGAAAATACCCAAACTTTGATTTTATTTATGAAAATTGTTTAAATGATCAATATTTATTAGCAATTTGAAAAGTATCATAGTGAAGAGTAATTGCAAGAATATTCTTTGTAGATTCCGTTAAGAAATTGAGCCTATTCGTTCCAAAATAGCACAATTCTGAAATTGTTCACGGAAATTGTTTAAATAATTAATAATTATTGTCACTTTGACAAGTTTCATAGCGAACTGTAATCGCAAATACATTCTTTCTTGTTTGCGTAAACAAATTGAGCTTATTGGTTCGAAAATAGCCAAACAATGACTTTTTTCATGAACATTGTTTAAATAATTAATCATTATTGTCAATTTGAAAAGTTTCATAGCGAAGAGTAATCAGAAATACATTCTTTTTTGTTTCCGTAAACAAATTTAGCCTAGTCGTTTAAAAATATCCGAACTTAGTTTTGTTTATGAAAATTGTTTAAATAATCAAAATATATTGTCACTTTGAAAAGTTGAATAGAGAAGAATTATAGCAAAGACTTTCTTTGTTGATGCCGTTAACAAATGGAGCCTATTCGTTTCAAAATAAAAAAACTCTGAAATTGTTTAGAAAAATTATTGAAATAATTATTAATTATTGTCAATTTGAAAATACTGATAGCGAAGAGTAATAATATAGCAAATTGTTTCTGTGGAACATACGAAACATATTTTTCGGATCATAAATCAATATTTATTGGAATTAAATGTGAAGAGTATATAACTTTAAACAATGAAATTTCTTTCCCTAACATTAAGAAAACTCTTCAGCTTACTAACGACAACAAATTTTTGCTGCAGTTATTTGACTCTTTTACGATTTCTGAACCTACTCAAGTAATTGATATCGATTTACAGTTATCTCAAGAATTTGAAAAATTGAATGTTTCTTTAGAATGTAAAGATGTAAACAATAATAACCAATATTCTACTGATGTTATTAGTATAATTGACAATGAAGAAGATTTAAGCATTCCAGATCATACACTCGATATCATAGAGCATATTTTAAGACCAGGAACATATTTACAAGATAAACACATCAATACATTTGGTGAAATAATTATATCACAATTCAATTTTGAACATCAAGATGTTCTATTTCTACAATTTCCTCATTGCATAAAAGAAATTCCGAGAGAAAAGCCTAATTTGCAAATTTTATATAGTGGCAGTTTAGGAAAAGATGTAGGTCATTAGATTTGTTCATATTATGATGGAACAACAATTAATATATATGATAGCCTGAAAAACCAAAAAAAGACTTTTGTCTTCTCAGCATAAATTATATTTAGAGAAACTGTATCCATGGAATCCAAAAGTTAATTTTAATCAGTTTAAGAACAGACAAATTTCATAGATTGTGGTCTGTTTGCTATCGCATTTGCCACTTCAATATGTTTTGGTGATAAGCCTGAGGAAATACTTGATGATGAATCAAAATTCAGAACTTGTATCGCAAAAATGCTTTGTTACAAAAAAGAGAACGACTTCCACAAATGTAAATTATAAAATTGACACATTCACATCTAAACTTCGTTTTCTTCATTCCTAAATTTGATTAAAAAATTACTTTATATCGCCTTTACAATGTAAATTAGACCCTATATATAATGGCTTCTAAGCCACGTATCTTCCAATGAGATTCGAAGTTATTTCAAATGGAAGGTAGTCACTGATTTAATTAGTATAAGTCAGTATTTAATAGCAATTAATGCTACATAATTGTTAAAAACTTTTCTATATTTCCCTTAACTATTAATTTTTTTTTAATTCGTTATTTGAATAAAAATATGATTTTAATATTTAATTTTTAATCTCATTTTAAGTGCAAGTCGGACCCTACATATAATAGCTCATTCGATGAGATAAACATGATTGACATACTTACATTTTAATGTTATTTTTCATTTTGAATGCTCAAACCTGATAAAGAAATTTACTTTAAATCGCTCTTGAAATTTAGAACTTACTTACCACGAGAAAAATGAATTTGATAAAAATTGGAAGAGAATTAAAAAATTACTATATCCCGAAGTCAAGTTTAAAATCCAAAACAAGCTATCCCAGCTACTGGGCGGGTCGCAGGTAGCGGATAGCGAATGCCCTGAGTAAAGTATTATTTTCTTACACTGTGTATTTATGCTTTTTCTCCAATTGCAAATAACTAATTGATACAAATATTAATTCATATTATTACTCACAATAATATATATTTATTGAAATAATACATTTCTCAGGGTAGCTGCGAATAAAGATTATTGCAAAATAAGGAATAAATGATAAAATCATCTTAATGGACAAAATATATACTTTATTTTGCAGTATCTGAATAAGCAGTACCGGACCGAGGTAAAGAATTTAATATAATGAATTTTGTTTGTATATATACATTATATATATATATACATTATATATATATATATATATATATATATATATATATTAGAGGTGTTCAAAAAAAAAGAAAATCCGAACCTCAACTTGCATCTTCGATTTTTTTGTTCCTTTTGGATTAAAAATATATATATTTAGACGTCGCTCATCGTAAATTTGTCTGTTTTCAACAGAAAAATCAATTCTTTTCAAAAACGGTAAATCATAACGCAAAATTGTAAAGAATATAAAAGATGCGTCTCATTAAAATGAGTATTTTTTGTACATAATTTTTATTGAAGTTATACATAGTTAAGGAGATATATGAAGAAAATTGTTATAAAGAAGGGTTTATCATCTATCCACGTACTAAGAGGTCTTTAATACACATTTAAATTATTTTTAGGTCCTTAAAAAAATTCATATAAAGAATTTTTTTTTAAATAGTAATGTTGCATATTTTTTAATTTTAAACATCTCACAATTTAAAGGTAACTGTTTCTATGATATTTATGTAATACCTTTATGTGAGGAGTGAATAAAGCTTTCTATTGTTTCACAGCCAGCTATGCAGAATCTCTCACAACACCGAAAGTAGAAAAGGAAAAGATATAAATGTTGTAAAAGATCATAGAAAGTGTTACCTTTAAATTGTGAGAAGCTTAAAATTAAAAAATATGCAAAATCACTATTTTTTGAAAATTTGTTCATATTAATGGTTTTCAAGGACCTAAACATAATTTAAATGTGTATTAACCCTTCGTGCAAAGACTTCTTTTTCCCACCTTCCGTTTACAGACAGGGTCTTTTAAGCCTGAGTCAGTTTTTGAACTGTTTCTGGCCTTCAAAAAAACTGGAAAAATTCTGGGTTACTTAAAGCATTTACTAAATGATTCAATTGTTGTTGATGGTAATTGATACAAACTTTTTAAATCAAAACCTTTTCCTGTAAACGAGATATTCCAGTTTAAAAAAAGGTCTGTGCCTTGAAAGCCCCTGTCTGTAGACGGAGGGTTAAAGCCCTCTTAGTACGTGGATAGATGAGTAAAGCTCTTTATACAAATTTTCTTCATATACCACCTTAACTATGCATAATTTCAATAAAACTTATGTACAAAAAATACTCATTTTAATGAGATGCATCTTTTATATTCTTTACAATTTTGTGTTATGATTGACCGAATTCGGAAAAAATTGATTTTTCGGTTGAAAACAGACAAATTCACGATGAGCGACCTCTAAATATCATCAAATTTATTTTTCCTTCCAGGAGGTTTATTTTGAATTCAGAAGGTACTTATTGGAAGAGCTCTTGAATGAGAGCAAGTTGAAAATCCAAGTAAGCTTCTTCTTTTACAAAACACATTCTAATTTTAAATCATTTTCATAAGCAAAAATCTCTTTTCGTGACAAATTTGTCTGTATTATTGCAGAAAATTAAGGAGTGGATACTTGCGCTCCCGTGTGGAAGCGAG
The DNA here is from genome assembly GCA_932195095.1 of Andricus curvator. Classification (NCBI taxonomy): domain Eukaryota; kingdom Metazoa; phylum Arthropoda; class Insecta; order Hymenoptera; family Cynipidae; genus Andricus; species Andricus curvator. The sequence continues at coordinate 161,873 of CAKNYM010050771.1, read as the reverse complement.
GTCAAGGCGAATCTTTTCCCTATTTCTGAGTAATTGACATTTGTCACCAAAAGGTTTTGGGACAAGCATTAAAAGTTGCCTTATCAGGGAAAAAAGAAAAATATCCAATTCACTTTTAACTCTGCATGATTGCACCTAGATTTAATTATTCGGTGTCTCGCAGCTGAAGAAAAGACATTGCAGAAGCTTCTTCGCCAAAAGCACCTGTGTTGTTGCGATGCTATGTGAAGAATGTTCTTTCTAAATGCGTCCTTGCATCGACTGGGTCTCTCTATTTGGCATTAATTTGACCCGTTCATTCCTACGATTCGTACTGGTTTCACGTAATAAATATTTCATTCAGTAACGTAATATCAATATTTTTCTCTTGTTCTGAATTAAACTTTATATGTGTGACAAAAAGAACACCTTCATCGGTGTAACGGGGTACCCGGGTGCCCACCTCCCTTCTTCATTTTTTTTTTTTTTTTGCAAGAGGAGAACAAACGTGCGGCGCATAAAGTTCCATTGTGCCTCTTTAACAAATATTCCCGTAGCACTACAAACACTTTTACCTCAAAAAATTATAAGTGCCTCCGCGCAGAACACTCAAAAATTTTCGAGATTGGAAATAATCAAACAATTCACCTTTAGCAAACAACAAGTTATATTCCCAATCCCATATTAATGTTCAAGAACCCCCAAAAACCACCCCTCAGACTTTTACCTGAACAAATCGTGAGTATGTCTACACTGTTAAAAATGTTTGGAATTCTCCAACACTTCTACAATACAAGCGTAAGGCAAAATTGGAAACACGGTATTGGAATGCCGAAATTGCAATACATGTATTGTAAGCGTCGTAAATCGTGAAGTCACCGTCGAGAATTCCAAGACATGTATTGTAGCGTTTATAAGTCGAAAATTGTGCGCATGCGTCTCATCCGACCTTCCAATACATTTAGTGGACGTTTTATACGGAAATTTTTAACAGTGTACGAAAACCCTAAACAATTTTAGAAGTTTGAAATAATCACAGAACAAGTTATATTCCCCACCCAAGAAAAGCGCCACTCATACTTTTCCCTAGACAAGTTCCAAGTGCCTTCCGGTAAAACAATGAAAAATCATAAAAATTGGAAATAATCACACAAGTCACCTTCAGGATACTATTAGAAGAAAAAGTGAATTATGTAAAAATATGTCTCTTCAAATTTGTGTCTGCAAAATTACACAATACCATTAAATTTACTATAAAATAATAGGCTGATATTGTTCTAAACATTTTCTTGTAAGTACGAAAGCAATGCACATATTAAGAAATTAAAATATTTCACATACTTTGAAGTTTTGCAAAATTATTTATTGTTTTCAGAATGAACGTCGGAAACCTACATGAGGTTCAAATACCCAGAACATTATAACTTAAACTTGAAGATTTTGAAGACCCAGAAGAAGAATGAGGAAGAATCTGCCTGCATCGCGCCAATAATATTTTGAATCCATGATCTAGCTCCAGTTCCTGATTTCTTTACGAACAGGTAGCTGGCGGTTCTGAAAGTAGAAATATTTTTCTGTTTTCAGTACCAGTATTTTCAACTATTATTTAAAACTATGCCTAAATGCTGAAATTCTGTTTTTAATTCATCAAAATTTTCCCTATTCTAGAGAAACAAACTGTAATCTGTCTTTTGCCACCAATTCTCCTCAAATCCGGCTCGCTGTGAAATTTTTATAACTAATCTGATATCTTAAAGTTAACAGGGTTGCCACAGACCTTTAAATCCTTGAAAAGTCAGGGACTAAAAAAATGGTCAGGGAAATCAGTGAAATGTCAGCGAATTTTTAAAATGGGTCAGGGAATTTTTAAAAAAATCTGAGTTAATTTTATCTTTGCTGAAGAATTTGTGTATCTCGGTTTTATTTTTCATTATATTTATGTTTTTTATGTTTTGTCAAAGTTCTTTTTGGGTTTAGGGTTTTCTGTATGTCGGAAAGTCAGGGGATAGCAATCTTGTAACAAATTCATTCTCTTGACATATTTAAAAAATTTTAAAAACCTTTTAAAATTTTTATTCAAAATTTTCAAAAATGTACATTTTTTCAATTAAAAAAAAAATATTCTCAAATTTCAAATTATTTTGCAAATTTTTTGAAAACTTGTACATATGTTTTAAAATGATTCTAATTTTTTCTGAAATTTGTGAAAAATCTTTTAAAACAAGACAAAATGCCCCAAAATCTTTCAGATTCTTTCTCGATATTTTCAGTAATCTTTTGAAATGTTTCAGAATCTTTTTAAATTTGTTCTGGAAATTAATTTTTCGAAATGAAAAATAAAAATAAAAAGTCATTTGAAATTTTCCCAAGAACTGAATCTTCTAAAATCTACATTTTGTTAACAATTTTTTTGAAATATTCTTAAGCTTTGAATTATTTTATAATATTTTCAAAATTTTTTAATCTTTGAAATATCTTCCAAAATAATGCAATGTCCTTCTCAAATTTTGTAATATTAAAAAAATTGTGTTGAATTTTTCCAGATTCTTTGAATGAATCTTATTGTCAGTGGTAAGTTTTTGATTACCGGTACCGATAAAGATATTGAAAGTTTTTTTCCATATCGAAAATAATATATTTGGAAAAATGTTAAATGATCTAGATTTACAATCGTATAAGATAGATGTGTTCCAAACAAAATTATCTTCTTTTAACATGGCATCAACTTCGATGCCGAATCATTCTATCTTGACCCACTTGCAATAAAGTAATAAACAAATTATGGTCTAGTTAGTAATTATTTTCTCGACTTACGATTGGGCGTATTTCGGTTGCAACCATAGCAACACCCACGAACTTCTGATAGCCAACACCCAGGCGGGCACGTAGATTTACAATGACAACTTTCAGGTTGCTGCACAATTGCAGCGAGAAAAGCCACACACATCGCAAAGAAAACGACGAAGGTTAAGAAATGCATTTTGTTTTTTTTTTCAAAAACGGACAACCTCTTCTGTTTCACTCGCGGCTTATATACCAACTCTTTTTCCCCCATCCTTAAGCCAAAGCACATCATATTTACCACGTGGAGGGGACTAGTAAATAGAGAGAATACACATATCCAACGTGAAACTGATAATAAAAACCAGATAAAGCAGGAAAAACATACATTAAATGCACGTGCATAATTTTGTCATTTAAAAAAAAAAATATCAACGTTCTTTTTGTTTGTTTATTACTCGTTATCAATTAATGTTGATTATATAAAACTTTATTTAATTTTACTTAGCGAAATGTTTGCCATCCCTTCTACAAAAAAATGATTGGATCCGATTGCGAACGATTGAAAAAAATTTTCAATCGTTCCCAATTCTGTTTCTTAATCGGGTCGTACCGATTCGGAACGATTGAGGCCGGCTATCGTTGCCTATCGTTCAGTGCTCCCAATTTGGCTCCCCAACTCCACTGCGCATGCGTTCAATCGGCAGTCTCATTGGCTGTAAATGGCGCGCTTTTTTAAAACTATCAATTTTTTATAATAAATCATCATTGTGGATATAATAATAATTAATTTTCAGATCACAAAATAGTCTTTAGAGTGCAAGGTGAAATAAATATTTTATTGAACTCTTTAAAAATAAATGATTGATTTGAAATTCAAGGGAAGGAATTCCTTTTTTCACCAATGTAAATTTTAAATCACTCATAATATTTTGTTGTACTTTATGATTATTATGTGGGTGTGGTGAGCCCACACTTGTAGTTATTTACTACAAGAAACTAACCACCTAGATACACTACCCGAATCGGGTAGTGTCACGCCTACCCTGAAAGGGAAATGGCTTAATGGTATACTTATATATTGTGAAAAATTGATTTGCATATTTAATCATTTCAAATAAGCGCGCGATCAACATCCAATGAGTCTGCTGGTGCGACGCATGCGCAGTGCGGTTGGAGTGCCAAATTCGGAGCACTGTGTGACAGCATGCGCTGTTTTAGAACTAGATTGCCAGGGCGCTAGA
>CAKNYM010050771.1:125638-157859 GCA_932195095.1 Andricus curvator | reverse complement strand
CTACATTACCAATCTTCAAATCGACAACAGCGCTGGAGACGTAACAACTGCTATCGTTCTCAATCGGGACTCAAGATGAAGTAAGTCTGCCATTATGTTGATGGCAGCACATTGATCTCGCGGGAATTATTTGAAAACGATTATTGACTTTTTTTTTTAAATTACATATCTGTAAAAGATAACTTTTAAAACGATTTTAAATTGTTAAATAATTCCCTCGTGATCAAGGAGCAATCACCAACATGTTTTCAAATAACTTATTTTGTAGTAATTTTCCTGACTTTTGCGTATTATTTTTTATTACATATTAATTTGTTTAATTCGGTTGCGGCCTATTTTTGTTTAAATGTTGATACTTAAGCATAATTATTAAACAGGTTTTTAGAAGTTATTTCTCAAATAAATCAACAGTATTATTTCATTTTGATTTCGAAATTTAGGTTGCAAATTAACACTTATGTGGGTGACAAAAAAACAGCTTCATCGGTGTAACTGAGTACCCGGGTATCCACCTCCTTTTTAAAAATTTTTTAATTTGTAAGAGGAGAACTCAAGTTATATTTCCCACCCCGTAATAATAATAATCAAAAAACCCCTGAGAACACCCCTACCGTTTTTACCTGAACAAATCCGAAGAGCCTCCACGTAAAACACTCAAAAAATTAAAAAATTAAAAATAATCACCCAAGTCACCTTCACGGCTTCTAGGGTTAGGTTTCCGATCGACGTCTCTATTAACCTATTAACACCAATTCAAAACGATTCACCTGTCAATCTGTCTCAATCGGGTCCTAAAATTTTTTTCTAGAAGGGATGATTTCACTCATTTTTGAACAAAAATAATTATTATAAAATTAGTCCTTATAAAATATTGAAATTTTCAAATTAATTATAAATAATATCAGTGATTAGTCTGAACTAAGTAACGTAATTATTAAGGGAACGTACTTAAATTACGTAACAGCTCAAGGGGCCGAATAAATTACAAATTTTTCAATTTTGATTTGAAATCGGTTTATTCCGTTTATAAAAAATTCTAGGTTAAAAATGTAACAAGTTTGAGATTCTGGTCTCTAATTATTAATGGTCAGGAAAAATGAAAAATTGGTCAGGGAAAAATTAGGAACTTTTAAAATAAACTTTTGCGGTAACACTGATATGATATTCGCGTTAGTAATTTATTTGCCTTGTATTTATATTTCTTTTTTTGCAATTGCTTCCTCCGGAAGATTATCTTTATAGTTATTAATTTATTATGTGTTTGAAAATTCAACAATTTGGTGAAAAAGTTATCCTTCTGGACGAAAATTCAACTGTTTTTTTCGATTCAACTGAAATCTTTTCTGGATGAAAATCCAATTTTTTTTTAAATTCATATATTCTGGTTGAAAATTCGATTTTTGTACATGAAATTTGTCTTTTTTTTTTCTTTTATGACTGAAAATTTGTTATTTGTTGAAAATTCGTCTTTATGATTTTGAAATTCATTATTTAACATGAAATTTCATCTTTTTTGGTTGAAATATCAACTATTATACTTTTTTTTCTTGAGAATTCATCTTTTTAGGTTGAAAATTTAAATATTTTGTTAGAAAATAATCTTTTATAGTAGAAAAGTCATTTTTTGTTTAAAATAAATAAATTTGAAAACTTGTAATTTGCATCTAAAATATTGTTTTATTCCATTTACAGAAGATCCTATGTTAAAAGTATTACAAGATTAAAATGCTGGTATTTTAATGTTAATGGTCAGGGAAAATAAAAAATTGATCTAGAAAAAATCACGGAATTTTGAAAATGAAGTTTTCACCCTGCAATGTATGTAAAATAATGCAGTTAATGTTCTAAATAGTTAACACACGATACGTGTGAAGGTATTAAAATTATAATTTATTAGTTTACTGATATTTTGTGCTTAGAATGGTGTTCGGGTCTGAGTTCTGCGAAAATTCAAATTTAATATATGAAAAATAGCATTTTTTATACAAATTATTGATAAAAGTGTATAATTCATTCGTAAAATAGAGTCAAAGTGACAGTCATTCAGTGTGTAAACAAAAAATTTAATATTTTAAGTACGGTCAGTTTTTCTTACATAGATACATGTTTTCAAAAGGTTTCTATTTTTTATAGCAAAAACTAACAATAACCATATTTACAAATTGAAAAGCCAACTGTTTTGGAGAAAAATCGTCTTCTTTTTTTTTTTGGTTGAATTCAACTGTTTTTGATTAAAATTTTATCGGTTGAAGTTTCTTCTCTTTGGTTGAAAATTTGTTTTTGTTTCATTTTTAGTTAAAAACTGATCTCTTTTATTGAAAAAATTACGTAATTTGTTGAAAATTCGTTCTTTTTGATTTAATTCAACGGCTTTTAATTTAATACAGTTTTTGGTTGAAATGTCAACTATTACATTTTACGTTGTTTGTTGGAATTCATCTCCTTGGTTTCAAATAAATCTTTTGGTTGAAAAACCATTTTTCGGTAGAAAATTTAACTAATTGTTCAAATGGTCGTTTTTCTTTCCTTGAAAATTGACCTTTTTAGTTGACAATTTAACCATGTGTTTGAAAATTGAATTTTTTCAGAAAATAATTCTTCTTGTTTGCAAATTCATTTATTTTGGTTGAAAATTCATTTCTTTGGTTACAAATTTAATTAATCTGTTAAAAAAAATTATTTTGTTGAATATTAATTTTTTAACTTAACAATTAGGTATTTTATTTGAAATTCGTCTTTTTTTATTTAAAGTCAACTGTTTTTTATTTAATATTAAAATCTTCTTTGGTTGAAACATAAGTTATTCAATTTTTAGTTGAAAATTCACTTTTTTTATTGCGAATTGAACTATAATGTTGGAAATTCAATTTTTTCAAATTTATTATTTTTGTTGAAAATTTAACAATTTCGTTGAAAATTCGTTTTCGTTGAGTAGAAAATTTACCTTTTTTAGTTAGAACATCAGATATTCAGTAGGAAATTTATTATTAAAAAAACTAATTTCAGCAACATAAATTCACTTTTGCTAACTTTCGTTTTTTTAAACCAAATTTTATCGGACCCTTGCACACAACTACGAAGCACCTGTTCATGAAAATGATCAAAGTCACGACTCCTGTAGAGATAAGGCGTTTTTTAAAAATAAGTTTTAAAATTCAAAAAAGCATTTACCCTAATCTCCACGGAAGTCGTGAGTTTGATAATTTTCTAAATCGCTGCGTCGGAGTTCTGCTTATCTTTCCAAAAATATTTAGTATGCCTTATTTTTTTCATGTGAAGAGATTTGCTGAAAATATGTTTTCCACTTTCTTGTAAGTGGGACAAGACAGAATGATTCGGCATTGAAATTGATGTCACGTTAAAAAACTATAATTTTACTTGGAACACATATATTTTATCAGAATTAAAATATATATCACTGACAATAAGATTCATTCAAAGAATCTGGAAAAATTCAACACAATTTTTTTAATAATATCAAATTTGAGAAAAACACCGAATTATTTTCAAAGATGTTTCAAAGTTTTAAAAATTTTGAAAAGATTATTGAATAATTTTAATCTTAAGAATATTTCATAAAAATTGTCTAGAAAATGTAGATTTTTGCAGATTTAGTACATAAAATTTTAAACCTTTTTAAGAATTTTGAAAGATTTGAAGAAAATAATAAATTTGTTTAAAGTTCCTGAGAGACTTTCTCATGAGATTTTATTTTTATTTTGAAAAATTTATTTTTGCAACAAATTTTAAAAGATTCTAAAACTTTTCAAAAGATTACTAAAAATATCGAAAGAAATCTGGCACATATGAAGGCATTCGGTTTAGTCTCAACAGATTTTTCAAAAATTTTAGACAAAATGAGAATCATTTTAAAACATATCTACAAGATTTTAAAAAATTTCCAAAATATTTTCAAAAATGGAAAAAATGTAGATTTTTCAAGATTTTGAACAACAATTTGAGAAGCTTTTTAGGAATTTTAAAAGATTTCAAGAGAATGAAAATTTTTTGAAGATTCCTAGGAGAATTTTTAATGATTTTAATGAAAAGATTTTCAACATTTTTAGGGAAAATTCGAATCGTGGGAAAAAAATATGGAATTTTTGCAAAAATTTTAAAAATAATTCAAAATTTGAAAAGATATCACAAAATTAAAAACAAAATGTAGATTATTTAAGATTTACTAACTAAAAGTTCCAAAGCTTTTTGAGGATTTTGAATTTTCTGAAGATTCCTAAGGAAATATAAAGAGATTTTTTATTTTTAAAATTTGCCCCCTGATAATCATTCGTTGTATCTCGCTCAAGTATTATTTTAAAAATCTGAAAAAACATAGAAGTTTACCACTTTGAAATACAGTTTCCGGGCGGAATGGTCAAAATTCGATATATATATATATATATATATATATATATATATATATTTAGAAGTTTGTCATAAGGACAACCGCGGGATTTCGCCGGGAGTGGGTGCCAATCTGAAAAACTGCACCCGCTCCAGATCCAGCAAAAGTCTCGTGCACCCTGAGGACACGGAGCGACCCAAGGACGACCGGCTTCTGCATTTTCCCGCAAGTGTCTTAGCATTTTGTTGACACGCAGAGATGCTTTTCAGGCTATTAACCAGTGAAAGCTTGGCGCCTTCAAGAGCGCCGATGATCAAGACGATTAGCCTAACATAATATTCCACGCAAAATATTGCTTATGATGTTTTTGTCAGCTGGTGGCGAAAAATCGATAACGAACATGGTGCGCTTCTCTAAGTCAAGGAGAACTATGTCAGGCCTTGAGTGCGCAACGGAAACAATTGTCAAGAATATGAAGTTCCAGTATATACGGCACTTCTCGTTTTCGACAATTGAATCTATTTCTCTAACAGCGTTTAGCAGAGCGGTATTAGGGCTATTGCCCTAAGAGTGACAGAGATGGTAATAAAGCACTCTTAGTGCCGCATTATGCCTTTGGATGTAGGTCGTTCGCGCATGAGTTGAACAACTAGATATTATGTGTCATGGATGCTCGGGGTGGACATGACAGGCTCTGCAGCTATCATCTGGAATATCTTGGCTTTAAATGTGGCTACGGTATGCTAGAGTGGAAATGACACCGTCTTGAAATGACAAAATGAAATCTTCCGTGCCCGACTTCAATCCGGGTGATCTGAGGAAAGCAAACGTTAGCTCACACTACATCTTGTCGAAGAACTGTTCGCAAAAGTTTTTCTCCTGTGCTTTCTTAATCCGAGCCTTCAGGAGTGAGTACTCGAGATGGATAAGATTTGATGCATTCTGCTCACCCACGATATTGAAGTCAAGGCCGAGTGATTCAGCGGCCTCCTCCGCTGCTTGGTACAGAAACGCTCCTTCGCCTATTCCTTCATGTTCCTTGACCATTTCAAGAAGAGGGTCTCGTCCGTTTGCGACTATGTGAGCTGTACTCAGAATAATCCTGTTGTGAAGACATTCAAGATTTACTATTCCGCGACCACCTTTCGCGTCCCGATATCAAGGCATCTGATGTCATCCTTCGTCCATGGAACCACTCCAAATGAATAGAGTACTACCGGGACGGCAAGATGTTTGTATCTGCATCAAAAAGTAGCATCAGAGCGCGGCTCTGTGGCACGCCCAGGTGTGTATAGGTCTCTTTAGCGCCAAGGTGTCGTATAGCGCTTCTGTAGGCGACCTCAGAGTCTTCGGGGATGCCATTAAGTTTTCCTCAATGAATTTTTTTTAATACATACTTATGATTTCTTATTTGCCTCCAGGACTTCATGATAATAATTAGACTGATTTATAATGTTTTTTATTTACTCTTACTTTAAATCAGTTAAATATAATTTATAATTAGAAACTGTATTCTATACCTATGACATTTAGTAAAAATGAAATAATTCTGAGTGAAAAATCACTAATCTTTACGCAAACTGACTGATTGAATCAGTGAAAATAATGCAAGTTATATTGTTTGATCCGAATGCTTTTTACTATTCTTACAGTAAGTTTCCCTACTGAATGACGGGACACCAAATTAATATTTCAGTACCCCCCAGGAAAAATGAACACTTGGAAAAGCTGTTCCGTGAATTGCGTATCCGTCGATTGCAGATTGAGATTTTTTAAACTGAATTGGTTTGCGACTTTGATAATCGTTCAGTTTCTCGAACGGCTTCAAAAAAATGTAAAAAAATGCTGTTAGAAAGAAGTTGACGGCAATCTGGAATTCCAGCAACAGATACGCTATTCAGATGACTTTGAAACCCATTGAAGCAAGTGAATGGATTTATGTTTCCTGGGCTTCTGATATTTTGCTATATTTTTTCGATATCTGTCTCCCCATCAATTCATATTTAATTGTGAATTTTATATTTCAAGTTTACGATGCGCGGTTGCCATGCACTTGTTATATGTTTACTTATGTTTGCTCGTTTTCAAGGAGCAACGCAGTTTGTAAAACTTCTCGATTTGTTGATTAATAAATGTAAGTTGATGAAATCAGTGTGTCGCTCGCTGGTACTATACTTTCCCTATACTCTGCTTCATAGGTTATGGTCCCAGAAAACTAGAAAAAAGTCGTGAGTACCTGAATATAACGAGTGTGTTTGGTCAAGAGTTCTTTGGGGTTAAAAGTGTCGAGGCCCTGTGAATCAAAATGAGCGTGTCGGGGTTAGGCAGAATTGCAACCTTGACTCAATACAATTTCGACACTTAACAAATTTAAATGGAGGAATTGCTCCTAAAAAACGCCTTGTGAACAGGAGAAAAGTGAAGACGGAAATCGTGGCCGGAGATGCTCCAACATGGGCCGCCACGTGGCAGTATGGGTATTGGGTAACCGGTGATAATGAAGCCAAGTTCGACTAAGTTTCTCAATAAGTTCCATAGGCCAGGCAGCAGGGCGTTAACAATGGAATTACCTTGAAGAAAATGCTGAAGAGATGAAAATTGGTAATATGATCCTTTTTGACATCTTGAAAAACACACTAAGTTAGCACACACACGTCTTTAAGCTTCCCCGCCATCTCGGTAACCTTTGTGCAGTTCTGCCTGTTGCAATTCATGCAAATGATAGAACATTTCAGCCCTGCCTTGCTACAACCACATGATGAGTCACATACTTTATTGCATTTGCAGGAAAGGAATTTGAAAAGAGCCTCAGGAGCAGGATCTTGTGTTGTTTTGATTCGATCGGCGTCAAAAAGCAAATTCAATCTTGCTTCTGTTCCACCTATTACCGCAGTAGCGCGACAGCATTCATTCCAAACTTAACATCAGCAGTGGGAGTACGGGGCCGTTTCGTAATCGAAAATCGAACGGACCTCTCTCTCTCTATATCCACACGTTATAGGAAGAGAGATATAGAAAAGAGAGATATAGAGAAAGAGAGAAAGAGAGAATCCAGAAGAATGGGGATGGTATTGAAACACGACTGGCTTTACTCCAATCACAACGACACAAGATACAGCTTCTGAGGATCTTCTCAAATTCCTTTCCTGCAAGTGCAAAAAAGTATGAGGTTCGTGACGTGGTTGCAGGAATGCAGGGATGAAATGTTTTAGCATTTGCATGAATTGAAACGGGCAGGACTGCACAAAGGTTACCGAGATTTCGAGAGACTCCGAGGAAAAGGGGAGAAGAGGAAGAAATCGGAGCTACCTTTTGCAAACTGTCGCAAACTCAGAAAGAAGAGGATTCAGGCAGAGAAGAAGAACCACAAGAGAATAGTGACACAATGGAATTATAACCGAGTCCATCGAGAACTTCAAAACGAAGAAGATACCAGATCACAAACATCAAAATAAATACTTCAAAAGACACATCCAAAAATCCATCTCTCCATCAATACGTTCACATCTATGATAACCTCAATTTCAGGCGATAATAGGGTATTTATGCAGTCTTTATAATTACACTACACATTAAATGGCACTCAACTCTGAGAATATTAATTACAAAAAAAATGTTTCAAGTAAAAGTTTTATAAAATTTTATCCACTATAATTTGAATTGAAGGTTTTTTCTTCTAGGATGCACTAAACAGGAGATATATTTTGTAAGAAACGGATATTGGGAGCTATTTTTTAAAATAGCGCAAAGCTTAAGGAGGGAGTGTTCGCAAACGTAGTATGTTTTTCAGAATGTCGCAATGTATTATATTACCAATTTTCATCTCTTCAAGCATTTTTTTGCAGGTAAAAGTACCTATTGCCTGGCCAAATGAAGTGTGCTTGAGATTCAAAGGCATATACAAATCCCGAGGTTCAGCTTGGAAAGCCACACTGGCAAGCCGCCGTGCAAATGAAAAAAGGCGTATCTGCAGCGCAGGCAACTTCACGCTGGCAACGAAAATTCATTTTGACCTAACACACATATATTTTGATCAATTTTGATATAAAAAGAGTTCTTTGCTACCTGAAGAAACATTCCATTTTTATTTTTGCACACTCTCTTAGAATGAACAGTGAAATCTCACTTATTTCCAGTGAAATCTCACTGGTTGAAACAGCCAGAAGTTTGTCACTGACAATCACTGAGAATTCACTGGTTCATTCAGTGGAGTTTCGGCACTGGTTCAATCAGTGAGGTTCACTGGTTTCTCAGTACCAGTAGTCATCTGGTCGTACGCCTTGTCGTCTGTCAGCTGTTTAGGTATATATTTTGCCGAACAGTTTCCAAAATTTTCGGTGTGGAATCGACTCTCGAGATATGTTGCCAGCGCCCAAAATGCTTTCAATTAAAATTATCGAAGAAAGTGATATTCGCAAAAATGAAATATGAAGTGCGCGTTGGGGTGCTATGATCGCGAGAGGACGTTGGAACGCGCACAAAAACAAACCGGAAAAGGGTGATTCGCGTGATAAGGGTGAATTCTCATTACGATGTCATAAGTGCAAAGATATCGGCCACAATGCTAGGGAAGGCAAAATGAAAAGTGGAAACGGTCGATCATCTGCGAAATTAACCGAGATGTTGTTTTGTGCGTGAACCAAAATTTCTCGAACAAAGAAGCTGCTTTTCAGGCGAAAAATTTGAATCGCAGCGATGTTTGGTGCCTAGACGTCTCACCTATGTAAAAGACTAGGCAAGTTCTAGAAATAACTGATTCGAAACCCGGAAAACTTGATTTAGCTGCCAACGTGTCATCCAAGATTATTGCCAGAGGAAAAGTGTCATTCATAGCTGACGTTCTCGGAGAGAAGAAGAATGTGACCTTGAAGAAAAGCCTTCACGTCAGTTGCGAAGATTACCGATAATATTAACTGTGAAATGATATTTAAGAAAAACTGTGCAATGATTTTTGGTGCAAACGGAGATGCGAAATTGTTAGCAAATCGAGTCGGGGATTTGTATATTATACGCCAAGAAGAGCAGCAGTAATTCTGCGTTACATCTGGTGTTGAGAAGAATTAATCGAGTTCATCGAACGAGCTAGAAAAGTTGCTCATTGTCTTGGATATTTGAATGTCAAGGATCTATTGAGATGTAAATGAGACGGAAGGGTACAGGGTTTGAACCTCAGAAAGTGCAAAGCAGACCTGATCTGTTATGTCTGCCTTCGTGGAAAGATGACGAGCACCCCGTTTTTGAAGGTCATGGCAGAGAATCAGAAGGAAAGGAAAATCAAATCCTTTCAATCGAAGAATGGTACGGAGTACTTGAATAAAAATTCTAAGGAATTGTTGAAAAGGAACGGTATTCTACGAAGATCGGAATCCCGAGGAAAGTCGAGTCGCAGAGAGGAAGATTCTAACCGCGAATTGTATACTGCATCGACGCCCAAGTCAAACCTTGGAAGGAAAAACACTATTTGAATTCTGGACTGGAAAGATATCTGATGTGAGACAAATTCGTGAATTCGGATATAAAGTTCTCTTTTTAAACAGGAAACCTGAAATAGGAAAATTTGACGGACGTGCCAAGGATGAAGTATTTCTAGGCTACTCGGAACAGTCAAAAGGATATAGGGTCTGGTATGCGGAAGAGAGAAAATTATAATTAATACGTAACGTTGCATGTCCGGTCGGTAAGAGGATTCGTGCAGAATAATTTGAAGATTTTGTTCCACAAGTGTTCGAAGCTCAACGACATGAAGTATCCGAGAAACTGACCGTCGTGAAGTGGACAGCGAAACTAAGTCTGTTGAAAATGAAATAAACAAAGGAAGGCCTATGTAGAATGTTCAAAATATTCTACTTGAAAATCGGGAGGTTGAAGATGAAAACGACGAGAGTTAAGAGGATGATGAAGGGGAGAACATCGATGCAGTACCTGCAAGAGGTCCCAGTAGCCGACCACTGGTTTGAGGGAAAGACCTTGTAAACAGTATCAAGAACGACGTGCTGATGCCAGTTGTACGGAATTTAAAATGGTCAACCTGGCTGAGGTACCTTTGAAACAGGCAGTCCCTGGAACATATGCAAATGAATGGCACCGGGCTCTTGCAGAGGAAATAAAGTCCCTCATCAAGAATGACACATGGGAACTTGTCAATCGTCCAAATGATCGTAATATCATCATGAGTCGTTTCGTTCTACGAAATGAATTTAAATCTGAGGCTCCATTGGAGTGATGGAATGCTCGAGTGGTGGCTCGAGGAATTGCCCAACGTCCTGGAATCTACTTCAATGAGACATTTGCACCTTTAGCACATCTTAGTTCTGTACACTCACTAGTAGCTCTGGCATCTAGTTACGGGATGCTGATTCGACAATTTGACGTTACTACTGCTTATTATGATGGCATTATTCAAGAGAAAGCGCTGATGAAAGTTCCCAACTGATTGGAGAAAGGATTAGAAATTCTTATCGAATCGGAAGAAAAGAAGAGCGATTCGTGTGTTTATTTCCCAGATCAAGGGAAAGATATATTTTTGATCATTGTCTACATTGACGATATTCTTGTTGCCTCGAAGAATTTAGACAAGGTTGCAAATTCAAGAAAGCTTTATCGAAGGAGTTTGGCCTCAAGGTTCTTCGTGATGTTTTTACACTGCCATGGAATCGAGTTTAATTGAAAAAAAGAAAAAATTGATATGCATCAGACAGGATACATCAGGGAAATCTTGAATCGATTTGGGATGACTGATCAGAAGCCGGTATCTACTCCAATGGACATCACAGAGAAGTTAACGAAGACGGACGAGGAACCCAGCGATAAAGAGAAGAAGCTATTATACAGGGAATTAGTCGGGACTTTGATGTACTTGACTGTGACGACCAAGACCGACATTGCTTTTCCAGTCAGCAGTTTGAGCCAATTTAACACAAACTACAGTCAAATCCACTGGTAAGCGACCCAGCGCTTTCTTCTTTACAATAAAACTAGGATTGGTTGTTGAAACGAATAATCATCGATTGAAGGATTACGTCGATGCAGTGTAACAGAAGTTACATCAAATAGGACATAATAATTAGAAATTAAGAAGGTGGGCCTTGAATGATGGTGGGGTCACGGGAAATTCCGGAAAAGCCCGAGGATCGGTTATCGGGGAAACCGAGCGATTCACCGCCGCGTTATTTCGTTCTAAGTCCTTGCCTCGCGAACTGGTTTTCAACTCATTGGAAATACCGCAGACATCATTACAGTAAGAGTAAGTCAATAAACGTACTAACTAAAATTGGGATTTCCTGATTGACTTCATCTTTCTCTATTTCAATAATCCAAATTCCTAGTTTCCCTCCTCGAAATAGTGTATCCCGCTATAGCAGCTTGGGCAAGTTGCTTGAATGACAGACGATCCTATACTGGATTTGATTTTACCTTGTGTAACGGACCAGTTTCTGGGGATACGAAAAAGCCGAGAATAGTGGCTCTATTTTTGACAAAATCCGCATATATGACGCTGGCTGAAGAAGCTAAAGTGACCATCCTCAACGGCAATTCGGGAGCGAAGAAGCTTGCTGAGAATCAGGTTTTCTATGCTTGATGTAAGCATATTGATATTATGCAACATTTTCTGCGATAAACAATAAAAGGGAACCTCATCATAGGCATCGAACATGCGTCTACTAAACATATGGGGGTCAATATGCTTACAAGGGGCTTGCCAGGACCGAAGCAAAAGAAAGTATTGTAGGGAAGCATTGTGAATTTTATATTTCAAGTCTATGATACAAGCTTGTCATGCTCTGTTTATATGTTCTCTTTCGTTTGTTTCCAAAGAGCGATACAATTTATAAAACTTCTCGATTTGTTGATTAATCAATAAAAGGTAATTAGATCAGTTTGTCGCTCGGTGTTACTCTTCCTTTCCTATACTCTGGATTTATTCGATTGAGGAAACCCATCAAATCGATAATTACCAAATTTTAACTGGACATGCTTAGGGACTTGTCTCCATATTTATCTATTTTTCATAATCCTTGTAATGCTGATTGGGTGATTCGGAAAATTCAAAGAAAGTAAATGTTGCGAAATTCACACATATAATAAAGAATTCAATTTCAGTTGAAAAAGGCTAAGAAGAATGTCACATTTATATGCATAATAAAACTGCCAAAAATTTCAGATTCAGTCCAAAAAAGTAGTGAATGATATCTTATAGAAAATTCCAATCAATTCCGAATAGTCGAATTTAATTCAACATTGTTAAATAGTTCATCCAGAAATACCTTAAAAATGTTTGTTTCATGTTTTTTAAATATCATAGAAATATTGAAAGTACGAAGCACACATTGTTTAGAGGTGTATCGTTTATTGCATTCTGAATGTTTTTGGAAAGATAAGCAGAACTTCGACGCAGCAATTTAGAAAATTATCAAACTCACGACTTCGGAGGAGATTGGAAAATTTAAATAAAGTTCTATACATTTTTTCTATCTTTGAATTTTCTCATATCGAAACATTCTGCCAATATACATAATATGAAGATAAACGCGTAGAGGAAACAAAATCCGAATTTATTTTATTTTCTTGCAACCTTTCAAAATTCTTAAAAAGGTTCTGAACTTTTTGTTCGAAATCTTGAGAAATCTACATTTCTTTTTGGATTTTTTTTTCCTTTTCGGTTTGCAATTACTTTTTAATATTTACAAAACTTTTAATTATCTCTTTAACTTATACGATTTTTTCTAAAAAAAATGTATTTTGCAAAACTGAAAACTTTTGTTTTAAAATCTTCTACATTCTTTTTCGAAATTTTAGAAAATCATTTGAAATCTTTTTCAATTATTCCTTAAAATTTCATTTCAAAATAACAAGGCAGCAAACTTGTTATTTGTCAATTTTATTTTACGGAAAAGAGGTTATTAAAACCTCCATTACTAATGAAATATAAAGACGAAGCAGACAAGTTTGAAATAAAATGTCGAATCATACAGTCTCACGTTTTGAAAATAAAAAAATAACGCTATTTCTGACCACTTGAATTTAGCGAAATATTAATTTAATTCAAGGGCCAATAAGGAAAATCGACAACAATAAAAATATGGAAATTCAGAAAATCAATAGTTTTCAATGACTTAGATCCAATATCCTATTTTAAGAATACAGTTCATCTTTTTTTGCTTCAAGCTTCAATTAAATAATTTCGAAAGATTCCAGTTAGGAAGCATATATTTTTTAACGTTTTCAGAATAACTAAAATTTGAAAGGTTCACCATATTAAAAAATTTTCAATTTCGAATGGTGAAAATGATAGTGACTTTTTTTTGTCAGAAATCACATTTTTTAATGAAAAAAAATTTGTTCAATCACCTTGAATGACATTTGATACTACATGATATGCTACTTCTTAATCATATTTATTACCTTTAAAATTTCGATTATTTAAATTTATAATAATCATTTTAAATGCGCAGTTTAATTTTTGAGGTCCTGAAAGTCAAATCTTGTTGCTTCAAAAGTAAAGAGGTCAAAAATATGTTTAACTTTTTCAAAACTAAGTAATTTTTCAAGGGCTGAAGTCATTAAAATCAATAGTTCCAAAATTATAGCGAATTTTTTGTATTTACAGTTTTGCTAGCGAACAATAATATAAAATTATAAATTAAAGCAAATTTTTTTTCTAATTTATACTTTTTTGAAAATGTGTAAAAAAATATTTTTTCAACACTATTTGGAAAAAGTTGATTACGTAGAGCCTAAAATTTCTTGAGCTTTAACCAAAGAAACATATTATTATTTTTCTTTCATGGAGGAAAACACATTTCATTGTGTTTATAACGTTTCAAAATTACGAAAAAGATCCACAATCCAAAAATTCATAAATTACAAAAAAAACACACAATTTTTTTCAAAAAGCAAAATGACAAGTTGTTTCTTTGGTTTAAGTTAAAGAAAGTCCAGATTCGACATAATTCAACTTTTTCCAAAAAGCGTGAACATGAATTAATTGAAAAAACATGCATTTGTCGCATCATCGAAAAAAAGACATTCGCCATCATTTGTCAAACAATACTATTTTTTCAATTTTGAAAAATTTGAATGTTTAAAATAAAAAATGAGAACGTAAAGTTATTACACCCGCCCTAGCCTACAAGGTTTAACTAATATTTATGAAATACTTTATTGATTTTGTTTATTAGGAATTGAAAAATGCTATGAAAGTTGTTTGAGTATTGTCATAAATTATAGGTATTTTGTGATTAATTTATGCATGCCAAATTTTATTTTGAATTATATGCCATACTATATTTTTATGAATAATGTTCAATGATAAATAATCTACAATGAAAAAATAATGAGAGAAAAATGGTTTATGAATAATAAGGCGTATCGAGAAAAGAAATAATTTGAGAATTGAAAAAAAATAAAAAATATTTCTCTAAGTTATTTAGAAAAAAAAATCGTGTAATAAAAGTCAAGAAGCACTAAAAGCGATATACTTTTTATTTGAAGAGCACAAAATTTTTTATGAGATTCAATTTTTCAGAAAAAATGGTTCGGAGCAAGTAAATATGTAGTGATAATATCATTAAAATGTTTTTTACCTGAAAATTTTTAAAAATCGTAAAATCAACTTTTATCGTATTTTTTCAGGTTTATCAATTTTCTTGACATGACTTTAATATGCGAAGAAGGTTGTCATAAAAAAAACTTTTTATTGTCTTTGTTTTACCAAAGCATCTTTGAAATTTAAAAAGAATTTTTCAATTTTTTTTCCTCAATTTTTTAAACAAAATCTAAATTCTATAATTTTCAGGAAATTGTAAATACCTACTGATTTTGAATAATTTGGGTTGTTGGATTATAGCAATTTCTTTGAAGGTTGAAAGTTTCTAAAAGACATCCTAGATTCAAAATTAAGAAAAAATAACATTCTTGGTAAAACCTTAACCGGTTTTTAATATTTATTTTAAAATTTTTGAAATTGTTACATTGAAAAACAATTGTTTATAGTAAATAATTATTATAAAATGATAAAACTAATTATTAGATAACAAACTAGATTTTTAAAGTGAAATTTAAAATAATCAATTAAATTTACTCATTAAAAAAATTGATCGATTTTAAATTCAAAGGAAGATTCTTTTTTATCATTAATATTAATTTCGAATAATTTTTAATATTTGTAAGCATTTTCCAATTACGAACATCATCAATCGCACGCTACTAGAGCGTTTAGTTTTTCGATTTTGGGGAAAATAATTTTTAATGCAAAATACGAATTTCCAATGTATTTTTTAAAAGTTTTTTAACACTTGAATTGGTGCTAAAATTAGATTCTGAGATTTGAGACTAAGGTAATAAGTATAGTTAGTTTGCTTCTAAAGTTATATATTAAAATAAATTATATTGTATATTACAAATATTTCATAAATAATCTTTAATAATCTTAAATAATAGTAATCTTTTCAAATTTTTAAATGATTTTAGTCCCTTTGAAAATTAAAAATTCTACTAATTCAAGATTTTCTTTAAAGTTTCAGAAATCTTAAAAATTAAAAAAAAAATTGTCTCAAAATATTTGAGATTTTTTTCGCTAATTCTAGAAATGTTTAAAACTTTTGAAAACAAATCTTCAAAATTTTTTTTTTTAAGTCAAAAATCGATTCTATAAAAAAAGATCACAATTTGGGATAGAAATGGGTCCGTTTGGTTCAAAATTATTCTTCTTTGGTTGAGGATTCAACTAATTTGTTGAAAATTTATCTTTTTTGGTTAAAAATTAGTTTTTTTTTAAAGAAAATAATTTTTGTTGACTGAAAATTTAACTGTTCCAATTGAAGATTCATCACTTTAGTTGAAAACGCATATCTTTGTGTAAAAGTTGAACTATTTTGTTGAAAATCGAAAATTCAACTGTTTTACAGAAAATTCATCCTTTGGCTTCAAGGTTCAACAATTTTCATTAAGCTATTATTCTTTCATGACCGAGAATCTTTATTTGTTGAAAATTCATTCGTTTGGTTGGAAAATTCATTATTGTACTTGAAAATTCATCTTTTTGGTTGAAAATTTGATATTTTTCTGAAAATTCCTTTTCACAGTTGAAAATTCAACTATTTCTCGGCAAATTTTTTATTTTATATTCATTTTTTACTTGGAAATTCAGGTATTTCGTTTCTTTTTGGTTGAAATATCAACAAATTTTAGTGGAATTTTAATCTTTTTTGTTAGAAAATTCTACTATTTGGTAGAAAATGCATCTTTTTAGGTAGAAAATTTGAGTGTTTGGTTAAAAATTCACCGAATTTATTGAAAATTTAATTATGTTGTGGAAAATTCAAGTATTTTACTCAGAAGTAATCTCTTTGGTCTAAAATTCAACTATTTTTTTAAACATTCGTCTATTAGAAAAAAGTATGTTCTTTTGGATTGAAAATTGTTTGTTGTAATTATCTCCTCAAAAGTCATATTTTTTTGTTGAAATAAGCAAATTAGAAATTAAACATTTTTAATCTAAAATTTCATTATTTTTACATTTATGTGACAAATACGTTCAAAAAACGTGGTAAATGAAATCTTATAGAAAATTTGAATCAAAATCAAATACTAAGATTTAATTCTGCCTTGATAAATAGTTCACCCGGAAATATTTGGAAAATGCCTGTTTTATGTTTTTTAAATATTAAAGAAATATTGAAAGTACGAGGTGAGATTAGGATACACGTAGTGAATTATATTTTGTTGTTATGAAAAATAATCTGCTAATTTTAAACAATTTCAATTTAAAAAAAAAAGATCTCGTTCATATTCAATTTACCGGAATTTTCGCGATATAATTGTAACCTTGGCAGAGATAGCGTTGGCAGAAACATTTTTTAGTACGCACACATTTTTTAGAGGTGTATCGTTTTATTACATACTCAATTTTTTATGGAAAGATAAGCAGAACTCCGACGCAGCAATTTAAAAAAGTATCAAACTCGCAACTTTGGTGAAGATTTGGAAATTTAAATAAAATTTTAGAAATTGTTTATATTTTTGAGTTACCGTATATCGAAACTTTAAGCCTACATATAATATAAAGATAAATACGAAAAGAGGACGAAATCCGCCTTAGGCCAAAAAATAGTTTTTACTGGCATCTCTATTTATTTGGAAAAATTATTTATAAACAAATGTTGCTAATAAAATTATAAAAATTTGGTGGAAATTCACCTATTGAAGAAATAATAGATAATAAGCCTTATAATAAATTATGTTGAATAATACCCTGCTTATTTATGGAAGACGTGATTTACCCAAAAAAAGTTTAAAATTTTGCTATTCTAGTGAGTTAAAAGGGGATCACTAGAAAATAGGCGGGGTGGGTTTATCGAAGCCCTCGTTTAGGCCTCCATGACCCTCTTAGGCTTTTTGAATAAAAATAATTCAAACTTTAATAACGACAATTTGGTTAATAATAATAACTTTAAATATACACCGGTTTCTTTTTGCCAATCAGAGGTTATGTCATCAGCTTCTCTCAGAGATTTTAAGGAGTCCGTGGACATAGGAAACGAGTGACGTGAACGAGTCTGACTTTAACAATTGCGCATGCGTCTCGCGGAGAAGCAGCGACGCAGAAACTTTCGGATTTCTCTTTTACTCTATCAATATTTAATGATTGCGCAATTAAGAGATTATGTTTTCTTTTCATTTATTCACAATTATTATTACTTCTAAAATATTATGTGCGCCCTTTCTTTTTCTATTCAACATTTTTAAAAAAGAAAGTTAATTCGAAAGAAGCTTTCCTTTCGAGTGCAATGTTTCCCTTCGAGTGCAATGTTTTTGGATAGTTACATGCTCATTCGCTGGAACAGAGAGGAGAGAAGGGGGGGGGCGGGTTTGTTATTATATACATCAAAGTCTTATGGGTTAAGCCCAGTAAAAAAAAAATAATTCGGGAGGATTGCGGTGAATTAACGTGTTTAAGCTCGCCCGAATTCCGCTTTCTGATTCGTTGAAACGAATTGGGCCAGAGCGAATTGAATGCGTTTCAATTCGCCTTAATTCGTGGTCGCGGTCACTTCGAAAAAAAAGAATAAAAACTACATGCCTCGGGACTCGAACCAGCGATCTCAAGTGTATAAAGTCCAGAGGACGACCACTGAGCTACGGGAATCATTGATATTTATTTACAGCGGATCCTTTATGCCGAGCGCGTTGGTTATAGCTTACGAATTCGATTTTATAGGCCAGTCTTTAACTGTATTCGCGCTGGCGAATTCTGGCGAATTGGTGCTTGACTTAAAATTTCGCGAATTAAAATGAATTGGCAGACACTGAAAATAATTCGTGCTGACGCATTCAAACGAATTAGGTCCCCTAAAAAATTTTCGTTGAATTCGGGCGAATAGGATATTTGAAGACTTTATTACTTTTCACGAATTTACACGAATTCGCCACCATCTCCAAATCGAGATTGTCGCAAAGGAAGATTCACGGGGGCTCCTGGCGAATTCTTCATAATTCGTCGCAATTAGTTTTTTTTTACTGTGAGTAGTAAGAGTGATTCCACAGGCTAATTATCCTTTCGCTGACTTTCTCTTTGTTGAGGTGTATTTCGGGGAAGATTGTTCGCTAATTGGGGTTATTTATAAACCTCCTAACGCTAACTATAGTAAAGAACTTGAATCATAAATATTTACACTTACTCCTAATTATAATAGCATAATACTTACTGGAAATTTGAACACAAATTCGAATACTAATCTAACTAAACATTTGAAATCTGTAATTTACACCGCGGGACTTTCTACAGTGCCACATGATTCCACTCATCACTCTAATTTCACTAGTACACGCATAGACTCAATTATGTTAGATAACCTTGCAAAGTACTTTCCTATTTACAGAATGCAATTCCGTTCTTATCTAATAATGATCTTATCAACATTTAGTACCAAATGTCCAGTAATCTCCCACCTAAACCTACTCCTACACCGACTCGAAATCTTACACTAATCAATGAACAAGAGATTCAGGATTATTTAATGTCATATGATTGGGCGAATTTATCCTCAGTTCGTGACGGGAATACAAAGGTAAACGGTCTAATTACCATTTTTACTCATGCATTTAACGAATTCGCGCCTTTATACGTACCAAGTTCTCGAAGGGAAACGGCCCCATGGATTACCGCAGAAATAAGAGAATTGATGAGTAAAAGGGACACGAAACGTAGATTAGCAAGAAGAACCAGGAATAGTATATAATACAAGCGGGATATCGCAAGCTTCGGAATCTTGTTGAGACGAAAATTAGGGACTCTCACAACTAACTTAACTTCAACGCAATCAGAATTAAAGAC
This sequence comes from Andricus curvator, assembly GCA_932195095.1. Classification (NCBI taxonomy): domain Eukaryota; kingdom Metazoa; phylum Arthropoda; class Insecta; order Hymenoptera; family Cynipidae; genus Andricus; species Andricus curvator. Next base: position 138,180 of record CAKNYM010050771.1, on the reverse strand, counting down.
AAAAAAGAAAACATTTTTCATCTTCTCAGGCGCTTGCGTTTAATTCCACCTAAACAGGATCATCCTGATCAAAATTTATCTGCTAGTGAATTCCTTACTACATTCATCTTGAAACCTATTGCGACACAACTTCCAACTGCATTACTCCTGAGTCTTTCCTTAAGGATGTAATGGACGTTAATTCTAATGCGATCGGTATGGATGGAATGTCGATAAAAGTGATCCAGTTAGCTCTTCCAGTTATCTTCCCAATATTATTGGAGATTTATAATGCATCTTTACAATGTGGTATTTTTCCAAATATATGGAAAAAAGCACTAATACAACCAATACCTAAAATCACCAGTCCTACTTCCACAAAAGACTTCCGGCCAATTTCTATCCTTAATGCGTTATCAAAGCCACTTGAACGGATTGTGCACAAAGAACTACCAAATTTTCTAGATACTAATAAATTATTAGACCCTATGCTATCGGGCTTCGGAGGCAAACATAGTACACTCACAGCGTACCTCAAAATCACTACTGATGTTAAGCTGGCGATCGATAAAAAGGAGATTGCGGATGTGGTCAGCGTGTGTTATTGTATACAAATTATTTTGAATTATGAAGATGGTACGCAGAAATCATGTACTATTTTGATGGGTAAAGAGTGGATAGAAAGATGTGATTCCGCTGGCCACTTTTCCAGCAAAACAAAGATTTGTTGACGCGATATCCTTTTTGACCTGGGAGTATCATCGAAGTGGGATCAAAACGAAGGCTCAAGCAAAAATACCAGCAATAAACGGCAAGTATCGAATTCAAAACGTGAAAATTAAAAAAGAAATAGTTCTGACAGTTTTCGTATGAAACTATAATGTCAGCTGAAAATTCTGCGTTTTGGATTCAAGTGCGATAAAACCAGAACCCAACTTCAAAATTGAATTCCCTTATTTTACTCCATAAATATTAGAATTACATATTTTCTAGATTATTAAAGCCTATACCTGTTTTGTACAAAATCTGTATACGGTGTGAAAAATTGGCTATTTTCAATAGTTTTTGTATATAATATTTTGTGTATAATATGTTAGGAACGACTGGCATGGACTGATTGTTGTAATATTATGTGTAACACAGTACTCCAGTAGACAAGTTTTGAATAATGTCACACCACTACAATCGATGAGTTTGAGGTTTACCAAAGATGTAAGAGAATGTCGAGGAAAGGATCTCTACAATATAGGCACATGTAACCTAAACATTGTGGACAATGCATTTACTGAAGGTCTTGATGAATTAGGAAATAAATGCAGTGGTCTGTCAATAAGAATGTATTATTTTTTGACAACCAGGCCGTCCGTTTAGAAGATTTCGAAAAAATTCAGTTGAAACACACGCTTGCTCCACATCCAAGATGCTCAAATGTACTAGAGCAGCGGCCCACTCCAAATGGATACTTTTTGCAGTTTCTTTCAAACAAGACAGGTTGAATAACTTTGAAAACTTAGTAATCATATCGATCTATCTGCATGCTCCCTCGACAAGCAGATATGAAAGCAAAACTTCACTTTTGTTACTGAATTATTGACGGACTGGCGTGGGGTAGCGAAGGAATCACGTATGATAATGTTAAAGTTCACAAAAAGGACTATGACAATTGATTCACCGTTATTACAAAAAAACTTATAAATACCTTTTATCGATTCAATCCGTGATATGAGTCCGTGAGCCTATTAAACGAAGCACTCCTTTTTTACCCAAAAAAGGGTTTTGGTTGTTTGGAAAAATTGGCAAAGATGTAGCCTCCGGAAGCTACGACCACGATCGTTCTCCGAACGATCGATCCCGACACGACCGGAAGTAATACGTCATCCGACTCGTCACTTCCCACCACAGCAGAAGATGATCGAGTCGGGAAATCACTGAACAAGGAATCGAAATATGAAGAAACCACTGACTTTAATTGAGGGACTCAAATACTTGAATTGTCTATCAAAAGCACACTTGATTTCAAACTGTTTAAACAATCTAAATGACTACACCAGTCTACACCTTGGTTAATACTGAACAGCCAGGAAAAAGGTCAGAACCTGCTCAACAAATGAACCTCTCGCTACTACCTGAGTCCCCACTCTAACGATAAGGTAGCGTCCAAAACTAAAAATCAGAGGGAAAACTTCGAAGAGAGTAAACATTGGGCGGAAACCATTTTATAATCAATGAAACCTGAAGGTCACTCAAAAGGAGAACAATGAAATCAAACAAACTATTAACAACTTTATTATAGACAGTGCGGTACTTTTTGAACGGGTTTCTCTGTTATTTCAGAAACAGGATCTCCTGATTCATATTCTCCTCGACAAAATCGAGCATTTGCTGATTACTTTAGCAGGTCGTATTTGCAAGGCTAAAAGTGTCGAGGATTTTAAGCAAAATAATATGAAAGTAGAGGAGGTTTTCGAAAATTGTTATTCAATGTCTGAAGCATCGATCGTTCTGAATACTAAAACCAAGTCGTGTATGAGGGATTTGAATCCAAAGGAAAAGTTCATTTTTCTAACAAACGTAAAAAATACTGCAAAGCGGCAGCACTCCACGATATATAGAAATCCTGTTTGCAAGCTTATCCACATGCAAGTCTTCTTTATGCGTTAAGATCTTACAACCGTCTGAAATCAAAAGTAGCAGTAGCGCGATGGCTATAGTTAAAATAGCCGAACGCTTACCTCTTCACGAACAACAGCTCAAGGATATATATTTCCATAATTTATGTAAAGAAATTGAATCAAAGAGGGAAAAAGCGGTTAGTGACCTGATCCGCAGAAAGCATGGAAATCATAATCTTAGAATGCTTCTGCACCTGAATCTTCTGTCGAAAATAAGTCAAGAAAAAGGAAAGGAGAATTTGTCAAAGATGGCGTACAAGAAAAACTACTCGGATGTCACAAAAACAAGAAAGGATGCTGCCAAGGAATTAAAAGACAAGGATAAACAAGGAATAGACAATAATAATGGACATAGAAAAAACAACAAGGTTGAACAAGAAACAAATAAAGAGGATGACCATGAAAAAAACTTTAAATTCAATCAAATAGACAAGCCAGCTACAAGAAGAAGTGAACCCAGTGAAGACTACATTTCGAAGAAGGCTGAGAAAAAATGTTCTCGATGTGTGTACACTCAAAATGTTGCTGAAAGAATCACACGGAAGAGGATAACAATGGATGAAATCTTATAAATTTTTATACTAAGTTCCTTTATGCTAATTATTTTTTTAAATATGCTTTAAAATTCTTAATTTAATAGAGACTTTGTTAATGTTCACATCACACCCCCTTCTATTAATTATTTCCATTAATATATAAGGTTAATACGTGAAAAATTTTATCACACTATTTTTGCACTATTTTTTCAAATTTGTGACACTATTTACACTATTTTTGATCTCTAGAGTGAGTCCGAGGCCTGAAATTAGCAATGTAGTTCGGCCTTATCACTTTAAAAAGCTATTCTTCAACTTTTCATTTAGCATTGATAATTCTACTCTCGAAATTTCGCACTGGTGAATTGCTCATTTATCTAACTTTTAGTGACGTATTATATTATTATGCTATATTATTTATCATTATGCTATATTATTTTGTTGAAGCTTTAACTATTTTCTTGAAAAGTTATGCTTTTTGGTTGAAAGTGTATTCTTTTCATTTGAAGTCTATTATTATATTTTGAGTTCGGGATTAATCGCTTTTGGTTAAAATTATACTATTTGGTTGAGAATGTAATTATTTTGTTACAAATTCAATTATTTTCTTGAAACTTAAATTATTTTCTTGAAAATTCATCTTTTTTGGTCAAAAATTCAACCGTTTTGTTGAACATTTGTCACGTGACAATTGAACAGGAAATTTTCGAATACTTTTCAATGCAAGTCTTCTCACCGGGACCTAAGAGGTTAGACAAATGTCAAGTTTTTTCTTATAGTTTCCCCATTAGCCCTAATGCAAATAGATGGATGAATGTATTGATGGAGGGATGTGTTCTGGTTACTTTTCTTAGTTTTGAAATTCTCTCTGGACACGGTTGTACTTCTACTGTGTCATCCTTCTCTCGTGGTTTTTCTTCTTCGCCAGAATCCTGTTTTTCCTCAGTTTGCGACAGTTTGCAGATGTTGGCTTCAATTTCTTTCTCTCCTCCATCTTCCTCTGTGTTGCTCAAAATCTCAAAAAATTTAACGCATTCCTGCTTGTTGCAATTCATGCAAATGATGGAACATTTCAGCCCTGCCTTACTTCAACCACATGATGAGGCAGCATCCTTTTTTGCATTTACAAGAGAGGAATTTCATAAGAACCTCAGTGTTACAACCGAATCAGATGAGTAATTTTTCCTATTCCTTTCTTAAGCTATGGTGCAGATTGCGAAGGCTCCAAACTGACATCCCATCACAAGATGTTATTTTTACATTTATTATTGTGGGCGATCGTTATCCAATTTCCCTCATCCGAGGGAGTTTAACCTATAATATGGTCAGTGTCAGGTTCTTTTTCATATTTCAGCTTTTAGACGATTTCGAAAATATTAAAATTGATTGGTTTGGATTCAAAAGAATACCAGTCAACATAATTGTTGAGGATATGAGAGAAAATCGGAGCGATACATTTTTGCTCACCCGTGTTCGTGACACACTCAAAAATTAAAACTACCGAATGGGAGGAACGCAATCCGAACTTGTTTTTCGGAGGGCATTCCTTTCATGCGGGCCGAAATATAATTTTGGTATTTAGTTTCGTTGCACCTTTGCTTCCACCTTTTCGCGTAATTATTTGTAATTACAAGGACAAATCTCCAGGGGCTTTTAACCAGAAATAAAAGGAGTACATTCAAATTCCTTTATTTCCTTTCGTTTTTTTGTTATAATTCCAAATACAACTTTTCAGGATGGGATTTTTGAATCGTTTTGAGATTCGATAAGAAATCTCATTCATTCGTGGTTTTCTCTGTTAAGTAATTTTTTTCGCGATGCCGTCTGAAATAATTTCCGAAGAGCGGCCTTCGCTTGAATTTCGGGGCTTTTGTACTCTGTTGATTTTCCGGTTTCAGTGCGTTCTAATTGAAGGAAAGATTAGTTCAATCTTTTGCACATTCACCCGTTCTTTATCGATGCCTTTGTGGACTTACGAATGAAAATCAGGAAGCAAACCATAAGGTGTAACGCGAGGTACCGGTGTATCTTCAACTTTAGAGGTTTCCCGAGGGAGTGACCCTTTTCGAGACTTCTTAACCGAAGTAAGAAGCTTGCTAAACTGCCATGATCATTTTTGATCGATGCTCCTCGTGGACGCACCGCTACATTTTTGAGAGGAGAATATTGCTATGTAAGATATTTTTTGGTTGGCGAAATGGAACGGTGGAATTGAAAGAATGGGACACCGACCTTTTGCTGTGTGCTATTTTATTGCCGACTCATGAGGTCGATGTCGCTATAATTGTGAAATGCACTGAAAGTTTTCTATTTGCTTTGAGCGTGAAAGAGTTATTGATTTAAGCAATAAGGACATTCCCCTGAGATCGCTTTTTAAATACCTCGTAAACGATATCAAGAACAACGGGCTGATGCCAGGTGCACAGAATTTGAAATTTCCAGCCTACCTGAGGTACCTTTGAAGCAGGCTGTCTCTGGTGCAGATGTAGATGAATGGTCCTGGGTTGTTGCAGCGGAAATAAGGTCCCTCATCAAGACTGACACATGGAAACTTGTCGATCGTCCAAATGATCGTGTTATCATAGGAAATCGTTTCCTTCTACAAAATAAATTTTAATCTAATGGAACCTGGGAGCAATGGAAAGCTCGAGTGATGGCTCAAGGATTTGCCCAATGTCCTGGAATCCAATTCAATTCGACATTTGCACCTGTAGCTCGTCTTTTTTCTATACGCTTACTTGTAGCTATAGCAGCTAGCTGTTACGTAATTAGTAATTGTTTTATTTATTTCAGGATATAATGGCAAGGTTTCACTTTTCATTCCAAATTTGTAAATAAGTTATGTTTGACCCTCTATTGGTATTTGAATTGTCCCATATTGCCTAAGTATTTTCAGTTTAATGATAATCGGTTCATTAGATAAAGAGGTATTCACTATTTCATTTTTAGGTACTTAAGGGTGGAAATGTAGGGTAGGGCGGAGAGCGGAAAGGAAAAGATACGAATTACGTGGGATAAGGGGAATGGAGAACACTGTGCGCCAGCGTGAGTGCGCATTACGGATCGCTATGATTCATACAAAAAAATGGACTTTAATAAGTACTTACTATTTAAAATAAATACTATACTCTGGTTGACTTTTGCTGTGAATATGTTACGCAAAACCAAAAAAGAATTCTTCACTTCGCTCGAGCTCGCCCATTCTTTATTTTCATCATTCCAAAGTGCTGACTTAGCAACCTTGTTAATAAGCACTCTAGTGATTATTAATGACACAAGAACCTGCTCCTGAAGCTCTTTTCAAATTCCTCTTCTGCAAATGCAAAAAGTATGCGGCTCATCATGTGGTTGCAGGAAGGTGAGGCTGAAATGTTACATCATTTGCATGAATTGCAACGGGTAGGAAAGCGCAAAGGTTGCCAAAATTTTTAGCGATTCCGAGGAAAAGGGAGGCGAGAAAGAAGTCGGAGCTATTATTCGTAAGCTGTTGCAAACTCAGAAAGAAGATGATTCGGGCAAAGAAAAAGAACCACAAGAGAAGGATGACACACTAGAAGTACAACCGGGTCCATCGAGAATTTCGAAACGGTGAAAAGTTACCAGATCACAAGCATCAAAATAAATACATCAAAAGATACAACCAATAATCCATCCCTCCATCAATACATTCAGCAATCCATCCATCCATTTGGATTAGGCCGAAAAGAATGTTAACTGGTTTAAGGGAAAGACCTCGTAAACGGAATCAGATGCAGATGAATGGTACTGGACTGTTGCAGCGGAAATAAGGTCCCTCATCAAGACTGACAGATGGGAACTTGTCGATCGTTCCAATGATCGTGTTATCATGGGAAATCGTTTCGTTCTACAAAATAAATTAAAATCAGGTGGGACCTGGAAGTGATGAAAAAGCTCGTGGGATGGCTCGAGGATTTGCCCAACGTCCTGGACTTGAAAACCCCCCTCGAACCGACTTTCGTGGAAACCGACTAATTTATTAAAATTTTCCAAATTTAAGTCACCTTTTTAATTTTCGAATTTTTATCCCACATTACTTTTCTTTCTCCGAAAAACCCTTCTCGTACTGACTTTCATGGAAATTTTCCAAATCAATAAAAATTTCAATATTAGCGTCAAACTGTGGAATTTTTTCATTTTGACCCGAAATTCGTGTTTTGTGCCCTGAGACTCTCCTTGTACCGACATGCATGGAAATTTTCCAAGTTAATAGAATTTCAAATAATTGCGTAAAATCTTGAATTTTCGAAACTTTAACCCCAAATTGGCTTTCTGTGCTCCGGAAACCCCCCTCGTACTGACTCATGGAAGTCTGCTAATTTAATACAATTTTCATAAATTGAGTCTAATTTCTGAATTTCTGAATATACGAATTCAATATCGTTTTAAAAATTATAGTCACATTTTGGCATTTATGAATTTTGACCGCAAATTTGTGTACTGCAATTTAATATTGCATTGCTTTTGTAAGTGTGGTTCAGTGTACACATATAACGTGGTTTGGAACTGGAGCGGATTTGATTCGATAGTAATAAACAAACAAAAAAGACGTTTATATTTTTTCATCTGATATGATATCTTGTTTTTTTCAGTTTCACGTTGAATATTTGTATTTGCTCTACTGTCTAGTCCCCTCCATGTGGTGAATATGATGTACTCTCGCATATGCATGGGGGAAGAAGAGTTGCTACATAAGCCGCGACTGGAACAGAAGAGTTTCAGTCTGTTTTCGACAAAAAAAAATAAAATGAATATTTCAATCATAGCCTTTTTCGTTGTCATATATGTGGCTTCTCTCGTTGTAGTTGTAGAGTGCGGGATGGATTGCGCGCCTGGGTGGGGTAGATACCCTTCTTGTCACGATTCACATCCATCACACGGTAAGTCGACAAATTATTACTAACTAAACCACAATATTCGCGTGCGTACGCGCGAGCTTAATGCACTGCTATTCAAAGTGTAACACGCCCCCCTCCCCCCCCCCAAACACACATAGACACACACGCACATTTCAGTTTTCGAAATTTTGAACATTTGACCCATAATATACCTGTGTCATGAAAAATAATTTAAATTTCAAGAATATTTCGCAAAAAATTTTACAAAGTGTAGGTTTTTAAAGATTGAAAAAAAATGCCGAGGCTTTTTAAGAATGTTGAAACATTTCAAGGAAATAAAAAAAATTCCTGAGAATCCTGGAATAACAGCACATGATTTTTTATTTTGAAAAATTCACTTTTGAAGATTTTAAATGAAGAATTTAGAAGCTTTTCATGAATTTTGACAGATTAATAGGGAATTAATTTTTTTTAAGACTCCAAGGAAAATTTGTAATAATTTTTGACTTGGTATAACATTAATTGTAACAGAATATTTAGAAAGATCTCCCAACATTTCAAAAGGCTTTTAGTTTTGAAATATGTTTAAAAACTATTCGAAAAAACGCGAATGATTTTATAAAATATATTGAAGTTTTTCAAAAATTTCATAAATAATTTAAAATTTGAAAAAATTTCGAAAAATTGAAATTATGTAGATTTTTTGAGATTTCCGAATTAAAAGGAGGTGTTTCGGGTTTCACTCGTGTGCAAATCATTGCAGTGTACTTCTTCAGCGCAAACCTGAAACTGAAGTTTAAGGTTATGTTGTTCTTATATATGCTCTTTACGCTGCCTGTGATTGGACAGAGCGCCCCACCGTGGGGAATGGTCGAACGTGATTGGCCAATCTGCAATGTTCACGAAACGTCGGCAAGATTCGTAGTTTTGCACATGATTGAAAGCCGAAACACCTCCTTCTAATTTATTATTTTGATGTATGATTGTTAATTAGCGCAAAAAGTTATAACAAATTAAAACTAGCTGTGAACTCGATATCGAGTGTTTCCACTTTGTATTTATAATTATATGGTGCTCATTTCACGAGCACTTTGCTTCCCGTTAGAAAATGTATTTGCTTCCTCATATAGGAAGCATTAGTGATTTTTTTTATTGATAGAAAAACCAAAGTCTTCATTTTGATCAATTTAAAAATAACAATTTATAAAAAATACAAAATAATACAAAAAATTTTTTTAATAAAAACACAAATCAGACTAATCAAATTTTGTATTCGAAATGATAATTTTTCGAGCTGGAAAGGTAAAGGAAATGTTCTGTGTCACCCTATCCCTTTCCCAGCTCTATGATTTCTTTACGAAATTTGTCAGAATTATTCTATTTGAAAATTTATGATCAGAAAGTCTTTTCTATTCATGAATCAACTTTGAATTTTGTCGATGAAAAAAGTTTTTCTGTTTGAAACAGATGTTTCAAATATTATAAATGAGCATAACTTCCTTAATCTTCAATAAAGCGTATTAATATTATAAATCAATCGATTTGCCTCGAATCAAGGAATCTTTTCCGTTCTTGTATCAATTTTGAATTATGTAAGTGAAAAAAGTTTTACTATAAAAACCCGTGTTTTCAAATATTATGCATTACCATAGCTTCCTTACTCTTCAATAAAATGTATCAATATTATAGTTTCATCGATTCGTCTCGAATCAACACATTTTTTCTGTTCTCGCATCAAATTTAAATTATGAGTATGAAAAAGTCTTTACTATAAAAATCGATTTTAAATATGATATAATATAAATGACGATAACTTCCTCACACTTTAATAAAATGTATTAATAGTCAATCGATTCGTCTCGCACCAAGGAATCTTTTATATTCTTGCGTCAACTTTGAATTATGTCAATGAAAAAAGTTTTGCTATAAAAAATCAATTTTTAAAATATTATTGAGTGCTAAAAAAAATGAAATAAATATTTTCAGAAATCCTTCGGTCAGTTTCAAGATATTAGTGGTGAAAATAAGCACACACACATACACACACAACCGGGAAATTGCTTAGAACATTGTGTTAGACATTTTTAAATTGAGGAAGGTTTAATTGAATGAATTTGAAAATTTTTGGAAATGTTGCCATTATAAAGCTTCCTCTATGACGAAGCAAAAAGTCGTCTCAATACGCTGCTCCGTTCACAAAATATTTGCAGCTGACGCATTTTGAAGGCGGTAATTTAATTTGAGCGCAAACGCCTCAACTGCAACTCAATGACTAGCATGTTGTCCATGCAAACACTCAATTCACAAATAAAAATTCGGATAATTTTATTGACAATAGTTTTGAAATATTGAAATAGTTCAAGTCTTCAAAAATGATCTTTTCTCATAATTATCGTGAAGAAATTTTCTTTTTTGTTTATTCATTATGGGCGTATGGTGAAACGGGAGAAGAAACTTCGCACGATAGCAAATCTGTCTCTTTTCCTTGCATGTGGTTTCGCAAGCTAATATTCTATCCGAATTTTAATTACTTTTCCTCAATCTTCCTATTCTTATTTTCCTCTGTATCTTTCATTACCGTTTCCTGCATTTCAGTTGAATTCGCTGTTATTGCATACTTAGTATTTGGTAATTCTGGTTACCATCAAATTTTTTTCTCATAATCCATTTTCAAACCTTATCTTTCTATCCCAGGCGGAAATATTATATATAGTTTATATATAGTGTGAAGTATTATATATAATATTCATTTGTTTTATCTAAAAAAATGTATAAGATAAATGAATATTATACATAATACTTCACACTATATAAACTATATATAATATTTCCGCCTGGGATCATATCGATACTTATTATTCCTATTGATCTAAAATCTGGTAGAAGCCGGAATAATAAAAATTTTTCCGTATGACCGATTTTTACTGGAATTGATACCCACGGAATTCTTGAAATTCACGGAATTGATGTAATTCATGGGATTCATAGAATTCGTGAAAGTCATGGAATTCACGGAATTCATGAAAATCAAGGAAATCACGGAATTCGCGGAATTCACGAAATTCTTAGAATTAATAGAATTCACGGAATTCATGTTTTTCATGGGATTAATAGAACTCATGAAAGTCATGGAATTCACGGAATTCCTGAAAATCAAGGAAATCACGGAATTCATGGAATTCACAGAACTCACGGAATTAAAGAAATTCATGGAATTTGAGGAATTCAAGGGATTTACGGAATTCGTGGAAATCACGGAATTCACGGCATTCAAGGAATTCAAGGAATTCATGAAATTCAAGGAATTTATTTAATTCAAGGAATTCCAGGAATTTATTTAATTCAAGGAATTCCAGGAATTTATTTAATTCGAGGAATTCATTTAATTCGAAGAATTCACGGAATTCCAGGAATTCAAAGAATTCATGGAATTCGCGAGATTGGCAGAATTTAAGGAATTGGTGGAATTCAAGGAATTGGTGGGATTCAAGGAATTGACGGAATGCAAGAAATGCATGAAATTCATGGAATTTATGGAATTCAGAGGATTAAGGAATTCTCGAAATTCATGGAATTCGTGGAATACACGAAATTCGCGAGATTGGCAGAGTTTAAGGAATTGGTGGGATTCAAGGAATTGACAGAATTCAAGGAATTTACGGAAGTCAAGGAATTAACGCTATTAAGGAATTTCCAATTGATTTTAATGGTTTGAAAGAAATTTCAAATCTTTTCTTTCTTGAAAATCCTGACATGTTGGGGTAGGGCTTCTTTTTGACAAATTCCAGGAATTAATTTTATGGTTTTTTCCTGAGTTTATTGTAATAATATTTTGCTCCCTTTTCAAAGAATTTTCACGCGATAAATCAGGGAAATGACGGTATTTCATAGGTTTTTTTAACTTATCCGAGATTATCCCCCAAAAAAAATCTTTCTAAATCACTCAATTTCCGAACTTTTAACTTCTATTGCGACGTTCTCCATTAGTAGGAATTTTCAATTGATTTTGATGGTTTCGAAGGAATTTCAAAATTTTCAAGAAATCCTCACATGTTAAAGCTTTTCGCAAATTACCAGGGATTAAAAATTATAATATTGCATTGACGCGTCATTTTCAAAGACTCCTAAATGCATCTTAAATTCTCCCTAAAACTTATAATATTGCAGTTCAATTATTATAACTATTTTAATATTTCAACCAGGAGCAAATTTCATCTATATCTATATATATGGCTCTTTATCGAATTTTAAAGAATTAGCTATGCGAAGGAATTTCCAATTGATTTTAATGGTTTGAAAGAAATTTCAAATCTCTTCTTTCTTGAAAATCCTGACATGTTGGGGTAGGGCTTCTTTTTGACAAATTCCAGGAATTAATTTTATGGTTTTTCCCTGAGTTTATTGTAATAATATTTTGCTCCCTTTTCAAAGAATTTTCACGCGATAAATCAGGGAAATGACGGTATTTCATAGGTTTTTTTAACTTATCCGAGATTATC
>CAKNYM010050771.1:31427-97641 GCA_932195095.1 Andricus curvator | reverse complement strand
CAGATTTGGAAAAAGTACTCGACGTCTGCCCGCGCTGTTAGTTAATGTGTCGCGAGGACTGTTCTGTCAGGCAGCGTTCTCGAAGTTCAGTCTGCGCGGGCAGACGTCGAGTACTTTTTCCAAATCTGAATATCTCAGTAAATTTTAAACGATTCGAGATGAGATTTTCCAAAAAACTTTATTCAACATTTCTGAACAACTCGCTCACTGGAAGTTGTTTGAAAGTCGAAGTTACCTAGATACTTTTTACCGGCAAAACCAAGAAAACACATTATCGATTGACCTAATTTTGCAATTGAATATTATTAAACAATAGGCGATTGTTAACTTTTTCATGAATTCCTAGGCATCGATAGAGTATTTTGAATACGTCCTACAAATATGAGCTTATTTCAATAATATTTGGCCGAGTTAGAACGATTTAAGTTTTAAAACTTAATTAAATCGGGGAGAAACTTTTTTTCAATATTTCGTTTTTATTATTAAAAATAAACTTTTAGCAAAAAAAAATCTAAGAGAAAAAAGTTTCATTTCCTTATTCTCTAGAATTCTACGTTTTCAAAATATTGATTTTGAAAATTTTCGTGCTTTGAGAAGGTCGGCCAATACTTTTACGCGTTTTCGAGCGTCGGGCTGGTTATTGCACCCGGCGGCTCAATTGAACAATTGAGAAAGAATTGATCAGAGTCATTGAAATTAAAAGTTTCGAACTCTTGAAAATAACATTTTTTTCATTTGAAGTTATAAAAACTGAACCGCAAATTGAAACACTCAAAGCGGAATACTCTTGAATTTTAAACTTTTCAAATTAAAGCTTTGAAAAAAGTTAGTTCAAACGCTCAGTAATTTTCGTGTATAAAATGAAAACTTTAAAAACTTTTCAATTGAAAATTTGTTAATTAAAAGTTGCAAAACTGCGAAATTTCAATTTTTAACTTTTATAAATTGCACAATTAAAATATTTAAAAAAATATATAAATCGTTTTAAATATTTCCTTGAAAATTTGTTTGAAAAAAAAAATCATTTAACAATTTTCCAGGAATCTAATAATAATTTTATTATCTTGGAACTCGAACTTTCTCAAAATTTCTTTTAAAATACTGCAAAAGTACCAAAATTATCTTAAAATCATCCATACTCTTTTTTGAAAATTTTGCAAATCTCATTAAATATTCTTTAAAATTAATTTAAAACAAAATTATTCTTAGTTTTCCTAGGAATTTTGATACAAATTTTTCATTCATTCAAAACCAAAATGCTTAGAGAGCTTGTAAATTTTGTGTTAAAAAATCTTCAAAAATCTACATTGTGTTTTAAATGTTTTGAAATCTTTTCACGTTTTAAATTATTTTGGAATCTTTTCAAAACTTTTAAATATATTTTAAACTTACTCGATTATTTCTCAAATTAATAATTTTTCAATTGTTATTTATTATTCAAATTTTTGAGATCTTCTTAAATATTGTCTTAAAATTAATTTTTCAACATGAAAAATCATTAAAAATTCTCCGAGCAAAGTTAAGAAATTTTTTTTATTTTTTCAAAACCTTTATAGAGCAATAAAAAGCTTCAAAATTTTCTTTTATAATCTTCAAACATCTAAATTTAGTTTTTTATTTTTCGAAATCTTTTTCAGTTTTAAATTAAGTTTTTATCTTCTCAAATCCGAGCTCAAAACTGGTATATATCTCTTAAACTAACTCAAATTTGTTACGAATTGATAATTGTTCAATTGTATTTATGCTTTGGAATTTAATAATTTTACTTACATATTGAAAATTTGTTAAATAGAAAATTTAAAATTGCAACGTACAAAGAATTCGGTTTAAGATTGTTTAGTCTTTAATATTTGATTTATCATTGCTCGTTTCAAAATAAAAAGTAAAATATTGCTAAAAATTGAAAAAAATGTCTTAATCAAACAATTTCAAATAAAATAGTTTGAAAATGGAATATTTCAGATTGAAACAATATTTGAATAGGATTTGGAATTGAATAAGAGCGTTTAATTTTTCCAATTATTATTTTTGAATTAAGAATAGTTTATTTTTTTACAAAAAAGTACATGTTTTAACAAAAAATTACAATTGTAGAAATGTACATTCTTGCGAAAATTTTTTTCCTCAGGGTACATCATTTTCAAAATGATCTCATTTTTTTTCAATTTTGTTCTAATCAAAAATTTCATTAGAATACTTTCGAAATACATTTGATATCCAGTAACAATTTTGACTCAAACTTCTTTATATATCAGAAAAGAAGTTTTTTTTTCTTTTTTTCGAAAAATTTTCAAATGTTCAAAGCATTTCAATTTTTAATTTTCATCAAAAGTATATCAAAAGCTGACTCATGAATGAGAATGTAAAAAGATCAAGTTCCAAACCTTTAAATATAAATTTTAAAAGATGAATTTTCCACAAAACAGTTAAATTCTGTACCAATTTTGAATTTCATGCCAAAATGTTGAATTTTCAAGCCAAAAATACGAATGTTCTATAGAACAGTTGAATTTCCAACTAGAAAAAGACGACATTTCAAAAAAATACAAGAATTCCTATTAAACTGTTGTATTTTTCCCCCAAAATAAAAGATAACATTTCAAACAAAAATTGAATATTCAACCCAAGAATATGAATTTTTAACAAAAAAATTAATTTTCAACCTAATTATAGAGTCTTTAATCCAAAAAGACGAATTTTTTACAAAGCAGTGGAATTTTCAACTCGAAAGTGTGAAATTTCAACAAGAAGTTAAAATTCTATCAAAAAGTTAAATTGTCATAGAAATAGTTTCATTTTTCACCAAATATTCAAAATTAAACCAAAAATATGAATTTAAAAAAAAAAATTAATTTTCAAACGAATAATTTAATTTTCTACCAAATTTTTGAATCCTCAACCAACCTAAATTAATTTATAACCAACCATTTGCACATTTAACCAAAAAGGATGAATTTTCATCCAGCAAGATTAATTTTTGACCAGTAAAGATCAATTTTCAATCAAAAATATCAATTTTCAACAAAAAATGATAATTATATTTTTAGTTAGACAAATGAATTATCAATAAAAAAAAACTAATTTTCAATAAAATAGTTACATTTGACTTACATAATTACTTCTAAATATATTTTAAAATTACTCGATTATTTTCCAAATTGATAATTGCTTTACTTGAAAATTCATCACTTTGTTTAAAAGTTCACATATTTTGTTGAAGATTGATCGCTTTAAATTGAAAATTCAACTATTAGGGTAAAAGTGAAAAATTCAACTGTTTTACAGAAAATTCATCTTTTAACTTCAATGTTGAACAAATTTCATGAACCTATTATTCTGTCATGACCAAAAAATCTTTATTTGTTGATAATTCGTTCGCTTGGTGGGAAAATTCATTATTGTACTTTAAAATTCATTTTTTTTGTTACAAATTTGATTTTTTTTTTCAAATTCCTTTTTTCGGTTAAAAATTCAACTATTTGTTAGCAAATTCATGTAAATAAAGCAAATATTATTATTTACCTGTTTATTAAAAACATGTCACATTTTTTGCTTGAAAATTCAGATATTTTGTTTCATTTTGGTTGAAATATCAACCACTTTTTGTGGAAGTTTAATCTTTTTTGTTAGAAAATTGTACGATTTGGTTGAAAATGCATCTTTTTATTTAGAAAATTCAATTACTTTATTTGAAATTTACCAAATTTATTGAAAATTTAATTATTTTGTTGAAAATTCGAGTATTTTACTCAAAATTAATCTTTTTAGTAAAAAATTCAACTATTTTGTTAAACATTCTTCTATTTGAAAAATACGTCCTTTTGGATTGAAAATTGTTTCTTGTTAAAAATTCAACTCTCTCCTTAAAAAACAAAATTATTTGATCTCTGAATATTAATGCTCAGGGAATTTTGAAAATAAAGGTTTTCAGCCACCCTGTTTACAAAATGGAATTTTAATATCAAATAATATTTTAAGGAAAATAAAAAATAAATAAATAAATAAAAATCGAAAATCCGATTTCAGCCATACCGCGGACGAATTTCCGAATCAAAAAAAGTAATAGTATATACAATATATTTTACTAAAATTAATTTCTTTTATTACATACGTATGATTTCTTATTTTCCCCCAGGACTTCATAATAATTATTTAGCTGATTTATGATGTTTTTTTTACTGTTACTTTAAATCTGTTGAATATTATTGATAACTAGAAACTAAATTCAAAAGCTATAACATTTAGTAAAAATGAAATAATTCTGAGTGAAAAGTTATTAATCTTTACGCAAACTGACTGATTGAATTAGTAGAAAAAATTAAGCTTATGTTGTTTGATACGAATGCGTTTTTAATATACTTACAGTAAGTTTTCCTACTGAATAAAGGGACCTTAAATAATTATTTTAGTACCCTTTCAGGAGGAATGTCCCCATTGAAAAGGCTATTTGAATGATGCCGTGAATTGCGCATTCTTCGATTGCAGTTTGAGATTTTTAAAACTGAATTGGTTTGCGACTTTGCTAATCGTTCAGTTTCTCGAACGGCTTTGAATCTGCAATTTACTGCAATGCAACGCAAGGCTACTATACTCCTTTTGCTATTTTAGTTCTAGAAGATGTGAAGGCTTTTGGGGAATATAAGTCTGTCAAAAAAATGAGTGAAATTTTGTGAGAAACAAATCGACGGCAATCTGGAATTCCAGAGACAGATACGCAATTCAGATGACTTCGAAGTCCATTAAAAGCAAGTGAATGGATTTCTGTTTCCTAGGCTTTAAAGATTTTGCTTGATAGATCCAGAAAACTAATAGTAGTAATAATTTTTATTGTTCATTGTACTAGTTTCCACACCAACCCGGTAAGATGGCTTATTGCATCCAAAGGTATTAAATATTTCAATACCTAGGAATGCCGTTTTTACTCTGCTTTTTTAAATTCCTGATTAGGCAGCGAAAATATTTAGATTCCAATCCCTTTAAAATCCGATCGGAGCCGTCAAACGTAACCTGATATAAATAAAAACACCATTTTCGTCTAACGCATTACAAGACGTTTCAAAAGCCTAAAATTTGCAAAATCTAGTAGGATTGTGCATAACAATACATCACTCTATCAGAAAACTCTCGCTTTATTCAAATATGATCAATTAAAAAAATATAAAATAATGATATAAAATTTAAAAAATCAGTTTTCATCACAGCTGACAATGTAGCAATCAATCTTGACGACGTAAAATGACTAATAATGTGTTTTTAAATGCCTTTAACCTCATTATTATTCGAGAAAAAAGTAAATAAGAACAGCTAAATGTGCAAATTCAAAAGGGATTAAAAATGTTCTATTTCATGGTCAATTTGGGGTATTCAAAACTATTCAGAAAAATATTATCGCCACTGGGTACAGAAAGGGATTCCGTTCAAGAGATAACTTCTACTGGTATGGGGATTCAAAACGCGAGGACAAAAACGGTATCGAAAAGGATTCAATAATTGTCACCTCAGCATTGAACAATAACTTTTCGAATACTTTTCAATGCAAGCTTTCTTAACCGGACCCAAGAGGTAAGAAAAATGTCGCGTTTTTTTTCTTATGGTTTTCCCATTGGGCCTAATCCAAATGGCTTGATGAATGTATTGATTAACGGATGGATTTTTGTATATATATTTTCATATATTCATTTTTATGTTTGTGTTTGGTTACCTTTCTTCGTTTTGAAATTCTCGAAGGACAGGATTGTACTTCAACGGGTGACGGACAACTTTGCACATAGCAACTTTGCACGTGCCCAACTGTGCACTTCGATGGCCGGACGGACAACTGTGCACGTCCATCTGTGCACGTCCAAGACCACAGGAGCCCATCTGTGCACGTCGAAATTTCGACGTGTACAGTTGTCCAAGGACCATCTGTACACGTGCACATATGAGCTCCTGTGGACTTGGACGTGCACAGATGTCACTTTCCTAACTGTGCACGTGCACAGTTGTCACTTGCCCAACTGTGCACGTTTATGTCCTTACGTAACGGTTTATACGAGGGTGATCCTTTATATCTACGTATGATAAATTTTTAACAGTTAAAATTCCAAATTATTATAAATATAAGAAAATATTTCTTAAAATTTATTTTGCTTCCTCATAGAGAAAGCTTTGTAATAGGTACATTTTTGAAAAAACTTTAATTCATTTAATTTAACTTTCGTCAGTTGATAAATGTCTAATACAATGTTCTGAAGCTCGTATTAGATATTTACATTGTGTGTGTGTGTTGATGCTACACTTTTTTGTGAACACGATAACTTGAGAATAGTTGCAGATAAATTGACAAAATTCGTACTGTTTATTTTTACCACTAATAACTTAAATCAGACACAAGGATTTCAAAAAATGTTGACTGCATTTTTTAGCACGTTTTTACTACTTGAAAAATTGTTTTTTATATTTCAAACTTTTTTTCGTTATCATAATTCACAGTTAATGCATGCAAACAGAATATTCCTTGACTCGAAACAAATCCATTTTTCTATAATATTAATATATTTTCTTGAAGATTAAGAAAATTTTAATCAGTTATAATATTGGAAAAAAATGACATTTACAATTTTATTAAAATAATTAATCCTTCTTCTTTAAGGAAGCGAATGATCTATTTGCTATTTCATCATGATGAGGAAGCAGAGTGCTCATGATATGAGCCCCAACAAATATAGACTCCGGTAAAACGCCCAAAATCGAATTTACAGATAGTTTTAATACTCTCATCTTAATAAGCCCTACACTGTCAAAAATGTTTGGAATTCTCCAACACTTCTACAATACAAGAGTAAGGTAAAATTGCAAACACGGTCTTGGAATGACGAAATTGCAATACATGTATTTTAAGTGCTGTAAATCGTGAAGTCACCGTCGATCATTCCAATACATGTATTGTAGCGTTCATAAGTCGAAAATTGTGCACAAGGGATTCACGGAGTTAATGGAATTCACGGAATTCGCGGAATTAAGGGAATTCAAGAAATTCGCGGAATTCAAGAAATTTATGGAACTCATGGAGTTCATGGAATTCACGGAATTCACGCCATTCAAGGATTTCACGCAATTCAAGAAATTCACGGAATTCATGGAATTCACGGAATTCAGAGAATCCAAAAAATTTAGAGAATTGAAGGGATTTAGAGGGATGGGGTCAACTTTGCACGTAGCAACTTTGCACGTGCCCAACTGTGCACGTCGATGGCCAGATGGACAACTGTGCACGTCGTTGGTCAGATGGACAACTGTGCACGTGCACAGTTGTCCAAGTGACAACTGTGCACGTCGAAATTTAGGCGTGCACAGATGGGCTCCTGTGGACTTGGACGTGCACAGATGTCACTTTCCTAACTGTGCACGTGCAGAGTTGTCACTTTCCTAACTGTTCACGTGCACAGTTGTCCCTTGTCCAACTGTGCACGTGCACAGATGGAACTTGCCTAACTGTGCACGTGCACAGATGTCACTTGCCCAACTGTGCACTTTTATGTCCGTACGTAAGGGTTGATACGCAGGTGGTCCTTTATATCTACGTATAATTATACGCCCTTACCTACGACTCGTTACAAAAACATTACGCTCGTTTCAAAAAGGCCGTCAGTCCGCATTAGTCACGAAATGTACTATTTAATACTTTTATCTTATTAAGCTTCTTTGCGCCTCCCAGTGGGTCTAACTACTAACTACCGTGCCTACTCGGTAGGTATTTATTTTTTTCAAGTTACTTATCTGTCTTTGATTTCACAAAATCGTTTATTTATTTGATGTATTTTCTTATGATGTAACAAAAAATGAAGTTGAAAACAAAATTTTCAATAACTTTTATCAAAGTTTTACTTTTTTTTATGTGATGATGTGTAATGACCGGTTACATATTTGCCTTAGTGATTGATTTGTGAAATATGAAGTTTCATTTATTTGTGTGGTACACATTTTTTTTCTTCAAATGTTCTTCGTCTCACCCTCCAGATTTGTTCGAATGCCAAAAAAAGCAAGCACGTATTTTTTAAAAATTTTAAAATCTATTGATTTCCAGGGGTTGTTCAAAGCCCATAAAGTTTCACGTGTATTTCCTCTGGAAAAAAGGCGTGAAAAAAAGTTCCCTTACTCAAGCATGGGTCAAAAATAGGTCAAAAATCCAAATATCAAAACCGTACCCATCACTCCAAAGTTGAGTTTCAGAAACCTATTAAAATTGGTTTAAATCGGTATTTGCTAGTTAAATAATATTTTGCAGCCTAAAGTTCGATTGATATATAATAACCTTTCTTAGACTATAGCCAGAAAATTTATAATTCTAAAGAACAAATTGGAGAAAGAGTTTGGACATGTGCAAAATTTTGAAAATCCCGTGAGAATTCAAGGGACTCAGAGAATTCGAGGCATTCAGCAAATTCAAGGAATTCAGAGAATTCAAGGAATTTAGAGAATTCAGGGAATTCAAGGAATTCAACGAATTCAAGGAATTATGAGAATTCCAGGAATGAAAACCATTCTGTAAATTCTAAGGATTTTGAATTCTTTGTTTTCATAGATTTCATGGAATGCCTGGCATTCTCTGAATTCCATAAATTCTCTTAATACCCTCAATTCTCAAAATTTCTTAAAATCTATGAATTCCTTGAATCCCTTCAATTTTCTAAATTCCTTCAATTCTCTAAATTCTTTGGATTCTCTCAATTCCGTGAATTCCATGAATTCCGTGAATTCCATGAACTCCATGAATTCCGTGAATTCCATGAATTCCGTGAATTCCACGAATTCCGTGAATTCCATAAATTTCTTGAATTTCTTAAATTTCATGAATTCCGCGAATGTCTTGAATTCCGTGAATTCCATTAATTCCGCGAATTCCGTGAATTCCATTAATTCCGCGAATTCCATGAAATGTAGGGCTTATTAAGATGAAAGTATTAAAACTAGCTGTGAATTCGATTTTGGGCGTTTTACCGGAGTCTATACTTGTTGGGGCTCATATCATGAGCACTCTGCTTCCTCGTCATGATGAAGTAGCAAATAGAT
This sequence comes from Andricus curvator, assembly GCA_932195095.1. Classification (NCBI taxonomy): domain Eukaryota; kingdom Metazoa; phylum Arthropoda; class Insecta; order Hymenoptera; family Cynipidae; genus Andricus; species Andricus curvator. Next base: position 88,587 of record CAKNYM010050771.1, on the reverse strand, counting down.
AATTCGCTTCCTTAAAGAAGAAGGATTAATTATTTTAATAAAATTGTAAATGTCAATTTTTTTCCAATATTATAACTGATTAAAATTTTCTTAATCTTCAATAAAACATATTATTATTATAGAACAATGGTAAAAATAAGCCGTACGAATTTTATCAATTTATCTGCAACTATTCTCAAGTTATCATGTTCACAAAAAAGTGTAGCATCAACACACACACACACAATCTAAATATCTAATACGAGCTTCAGAACATTGTATTAGACATTTATCAACTGACGAAAGTTAAATTAAATGAATTAAAGTTTTTTCGAAAATGTAACTATTACAAAGCTTTCTCTATGAGGAAGCAAAATAAATTTAAAGAAAGATTTTCTTATATTTATAATAATTTGGAATTTTAACTGTTAAAAATTTATTATACGTAGATATAAAGGATCACACTCGTATAAACCATTACGTAAGGACATAAACGTGCACAGTTGGGCAAGTGACATCTGTGCACGTGCATAGTTAGGCAAGTGACATCTGTGCACGTGCACAGTTGGGCAAGGGACATCTGTGCACGTCCAAGTCCACAGGAGCCCATCTGTGCACGTCTAAATTTTGACGTACACAGTTGTCACTTGGACAACTGTGCACGTGCACAGATTGTACTTGGACAACTGTGCACGTGCACAGATGGTACTTGGACAACTGTGCACGTCTAAATTTCGACGTGCACAGATGGGCTCCTGTGGTCTTGGGCGTGCACAGTTGTCCGTCCGGCCATCGACGTGCACAGTTGGGCACGTGCAAAGTTGCTACGTGCAAAGTTGCCCGTCACCCAAATTCAACTATGTGATTTTTGTTTCAAAATTTGTGTTTTTTTTTTATTGAAAATGTAACTATTTATTCAAAAATTGATCTTTTCTATTCGAAAATTCTACGTTTTCTGAATCATTTTCTGTTGTTTCTAGAAAGATGTAAATTTTACAGAAATGGCAAACAAAAAATAGGTAAATCAAAAGAAATACTTTCAGAAAGAATCAAAAATATTTAAAAAATCGAATCTGATAATAAATTTATCATCTTGGAACTCGAATTTTTCGTACAATTTTTTTCAAAACCTAGAAAAGTAAAAAAATGACCTCAAAATCATCCAGATTCTTTTTTGAAAATTTAGGAAATTTTTTCAAACAAAAAAATATTGTTAGTTTTTCTACGAATTTTGACACCAAATTTTTCATTCATTTAAAACCTTATTAAAATGTTTGAAAAGTTTACAAATTATTAATTATTCAATTGTCATTTATTATTCAAAAGAATCTTTTAATCTTTTTAAATTTTCACATAAAATTTGTTTTTGTAAATAAAAAATAATTTTCAATTTCCTCAGCAAACTTAAGAAACTTTTTTTATTTTCATAAAACCTTTAAAGATTCTTAAAAAGCTTCACAATTTTATATCGAAATCTTCTAAAATCTAAATTTATTTTTTCATTTTTCGAAATCTTCTTCAGTTTTAAATTAAGTTTGGATCTTCTCAAAACTGAGCTCAAAACTTGAAAATATCGCTTAAACTAACTCAAATTTTTTCCAAATTGATAATTGTTGAATTTTACAACAAAGTACAAAAAATTTCAATCAAAAGTTATACAAATTTTATAATGTAGAAAATTGTTCTGTATTGTTGATTTATTTACTTTTCTGAAAAAAAAACACAAGAAAAAATTAGCTATTTGTATTAAGCTGTATCTTTTTTATTAAATTTTGTACATTTTTTTACAAAAAAATACATGTTTTAACAAAAAATTGCAGTTGCAGAAATGTACTTTCTTGCAAAAATTTTTTTCACCAGACTGGATCAAAAAACTGATTTTATGAAATTTATTATTGAATTCATGATGAAATAAGAAGCAGAAACTTCTTGTACATGGTGGTAATACATAAGTAAATAAGTTCTGATATTACATGCCAAAAAATCTTACAAGAGATGGCGCAACTTTTTTACAAGTTTCAGGAAATTGCCTTCTAATTGCTTCAATTAGTTTGTCAATGTTTCACAATTCCGTTCTTCTATTCAACTTTTCTGTTGGTCACTTATTTTTCGATTTTTGCGCAATAAAATGTAGATACATTCCGCATAAGTGGCCTTCTCATGATTTCAATATAGTTAAAAATTTTAGACAATCACATTATTTGATTAAATTTGTCTATTTATCGCTGTTTTAAGAGCTGTTTTAATAAATTCAAATATCTCTAAAAAAATTTCTTTTCAAATTATATGTATCGAAATGCTTATCAGTCCTAGAAGAATCCAGAAAATTCTAGATTTTAGTAAGTCTGATAAGCTATTTACAAAGCTATATACAAATTTTTTATTATTCAGCTAAATATATTTTTAACGACAATGAATATTCAATTTCAATAATTTTCTAGATGTTAGTGAGTCTTAAACAACGATCAGTATTTTGCGCAATACTTTTGCTTCCTCATAGAGGAAGCTTTGGAATGGTAACATTTTCCAAAAATTTTAAATTCATTGAATTAAACCTACCTCAATTTTTTTTTAACAAAATTTATGGAATTTCAACAAAATTAATTAACTTTTAACCAAATTTTCAACAAAATAGATGAGTTTTCAATAAAGTTGTTGAATTTTCAACTGAAAAATATAACTTTTTCACAAAAAATGGAATAGTTAGATTTTCATTTCGAAAATTTAATTTCCACCAAAAGACAAAAAGAATTTTCAACGAAATAGTTGAATTCTTAACCAAAAAGACGAATTTGGAACTAAAGAGATGAATTTCCACTAAAATGATCAATCTCTGACAAAACAATAAATTTCTAACAAAGTAGTTTAAATTTCAATCAAGAAGTTGAAATTTCAACCAAAAAGATAAATTTTCTACCAAAAAAGAAACATTTTTATCAAAGTTCGTGAATTTTCAACAAATTAGTTAAATTTTTAACTAAAAAAGATTAATTATTCATCAAAATGGAATAATTAAATTTTCACTTGAAACATAAAATTTTAACAAAAAAAAAAGAAGAATTTTAAAAGAATAGTTGAATCTTCATCCAAGAACATTAATTTTTTTAAACAATTGACTTTTCAAACCAAAAGAATACTTTTAACAAATGTTTATTTTTCAAGAAATTAGATTATTCTTTAACCAAACAGTGGAACTTTCAACCAAAAACATGAATTTTAAAGAAAAAAGATGAATTTTCAACCAAAAAATATGAATTTTCATCCAAAAATGTAGTTACATTTTCATCTAGAAAAGATAAATTTTCATCTGAAGATGGAAAAGGTAAATTTACAATTTAACAAAGAAAATTATTTTTTACAATTAAAAAAACAAATTTCCAACCAAAAAGATTAATTTTCTTCAAAAAGACAAATTTTTAACAAAATACATGAATTTAGAATCAAATAGTTGAATTTTCAACTAAATAAGGTCAAATAACAATAAAAACTGCAATTGTTAAATTTTCAGTTAAAAAATTAAATTTTAACCAAGAATTACTAACCAAAAGGATGAGTTTTCAACTAAAAAATATAAATTTACACTCAAAAATTGAATAGTTAAATTTTCAACTAAAAAATTAATAAAAATCTTATTTTTCTACAAAAAGAAATTCGAAAAGATACATGTATTTTTAATTAAAGAAATGGAATACTTAATAGCATACTCAAATTTTCAGTTAAAAAAATTAATTTTTTGAAAATTCTACAAAAGTAAAAAACTACCTTGAAATCATCCAGATTCATCTTTAAAAAACTTGCAAATCTTATTAAATATTCTTTTGAAATTAATTTTTCACCAAAAAAAATTATTGTTAGTTTTGCCAGGAATTTTGATACTAATTTTTCATTCATTTAAAACCTTTCAAAATGCTTAAAAAGCTTATAAATTTTGTGTTCGAAATCTTCAAAAACCTTGTGTTTTAAATGTTTTGAAATCTTTTCACGTTTTAAATTATTTTGGAATCTTTTCAAAACTTCTAAATATATTTTAAACTTACTCGACTGTTTTCCAAATCAGTAATTGTTCAATCATCATTCAATAATCAAAACTTTTTAAATATTCTATTGAAATTAATTTTCCAAAATTAAAAAATCATTTAAAATTTTTCCAGCAAACTTAAGAAATTTCTTTTATTTTCTTAAAACCTTTAAGGATCATTAAAAAGCTTCAAAATTTTATTTGGAAATCTTCGAAAATTTAAATTTATTTTTTATTTTTTGAAATCTTTTCCAGTTTTGAATTAATTTTGGATCTTATCAAAACTTGTAAATATCTCTTAAACTAACTCAAATTTTTTTTTCAAATTGATAATGTTTCAATTGTTATTTATGCATCAAAATTCAATAATTTCACTCACGTATTAAAAAATTTGTTAAATACAACAATTAAAATTGTAGTGTTCAAAGTATCAGTTTGAATTCAAAAAAATAAAAAAAGTAAAAAAAAGTAAAAATCAAATGAATCGTGTAAATAGTCATTTTTTCCACATTTTTTAATGTTTCGATCTGTTTCGCACATATTTTCAAAAGATTTTTGAAATTTTTTGTTTCATCATAGTCGCATGTCCTGTCACGCGACCTTCAGCAATTTTGAAAATTTACAATTAAAAATTATGCAAATCTGAAGTCATCATCAATGCAAGTCTGAATTAAAAATTCTTTAATTTTGATAATTAGCATCGAAATTATTCCATTTAGATGATTTGGAATTGAGAACATGACTATTTACCTTCAAAATCTTCATTATTTAAGAATTTTTATATATACATACATCTTTAAAATTGGAAAGTTTTCAATTGCAACTCCTCAAAATTGAGCTATTACAAAAAAACATTCAAAATGACGCATTAATTGAAAATATACACATTGAAAGTTAAAAGAGTTTCAACTTAAAATCTTCAACATAGACCTGTTTCGAAAAGATATTTATAATTTTATGATTTTAAACTACAATAATTCAGAATTAGGCAAGCTGACAGATTTTCAGTTGAAGACATCTTCAAAATCGATTAGCGTCGAAAATGGAAGATATTAGAAGAAAGACTTATATTTAATTAGAAGTTAGAGATCACTGAAAGGTGACGTAACCTGGGTCGCAGGATCGCTGTATAGATCCACATACGTGTCTCCGGCTTCAAGCCCCAGCTTTTCCCTATGGCTCTCCTGAAGAGCCATAGGTTTGCTACTCGCATTTTGCACTTGTTTTCCGGGTGCTGGTTCCACAACAGCTTCTCATCTAGGATGACTCCTAGATATTTAGCTCGATCTTTGATTTCCAGTTGCTGTCACCCCAATTTCCGTGTACTTGTGGTTCCCCGCTTATACCGTCTGGTAAATACAACCGCGATCGTCTTACACGGATTGACCGATAGTCCAGTCGTCTTGAACCAAAAATTCACTATCCCCAGAGCTTTCTGCATTACTCCGAAGAGCGCATCCGGATGCTGGCCGTGCACGATAACCAGTATATTGTGCGCGTAGCCTATGACGTGGTAGCCCTGACTTGTGAGCAGATGAAGCAGTGCATCCACTACCAAGTACCACAGCAAGGGCGATAAAACGCCTCCTTGCGGACATCCCGAGTCAACGGTTCCACATAAAGTGGTATCACCCTTAGTCGTTGTTAGGTACCTGCTGGCCAACATGTGGCTGCACAACACGACTGCAATAGACACAACATTCGCAATCATGACCGCCCTTATCACCTCTTTAGAGGTGTAGTTGAAGGCTACTTCGATATCCATAAAGGTTGTCCTTCGATTGGGTTTACTGCCGAAGGACCACAGACGGGTCTTCCAGCTTACCTGGAAACCACGCCGTAGCCCTCAACATCTTCTGCAGCAACTCAATCATACCTACTTTCAAGACTGCGCCTTCCCAGGGCCTTCTCTCGACCACTGTATTATGTAGCCAAGCCTTAGCCTTTGGGTCGACTGCGACAAATGCGAAGACCCCTCCCCTACAGAAGCAGGTCTCGAAATCTGGCCATTGATCTGGGAACACTCTTTCGAGTGCCCTTCAGGTGGCCTCCCTGAAGAGCTCAAATTGCTCCGCTGTGAGCAGCGAGTCTAGATAGCTATCTGGTAGCCAGTCCGCCACCACCACCGTCAGGGGGTTCGTCCTCTGGGCAGCTGTTAGTCCAGCCCCCGAAATGTAGAACCAAAACAAAGATATTCTCTTCCCAAGATATAAATCACAAAGTATCTGCATGCGTCAATAGAACACCTAGGCAACAAGGTTTCACGTATGCATTTGAACGCTACAGTACCTGCATTAGAGAAGCAATCTATTGTGTATTGTGCAGCTGTGGCAGCCGTTAGAACGTTGGTCCGCAGAACTAGGCCTACAAATGCAGTCTTTACCCTAGAAAGGGAGTAGTGTATGAAGACAGCAAAATCAAACATTTCGGGCAGATGAAAGAAGGTTCTACCGTGAACTGAGTGTAACTCAAAATAACTAGCATGACACAGAAGTCCCTCAATTAGAAGACATGACTAACTACTAACCTGGTGTTTGTGGTTGAACGACAACAGCAATTTAGGAGCTGCATTAACGGGTTTAAGAAGGAAAAGTAATTGGAAAGCTCCATGTCCGGTTTTCAGAAGATCATCGTACGTCGAGATGAAGCATTCTTATATCATTGGCGATTAATGTCAGTTGCGAGTGAGGGTAACACTCAGCGCTGCACACTGACGAAATGCGGAACTAATGCTCTCAATGGGATTGTGCGGCTGAAGGGGCATTAATAGCATTTGGTCAGTGTGCAGCGCTGGGTGCTACCCTTACTCGCAACTGAGATTAATCGCCAAGGATATAAAAATGCTTTAGCTTGAAACAGCGAATTAACTTTCGAGGCAACCTGCCCGTTACTATATTTTTTGATGTTCGAGATGTTCATTAACGTTTTCGGACTGAATAAAATTAATAAATTTGTTTCATAGCAACATGCTCTTTAAAAGTTCTGGAGACAATTTAATTATTTTTCACTATTGTCTCAAAACCCCAATTTTTCAAAAACAAAATAAAAAAGTACCAGCGAAATGTCTACCACTTTTTGACACAAATAAAAAATTTTAATGCAAAATCAATTTCTCACTATATTATGAATGAACCTATGTCTTAACCTGGGTTTAATTATAGGTCTAAACCTAGGGCAGACCTGGTTTTTTCTCGCGGCCACTTGGACCAAGTCCTAAGAAAAGACCAGGTTTTTTCGGAAAGTGTGCTATTTAGGAGAGGAGGCCTTGAATATCAAGTCAGAAACCATACAGGAATTAGAAACGCAATGGAGACAAAAAGAAATCCACAGCGTGCACCTTAAAACGTTAGATCGACATGAAGTGGATAGTGAGGCATCCAATATTTGGCTGAAAAATGGCGCCTTTCTTCCATAAACCGAAGGATTCGTCATTGCGATTCAGGACAGGGTTGTCAGCACTAAAAATTATCGCAAGCACATGTTACATCAAAATGTGATAGACAGTTGCCAATTATGTGGAGATACCAACGAATCTATGCAGCATATTACTGATGGTTGTCGCGTTATGGCTCAGAAAGGTTATACGTCCAGACATCATAATGTGGTGGGCATCATACATCAACAACTTTCCCTAAATCTAGGACTCTTATCAGAATGTATACCTTTCTATAGAAAGCATCCAGAGGCGACTAATGTCACCTTCAACGCTCGCGGAAGCTGTGTCAGGACAACAGCCTTATAAGAAGAACTCGAATCTACACCATGTTCCTAATTTTGTACCTATCACAACATTGTCGCAAAAGATTTAAAACAAAGTACTAAATTAATTCATAATATCCTCATCTCATCAGGCACTTGACTCAGTCCGTGGCTGATGATGAAAAAGCGAGTTCAGCCAAGAACAAGTTTACAAAAAAAAACATGTGTTACTTAAATAATAAAAGTAGCGTAGGGATGTGGCGACATCATCACCTGGGAGTTTTGGCTCTCGCAATCAGCCTCCCAAGCCAAGATGGGACTGACCGTGCCTATGGCTGAATATCTAGCGCCCTCCCAGTGTATATAACCCTACCTTTACATGCAAGGCTTTGCGAGGGCCAACCACCCTTTCTCTAGCTAAAAAGAAACCTAACGGAAAATTTAACAAACTTTTTGAGGTGCTGATCGCTACCCGCAGATCGTCGAGTCCCACTAGAAGAAGTCCAGCCATAATGTTCATCCAGAACATCGGCAAGAGAAGGTAGATGTAAGACCATTAGGTAGAACTATTGGCAATGCTTTGGACGACGATCAGCGTCCAACACCTTCAGCAGGATTACCGCAGCCGCGCATCAAATTCGAACCTCGTCATCATGAGTACTTGATGCGCTGTCAATTTGAACAGGACATGAGAGTGACCACCATTTCACTTCAACAGATGGCCTTTCGCCGACAATTTGTGGTGAAATTCCTGGAGTTGTGCTTCGGACAGCTTGGGAGCAAGGCCTGTTGAGAAAGAACAACATCGTCTTTGTGTAAGCCTTCATCCCGAGCGGGCCTTAAGTGTGACCAAACAACATCTGGATGATCAGTTACGCAGGTGCTTGAAACTCGGGACGCTGTGTATGACCAGAGGTTCAACGAAGGAAACCTGCGTCTCATGCAGTGCTTCACTGATGCCATCATCAAGTTTGCGGATCAGGAACCATCTGAAAGATGAGGTCACCCGAAATTTAGGGTCAAAAATGAAGTTATCTTATCAGTGCGACGTGACAACAACCATTTCTTTTCCCAAGATGTTTCGTGACACATTTCGAGTTTTTGGCTTGGATCTATAATTAAAACTGCACAATAAATCCAGTTAATCTTTAGATAATGTTTCAGTAACTTGTCTTTTGCAGATGCTAATGCTTCAAGCATGGATTCGTGTACCGTGCTAGGGTCAGTCATATTCGTTAGATTCTTCAGATTCAACTCTTTTGTAAAAAATTCGCCTTTTTGGCTTCCAAATTCAACAATACGAAATATCGACTATTACATTTTTCGTTGAGAATTCATCTTTTTTGGATGAAAATTCAACTACTTGGTTGAAATTTGAACTCCTTTCTTAAAAAATTCACTTTGTTTTGTAGAACATTCATCATTTTTGTTGAAAATTCATCTCTTTGGTTGCAAATTCAAAAATTTTGTTTAAAATTCTTTTTCTTTGTTAGACAATATAATTTTTTAACTGAATTTTTGACTATTCGATTTTTGTTGAAAATTTTTATTTTGCAGTTAAAAATTCAACTATTTTGTTAAAAATGTATTCTTTTTAGTTAAAAATTTTACTGTGTAATGAATAGTTGACTCTTTTTAGTTGAAGATTTCACTGTTTAAGAAAAATTATCTTCTTTAGATGCAAATTTAAATCTTCGGTTGAAATTTTTTTTTCTGGTCAAAAATAATTTTTTTCACCCATAGTTTCACTATTCTGGTTGAAAATTTATGATTTTAGTTAAACACTCATCTTCTTGATTCAGAATTGAAGTATTCTGTTAAAAATTAGTTTTTTTTTTGTTGGATATTAATTCTTTTAACTGAAAATCCAACTATTCTAGTTGAAGGTTCATCATTTTAGTTGAAAATTCATCTCTTTTGTTGAAAATTTAACTATTTTGTTGAAAATTCTTCTTTTTGAGTTGAAAATTCAACTAATTGTTTGAAATTTTAACTTCATTGTTAAAAATTCATTTTCTTGGTAGAAGGTTCATAATTTTTTGTTAAAAATTCACCTCTTGGGGTACAAAATTAACTATTTGTTCAAGATTCTTCTTCTTTATTAAACATTATTTTTTTAACTGAAATCTTGACTGGACCATTTTTCGTTGAAAATTCATCTTTTTAGTTAAAGAATTAACTACTTCAAAAAAATTATCTTCTTTAGATGCAAGGTGAAATATTTTGTTGAGTTTATTTTTTGTAGTTAAAAATTCATTTTCTTTTACGAAAAGTTTGAGTATATTAGTTGAAGGTGCATCATTTTCGTTGAAAATTCATCTCTTTTGCTGGAAATTTAACTATTTTCTTGAGAATTTTTTTTTTATTTAAACATTAATTTTTTTTACTACAAATTTAACTATTCCATTTTTGGTTGAAAATTTATATGTTTCAGTTTAAACTTGAAATTTTTTTTATTCAAAATTTATCTAATTCGTTGAAAATTTATCTTTGTGGGTTGAAAATTCAACTATTTGATAGAAGATTCATAATTTCTGTTAAAAATTCACCTCTTTGGTTACAAATTTTTCTATTTGTTTAAAATTCTTCTTCTTTGCTAAATATGAATTTTTAACTGAAATCTTGACTGTACCATTTTTGGTTGAAAATTTATCTTTTTCATTTGAAAATTCAATTCTTTGGTTGAAAATTGATCTTCTTTAGCTGAAAATTTAACTGCGTGATGAATAGTTCACCTCTTCTGCCAGAAAATTCTTTTTTTTTTTTTGGTTGAAGATTCATAATTTTAGTTGAAAATTTATCTCTTTGGTTGAAAATCCGTCCTTTTTAGTTAAAGATTTTAATATTTGAAAACAAATTATCTTCTTTAGAAGCAAATTTAAATATTTTGCTGAAATTTTATTTTCTTTGTCGTTAAAAATTAGTTTTTTTTAAATCGAAAGTTTGATTATTCTAGTTGAAGATTTGTGGCTTTAGTTAAAAATTCATCTCCTTGAATGAAAATTTAACTATTTCGTTGAAAATTTATCTCATTTAGATGAAAATTCTACTATTTGGTTTAATATTCACGTACTTTGTTGAAAAGTGGCCTTTTGGATAGAAAATTCACCTTCTCAGTTAACATTTTATTTTTTGTGTTGATTCATCATTTTAGTTGAAGATTCAACTTTTTGGTTAAAAATAGAACTATTTTGTCGAAAATTCTTCTTCTTCAGTTGAGAATTAATTTTTTAAACTGAAACTTCAATTGTGCCATTTTTAGTTGAAAATGTATGTTTTTTAATGAAAATGTAACTATTTAAAAACTGATCTTTTGTATGTGAAAATTTTACGTTTTTTGAATCATTTCCTGTGGTCCTAGAAAGATGTGAATTTTCCAGAAGAGGCAATTGGAACTAGGTAAATTTAAAGACATACTTTTAAAAAGGAACAAATTGATTTCCTCAGCCATAGAGATTCATAGCCCGATATAGGAACAGTGGAATTTTTTCCCACTCTTAAATTGAAAATGAAAACAAGAATCCAACGACCAAATTTGGACAACCACCATAAAATGCTCCTATTGTAATTTGAAAAAAAAAAGAAAAAAAAAGAATTTTCTTTGGACGAAAATAAAAGGAGGAAACAAAAATGAGAAGGCAACCAACCAAATCCCCTTCCTTCTCTTTTTTTATTTCTTTCGTCTTTTTTATTTTTATTATCATGAAGAGGAAAGAAATAAAAGAAGAGAAAGAAGGGTGTTTTTGGTTGGTTGCCTTCTCATTTTTGTTTCCTCCTTTTATTTTTGTCCAATTTAAAAGGAGTAAAGTAGGCACAATCTTCAACGAAGATTCTAAAACATCTTGTAATTGTGGTAATACATAAGTAAATAAATTCTAGTATTGTCATGCATGAAAGATCCGGGTGAAAATCAAATACAGCCGAAAAATCTTATTAGAGATCGCGTAACCCATTTACAAGTTTCCTAAAATTGCCTTCTAATTGTTTAAATAAGATTGTAAATGTTTCACAATCCCATTATTCTGATAACTTTTCTGTTTGTCACTTATTTTTCTACTTTTGCGCAATAAAATGTAAATGCGTTCCTCATATTTTGCCTTTTAATGGTTTCAATAAAGTTAAAAATGTTACACAATCGCATTATTTGATATTAAAATATTAAAAACATGAACAGTTTCGAATTCTACCTTAACAAATTCTTAAATATTAATGTTTCAAACAATTTTTAAAACGAGTGAAATAATTCGATGAATTCATATATCTCAGAAAAAAATTCTTCACCTATTATAGTTATCGAAATGCTTATCAGTGCTAACAAAATCCAGAAAATTCTGGATTTTAGTAGGTCTGATAAGCTATTCAAAAAGCTGTACACAAATTTTTCATTCTTCAACTTAATTCATTTTCAACAACAATAAATTTTCACTTTTACCTTTGAATAATAAATTTTTCTAATATTATCTCAGAGAAGTACTTATATCCAAAAAAAATCTAGTAAAGTTTCAAACTTCTACACGACTTTTTTCAGAAATTGTAAATAAAAAAGTACGCTTTCAAGAATTACTTCAAAGTCTGTCCCACAACTATTTTGTCTATCTGCGCTGCATTGCTTTTTTAGGATTAAACTCGAAAATAACTATTTAAACTATTCATGATACTGACTAAAATATTTTAATTTTTATCTGAAAAGATTTGAGAATAGTTAAAAATGGATTTATCAATTACGATTCCAAAATTTTAAAAATTGAATTTTATCTGTGAACAAAATCCCTCTCCTTTGCTCCGCTGGGAATCGAACCACATGTCTACTGATTGCCGGTTGGGTGATCTTACCACTAAGCTACTGAAGAGATTGAAAGAAGAATCTTTCTTCAGAGATATGCTAAACGGCAAGGTTTTCTGTAATATCGCTCATAAGATTTAAGAAATCTTAAGAGAAACGAAGGGGAGGGATCTTTTTCCACAGAAAAAATTCAATTTTTTATCGAATTTTCGGTACCTCTCCACATCAATTGAGCTCATCAAATGGTCGAACACCGACCTTGAAAGGTTGAACAGAACAATCCGCGTAGAAATGAAGAAACACCGAATGCAACACAGTAATTCGGTGATTGAATTCAAGGAAGTGTGGGGTCGTTGGGGTTAAGGCGTAGGCTTTGGACCCACTCCGTCGGCTTGCGGGTTCGATTCCCGCCTCGCACTCTGGAAGAGCCTCGGCGGCCCATGCGGTGAACACTTGCCTAGCAAGGGAGTTGTTCATCTCATGACAGTCGTACCTCTAGATGAAAAGGTTCTCCAAGTACTTGAAGCTGTTACTCTTGGTGGTTCGGAACCCACCTTAAACTGTAGGTCCCCCTTCCACCACCAAGAAAGTGTGTGGGGGGCGTGTAAAGGAATAGGGAAGAGATATAAGAAAAAATGTAAACCCTTAGGGGACACATTAGAAGCTTTCATTTCATTCCAATTCCATTTGCGAGACTATTTTAAAAGCAAGCGAGATGTTGCGTCTTACAACACAATCTGTAAAGCGGATCTCGATTACACGCCACTGAATTTGTCCTCAGAGGAGGCCCTAAATACCAGGTCAGAAATCATACGGGGATTAGAAACGCAGTTGAGAGAAAAAGCCATCCACGGCGAGCGCCCCAAAGCTTTAGATCGACATGAAGTGGATCGTGAGGCATCCAATATTTAGCTGAAAAAGGGCGCCTTGTTTCCAGAAAAGGAAGGATTCGTCCTTGCGATTTAGTACAAGGTTGTCAGCCCCAGAAATTATCGCAAACACGTGTTACATCAAGACGTGGTTGATCGGTGCCGATTATGTTGAGATACCCACGAATCCATCGAGCACATTCTTGATGGTTGTCGCGTTATGGCTCGAAGAGAATATACGCGCAGACATAATGATGTAGTGATCATATACATCAACAACTTGCCCTAAAGCTAGGTCTCTTAACAGAATGGATGCCTATCTATTGATACATTCCAATGCCCGTTTCAGAAAACGAAGATTACATCTTATATTGGGATGTTACTATCCAGACGGATCATTATATCTGAGCCAATCGACCCGACACCGTGATGCGAGAGAAAAAAGGTGGAAGAGTCCACATCATCGACATTGCTTGTTTCCCTAACCGGAATTTGCTGGCAACCTATACAACCAAGATCCATAAGCATAGCGAACTAAAACATGAAGTAAAGACAATATGGAGAAATGTGAAACATGCAACTATTTATCCTATTGTTATTTCGCCTACAGGCAATGTGCACGAAAGACGTATCCAGAGGAGACTGTTTTAATGCTCGCAGCCGCAGTGTAAGGATAAAAGCGGTAACAGACGAACTCCAAACCAGACCATCCTCAAAATTGTGTACCTGCAACGTCATCGCAAAAGATTTCAAACATCGCCTTAAATTAATGATAAATTAATGATAATGGAAAACCGAGTTTATCCGAGTACGAGTGTCATAAGCACACGTGTTACACTTTTTCTGCGAACATCGAATGTACCTACTTCCGGTTACTTTCTCGATATGAGTATCGTCCCAATAGATTCATTATAGTTCTTAGTATCATTGCCCCACTTAAATCCGAAAATAACAATTTTAACCTCAACCTATAAAAACATAAATATCTCCGAAACTCGAACCGGACATAAGGGCCGTTTTCATGCGGACGCTGACCTATATTATATCAATATAATAGAGCCCTGCCGAAGGTGTTCTCGCGTTCACATCATAGTAGGGCTTGAGCTTTCCTCTCATGACTATGACAGCTATGTTGGATATAGCATTGCTACTTACAGGCTTTCCCATGCCAGATGGATAAAGAACCAAGAAGAAAGGGACTAAGGAAAACACCAAAACCTATGAAAGACACGAAGAGTATTTTCAGTATTTGAAAATGCTTGTCGCTTTCCAGTGATCGTTGTGGCACCCTTGGAGCCACCGCTGGGGGCCACAGCATGCGGGACGCTGTTGATCGTGAGCTGTGAGATAGCCAGACATATCTCACTCATCAAACAGCTAGCCAGCAAGAACATCTGTGACAAACGGTGAACAGTGGAACATCAACTAACCCTAGGAATTACAGGCCAATAGCTTGTCTGAACATGCTGTATAAGATTTTTATAGCTATCTTAAGTGATAGGATATTTCGGACAATCGGACCTGCGTGGCGAGAGATGTGCGAACAAAGCGGCGCAACGAATAGCGTAGCAGGATGTCAGGAGAACCTGCTCATCGATAGATGTGCCTGCAAAGACGCAGTATCCTATCAGCGCTACCTTTCGATTCAACATCCCATAGACTTATCATCTGTCTGTTGGAAAGCTTGAACGTTCATCCACACACCGTGAGTTGCATAGAGAGATTTATGCTCCTTTGCAAAAACAGATTTAGTATCTTATCTGGAAAACATCGTGTGACAACTAACGTGAATTTTCAGAGAGGCGTCTTTCTGAGCGACACCAGAGGTCCTATCCTCTTCTACCTAACACTATTGACACTATCCCTTGTACTTCGCAATTCCTCAGGGTTATCTAGTTAGTTTTCAAGCGGGCGGAAGACCTTAGAAGCTCCCCTGGTGCTCAAGCTCTAAAGCCCATTGTGCCACACCCTCAACTATTTGCTCTCAGTAGTTGGCCCCCGACCTCTTGGTGAAGCCTAGTATGTCAATCCCTGATCGCGTTATAATTCCCTCATGTTCCATAAAATGGATCCCGAAGGTTTGCTGCCTGAGCCTAGCTAATGCCGGGCACTGGCATAATATATGCAAGGTTTTTTCATCATCCCTGCCGCATTTCCTGCACTCTGTCATAAAGTTATACCCCATTTTGTGCTAATGTTAATTCAGGTGGTTGTACCCTGTAAGCATCTGAACCACTGTCCTGATATCTTTTTTGAGTAAAGCCAGGATTTCCCTGGCTCTGTCCATCCTGTACGTATAGCCCAGGATGGCTTTCGCCTGTCGACGACCCTGGGTTTTCGCTCCCAGTACTCCCGGTGCTTTGTTCGGATCCAGCTTTTAATGGCTATCCCGATGAAACTAGAAACTAGTCCCAGTACCGGTTTTGGTCTTGTGTATTCACTTGCTGCGCCGCATTTTTCCAACTGGTCCGCCTTTTCATTGCCTTTGATCCCTGTGTGACCAGGGACCCATATTAGAGTCATTTTGTTTTTTTCTGCAAGTTGGTTTCATGCCATTTTGCATTCCCCGACCAGTTCTGACGTTATGTCTCGTTTTCATACTGCAGTTAGTATCTCTTGGCTATCCGACCAGATCGTAATCTGCCTAACAGCAGCGTTTTCTTCTATGAATGTTTCAGCACAGCGAAGGACGCCAGGACCTTCGCCTGGAGCCATATGTACACCAGTTTCCCCTCGGAGGTGCAGATTACCATTTGCTTTCTACATATTCTAGCCTAGTGTGCTCAGTCCCCCGAGTCCATCTATTTACTGTTGCCCACTGTGGGCGTAGTTCTCATTGCTCCCAACAAACACCTAAACGCTAGCGTTTGTATTCGTCGCAGCCTGTCCTGCATCATTTTGAGTTCCGCCCGTGGCCACCAGACCACGGCCTCATACATAGTCATGCAAGCATTTCAGGTTCCATACCCCACGATAACCCAAAGGCTGTCCTGCACATCAAAAAAGTCATGACAAACTTCCTGCATTGGTTCTCCAAGTGCTTTGCCCAGTTCAGTTGGCTATCTAGGATTACTCCCGGATATTTAACCGAATCTGACAACGTCAGCTTCCCGCCACAGAATACAGGAGCGTCAACTTTCGGCCACGGAAGGTTATACATACATAAGAACAAAAGCTTGCACCCTAAGTCGTCAGTTTCACGTATTTACATCTCACGCCGTGAAAGTGGTAGCGAAATACTAAATTTTGAATATCTTCACAACAGCATCATTCTCAGTGCAGCATATATAGTCGAAAATGGACGGGACCTTCTTCTTAAAATGGACAGGAAACACGTAGAAGTGGGCAAAGGAACGTTTCCGTGCAAAACAACGAAAGAGGCTGCTGAAACACTTGGCCCGGACTTTAGTATCAGGGGTGAGGAAAGAGCATCAAACATTATCCGTCCCGAGTACTCACTTCTGATGGCTGGGATCAAGAAAGCACTGGGGGAAAACAACCGCGAAGGGCTCCTCGACAAAAGGATGAACGACATCTTTCACAGAAATGTGAAAGATCAGTCCATGCTTTTGAGTTAACTCATTGATTTAATTTTTCCTTTTTTTTCAGGATATAAAGATTCCTCGCAGAAAAACGCGGATCCTCAAAAGTAAGCCAAAATTGGTATCCTCGAGTGTTGGTCTGTCTTCGTGTTCATCGGTCAAGTAATGCAAGGCTTCGGTTACTCAAGATCCACTTGATATCCAAGCTAAAGCCGGGATATCACGTCCAAGTCATGACCGACTGGTTGCACATTGAAGCCTAAGCAATCGAAGAAATTCAGATAAGGGTATTTTTAAAGATTTAATGTTTTCCCTTGTTTTTAAGAACCTTCCCCCTTTTTCCCTTTTCTTGTTTTTTCGCTTAAATGCGAACTGAATTAAAAGAACCCAATAGGAAAATCCAAATATTTTTTTCTTTAATTTAATTCTTTTTAATTGAAAATTCTACTTTTATATTTTTGGTACAAAATTCATCTCGCTTGATTAAAAAATTCTAATATTTGGTTGAAAATTCAACTACTTGGTTGAATGTTAAACTCTTTTGTTAAAAATGTATTTCTTGTTACAAATTTATATCTTTTGTTAAAACTTGAACTATTTTGTTGAAAATCGTTTCTTTTCCTTCTGAATTAATATTTTCAACTGAATTATTTTGTTTCAAAATGTATCCATCTTGGTAGAAAATGTGTTTTTTAGAATTCTTTTTTAAACTCAAAATGTAACTTTTTTGACAAAATTAATCTTCCTAGTTGAAAATTCATCTTTCTAGTCGAAAATGCAACTACTGGGTTGAATGATTTTGTGAAAAATTGATTTGATTGTTCTTGAAAATTTATCATTTTAGTTGAAAACTCATCTATTTTGGTAGAAAATTCAAATGTTTAAAAAAATGAGTTTTGTTTTGTATTAGAATCTTCGAAATTATTGTTGGTCACATTTGTGAATGATCCATACGGATCTGGCGTCCGCGGTAAAGAAAGATAAATATAACTTAGAATTTTAGACTTAGAACCGAAGGTTTTAACGATAGTGAAATTGTCGTTATAATGTCAAACTAAAGTATACTAATAAACCCTCGCATTGACATAATAGAAAAATTCACGAGACAAAAAACAGGCGAGCGGAAACATCTAAGCTTGAATGTGGAAGGAGGGAATGAATTAATGTAGCCGTAGATTATTGCAGTTCAATTCAATTTATTTTTTACCATTGGCTTGAACAAAAAAGTCTCAGTGTAAGAAATACTGCTTGAAGTAGTAAGAAATACTAATTCAATTGCAAGACTTTGATAACTAATAGTCTGCAGTTGATCCTGCTAGTGTATTAGTTGTCTAACCAACGGCACCCAACGACGGCTGGTGGCAAAAATACATCCCATTCGAGGTAGAAGTAGAATATTGTTTATAAACTCTGGACGTATACGTCCAGGGTTATACGTGAACTGTACATGTTAGCATGATCGGCACTGTAACATCAAAGTATGTGGTATTCATTTGTGTGGCAAGAAAAAAAATCTTATCTGTAGTTGTTGGTGGTATGCGTAATCAACATACATAGGGTAATTCCGGGACATGTGCCCCACATTCTAGATTTATAGCATATGTTTATGTGATTGGAGTGCCACCTCGAGGCAAACAGTTTTTTAGTGTAGAATGAAAAAGGTCGGTTTGATTATGAGTTTTCTGTTCACGACTGACCAGTGTTCTAAAAACGTTCTGTTGACGTCGGACGAAAACAGAAAAAAATTTTGAAAAAAAGCCTGAAGAAAGAGCAGGCTACTATGAAGAAAATACTAGCAGAAGCAACGAGGACTGTGAAAATAATCGGTAAAAAGCAGGAGCACTCACTATTTTTCTGCGTATTTTGATGTGAAACATCTAATGACGCGGTACGGGGGTAAGATCGCCTCTTGGCGGGACGACGCGCTCGGGGCTCGTCGGCTCAATTCGCCTCAGCTCGGCGTTCCCTCTCTCCGCGCGCTGCGCTCTCCCCTCAACTTGCGCCCCACCGACTTGGCAGTCCCCTCTGGTCCCCTCTCACCGCGCGCTAAGAAATTTCATTTCTAAGTATTTTTGTGAAAAATAAACAATCGTATACAAATCTAAATATTTGTTCACTTCCATTTGCACTTCATTCAATACACCATCCTTTCTTCATGTTTCACATCTGCCAGGCGTCCCGTGACGACTCACTGTTTTTGTCTCCACAGGAATTAAAATGCAAATTTGAAAGGTGGGGCGTATGTCCCTGAAGATTTCTCGACCAGCTGATTTGGCACTTTTCACCAATAATTCAATGGTACCTTTCTATTGTTAAATATCAATGAAACAAATATTGCCCCAACTTCTACACATACTACACGATGTGTAACTATTGAAAGGACCCTCTTTAACGTACTTTGAAAGCGTCAGTTCAGATTTTAAAAAAGGTGGGGCACATGTCCTGGAATTACCCTATGCGATCAACATACTCGCAACATCGCATATCATCAACAGGTGTATAACATTGTTTAAACTTAGGTTCATCCACCGCGGAGAATAGGGTGTTGTGCTCTGATGTTGACTAGAACTAGAACTAGAACCAGCCGTTGACCTTGGGGAATTAACGTGGAAGTGGACGTGGTCTGGGCAGCCGCCGTAATCGACTGTTTTGTCGTTCCGCCATTCTATCGGCCTCTTCAGCGGCTTTTACCGTGAGCTCAGCATCTTCCATGATCCCATAATGTGCTGCATTGTGAGTAGTACCTGTAGCGAGTTTTTCAAGCCAGTCATCATAGGTAACCTCACGAGCCATGTACCGTACTTCAGGGTGCTCGTGGCTCGGTGTCACTCGAAATAGTATAGCAAATCGCCCATGTAGACGGTATGGATAAATTCCATATTCTGATACGCTTACTGCAAGGAGTTGTTGAAGGTCATCGCTGTGTATTTCGTCACCTTCAGGAAACGAGAGTCCGTGTATGTACTCTAGAGGAGTCTGATTTTGCACCTGTTGATGTTCAGGTACAAAAGTCGAGGCGTTAGGATTTGCTTGGGAACTCCATTCTGTAAAAATACAAAAAAATGTATAAATTTTAAGGAAACAGCAATTTTTATATTGGTTGTGTAACATACTAATTTATTGAACAGTTTGGTATAAAATTGTATCGATTTCTCAGAATCAGGCTGCTGCTGGTAGAAAAGATTAGAGCAATCAGTTAACGTGGCGTTCGAATCCCAGCGGAGCGAAAGGAGACAATTTAATTTTTATAATTTATTATTCAATAATAAATAATTTTTCATTTTATGAACAATTTTATAAACAGATTCACCACTTGACTACTTGTCAACAAATACGTGCCCTTTTTCTTCGAAATCCACTGCCAAAGACGCAGAAAGGACCTTACTTCTTAGGAGCCACAAAATTTGTTGTTTATTTAAATAAATTTTATTTAAAAAATACAAATTATTTGTTCTTACGACACTTCTCCTATGGCAATGTTAGATAGTTGTAGTTCTTTCTGAAATTTTCTACTTTTTTTCAACTTTTCACTTAGAGCCAGGTAATTGTTTAGGTTTGTTATACAGAACCGCTCAAAAACCTGTCGGTAACGGTAAAAAAATTACCGGTACCGAAACTTTCGTTACCGGTACCGGCAACTTTTTGAATTTTCTTGAAAAATCGAAAATTCAAATTTTGACCGCACAAAAAATAATCGAAATCAAAAATTCCATTTTGCGGGTTAAACTATTTTATTCTTAAAAAAGAACATTAAAAATAAAAAAATAAAATTTTTGGACAAACGACACAAGCTATGAAAGAATGAATAAACAAAAGGTGCTCCACCAAGGAAGAGTGAAAACTCATCAAAATTGGTCATCAATAATTTTTTGATAGGACGCGTGTTTTTTGGAAAATTTACATTTAATATGATTCATATAGAAAATAATAATATTCTCAACATCTATTTTATTTCAAAGAATGTTTATTTATATTTGTTCATAGCCAAAAACCCAAAGCAAAGTTGAAGATTTCAGAAGAAAACGCAACTATCTAGCATTACTATAGGAATAGATAGTTATAAATAATATTCATTTGTTTAAATAATTATTTTTGTTGAATTTGATTAATTTTTACCTAGCTGTGAGTGAAAAGTAGACAAAAAGGTTTATATTTCAGAAAATGCTGCCACTTTCTGGCATTATTCAAAGATAATATTATTTAAAAGAATAATAATTTGTTTAAACAATTATGCTTGTTAAATTTGTTTACTAATTTTTATCTTCTTCTAACTGAATACTTAAAAATAAGTTGAAAAAATCGGAAAACCACGCCTTTCTAACCTTATTCCAAGAGAAAAAACCTAAAAATAATAATAAATTGTTTAAACGATAAATATAAACATCTCTAATTATCAGTAAAAAGTATTATTTTATGTTATAAAAATTTGTCTTTAAAAAAACACAATCAATCACAATCATTAGGAATATCTCGCAAAACCCAATTTTTCTTTTAGGGGTTGAATTTCTACTCGATTGACCTAATATTGACGATTCTGAATAAAATTTACAAAACTTGGGGAACATTGTGGAACCTCTAAATATTATTTTTCTCAAAAAAACGTATACATTTTTGTATTGATTCGAAAAATCATTCGAAAATGAAAATTGTGAGCCAAACAACGCCCGATATGAAAAAAAAAAAAAGAAAAACGTTGTTTTTCAAAAGCACTTCAAGATGAATATCACAACTCTTTGAATTTTCTTGAAAAATCCAGTATTCAAATTTTGATCGCACAAAAAATAATGAAAAACCAAAAATTCCATTGTTTGGTTAAACTATGCAAGATACAAAAAAATACAACAAAAAATGAGCTATTTGTATTGAACTGTATACTGTATATTATAATAAAATTATTAAATTTTAAAACAGTTAGTTCACTTCGCCAATATTTTTTGTAAATAAAAATTTCATTTTTTTTTAATTGCAAATAAATTTTGTTTAATAATTAAAATATTAATTAAAAGATTAACTCAAAGATACTAGTTTAAATATAATTAATATTTTTCTATAAATATTCTAATAAAGGGCGTAGAGGGATATGAATATAAGAAGTTTATTCAATAATAAAAAATTTGTTGAAAAATAAACATTATTTCAATCGAAGACTGTTAATTATTATTGTTTAATTGAATATAACCGTGAGGTGTATTTTAAAGTTTAAAGATGTGCCTAAATTCGTAGGCAAAGGGAATTTTTATAATAATTTTGTTGTTAAATTTAAAGTCATTGATTAATAAATTATTTATAATAACATAGATAAATTATATTAATACAATCATTGGGAATACATTTTTTTTCAATTTAAAAAAATTTTTTTTAAATAAGAAAAATTTCGTTTTAAAGCCAAAATTCTTGTAGGAAAATGACCCTTTTTAGGTAGTTTAACTAGGTTGTATCAAACTTCGATTTATATTTTAGTGAATTTATTTATGGGAATAATTTAAATTTTAATTAAATAATTTATTTAAAATTTAAAATTTGCAGTTTAAAGTTTTTATTAAAATCCCCGAATTATTAAATTCCCGAATAGGAAAATTCCATAATAATAAAATTCCCGTACATTTTATAATATTACCGAAATGAAAAATTCCCGAATGATGAAATTCCCGACAGTTTATGATTTTACTGATTTTGGAAATTCCCGACGTAAAATTGCCGAATTCCAGAATTTCCAAACTAGAAAATTCCCCAATTATAAAAATCCCGAAATTAGACAAATGAAAAAATTTTTTCATGAATTTTATTTATTTATTAAAAATACAATAATCAAATCTTTTTATTAACAAAAAATTGTAATGTTTGAAAGTTCTTAAATTACATTCATAATCAAAATACATTCATTGTTTGAATTAAAAATAACAATTATTGAAAAAATAAATTTTTGGATGAAAATTTTTGGACGACTGAAAAATCCTAAAAAATAAAATGCATGACTATGTCAAATTCCCGAATAATAAAATTTTCGATTATGGAATAAAATTCTCGAATTGGAAAATTCCCAAATAATAAAAAAAATTTGTTCCCAATCAATATTATTTATTTATTAAAAATGCAATCATCAAATATTTTTATAAAAAAAATATTTATTCCTGTTCAAAGTTTCTAAAATTATTGTTTGAATTCAAAATAACATCTAAAATATATTTTTGGATGCAAATTTTTTGACTGAAAAATCCTAAAATAAAATTCCCGAATAATATAATTCCCAAATAATGAAATTCCCGAATAAAAAATTCCCAAACAGTTTATGATATTACCGAAATGATAAATTCCCGACAGTTTATAATATTACCGAATTTTAAAATTCCCGATAGAAAATTGCCGAATTATAAAATATCCGAAGTGGAAAATTCTCGAATTATAAAACTCCCGAAACAATAAAAAAATTGTTTTTCAATCAATATGATTTATAATTAAAAACTAAAATAATCAAATATTTTTAATGAAAAAACATATTTTTCTTGTTCAAAGTTTCTGAAATTATTGTTTGAATTCAGAATAACAATACTTGAGGACAATTTTCATCCAGAAATATATATTTATTCAATTATTGTTATTTCAAAGTTAAACAATAATTTGAGAAACTTTAAACATTAAAAATAATTTTTTCTTGATAAGAATATTTGATTATTATATTTCTTTAAATTCGGGAATTTTCTAGTTCGGATATTTTATAACTTGGCCATTTTCTGTCGGGAATTTCTAAATTCGGTAATATCATAACCTGTTCGGGAATTTTTTAATCGAGAATTTTCCAATTCGGGAATTTCATTATTCGGGAATTTTATTAATCGGGAATTTTATTACATATTCGAAAATGTTATTATTCGGGAATTTCCCAATTCGGGAATTTGACAGAGTTGGGAATTTCATTTTCCGGGACTTTTCAGTCCAAATTTTCATTTCAAATATTGTTATTTTAAATTCAAACAATAATTTTAGAAACATTAAATATTTTCTTTAATAGAAATATTTGATTATTGCATTCTTAATAAATAAATAAATAATATTTATTTGAAAAAAATTAATTCTTTAAATTCGGGAATTTTCTAATTCAGATATTTAATAATTCGGCAACTTTCTGTCGAGAATTTTCAGAATCGGTAGTATTATTAACTGTTCGGGAATTTTATTAATCGCGAATTTTCCAGCTCGGAAATTTTACAGTGTCGAGAATTTTATTTTCGGGATTTTTCATTCGGTCCGAAAAATCATGTTTGTCCAAGCTGTAAAAAAAAAACTTCCCTTTAAAAACTTTCCACAGGGTACATGTCTTACTGCAGATTCAAAATCGAGTAGTTAATTTCTGTTAGCCTAAGGGCGGCAAATACCTAGATCCGCCACTGAATGTTCCAACTTCAAAACTAATTCGATTCCTATTTTTCTTTTTGTTCCTAACCTACAATAACAACTGTGGCAGAATGTATCACGATAAAATCTTTCAAGATCGGTTACCATCACGAAGTAGTATAAGGAGATCCAACTCTAATATAAGGATACCCCCCATTTTTCCGTGTCCACTTCCTATAGCATACCCACAGCATACCAGATTAAGTATTGTAGCGCCTCTCATGAGTAAATTTGAAACTGTTGAAAATCAAAGGCAAAACCTATGTTATAACGGTTTTCCGCAAGAGGCGCTAGAATACGTTATATGAAGTGCTATAGGATGTGGGCACGGAAAAATGGGGGTACCATTTTCCGAAATAGCCCATAGAGTTGGATCTCCTTATACTACTTCGTGGTTAACATCTTATGAACTACATAAGCCATGGAGTAATCTTTAAAGATGGTGACGATGGTTGTTGTTATTGAGTGCAGTTCCACCGAACGAGCTTAGGCGGCGTGGCGTCGCTTATACGTGAGTGGCGCGGCCTATCCAGCGGCTTGGGGGTGGAGGGGATACATAGGAGTGAGCGAGGTAGCATCAACGGTCTTTTTTCAATCTCTGCATCCCCTCCACCTGCAAGCCACTGGATAGGCCGCGCTACTCACGTATAAGCGACGCCACGCCGCCTAAGCTCGGTCGGTGGGACTGCACTCATTGTGTCAAGTTCTTTATTTACATTCACGAAAAATACGTTTTGATTCGTCCGCGAAAAGTCTAATTATTTTTAAAATTAAAATTAGGTAAGTAAAAAGTTGTTTCAAATCTGGTGTCCTGATTTATAGCTTTTCACTCACACTTTGCCGTTTTTCCGTTGCTGCAAGGGACGTAGCAGACGACAGCTTTTAGTCCATCGTAAGATAAACTTTCGCCAAATAGCATGTAATCTTTAACAGCCGAAAATTTTACATGCAATGAAATTTTACTTCAGTTTTTTCTGTGCAATCGTATTAATCACCCGTAATTTACATCATGTATAATACGAGGGGGAAACCACTCTGGTGATCCGCTGGACCGCTCGGTTATCCGAACTGGTAATCCACGGTAATCCGCATAACGCACTTGTATCAGGAGTAATCCACTTGAAAGTCAGATTAATCAACTTGTAATCCAGATTTTGGTTGAAAATTAAACTTTACGGTGAAAAATTAATCTAATTTGTAGGAAATTTAACATTTTTGTTAAACAATCATTTTTTGTTTGAACATTCAATTGTTCTGTTGAAAATTCGTCTTTTTGGATTAAAAATTTAACTAATTTGATCGAATAATGTATTTGCTTGAAAATTTAACCATATCGTTGAAAGTCGTTTTTTTTTTATTGAATTTTTTTTTTTAATTGAAGATTGAAGTATTCCAGTTGAAGATTCTCCATTTTAGTTGAAAATTCATTCCTCGATTACAAACTTGACTATTTTGTTGAATATTATATTTTTTGTAAAAGATTGATTTTTTAATTGAAATTGTAAGTATTTCATTTTTGGTTGAAAATTTATATTTTTTAGTTAAACATTCAACTGTTATTTGGATGAAAATTTATCTTTTTTAGTTGAAAACTTAACTACTTGGTTGAAATACTTTGTTAAAAATTCATTTTTCTGGTGGAAGATTGTTGATTTCAGTTGCAAATAATTTGGTTAAAAATGTAACTATTTTGTTGAAAATTCGGGTTTATTGGTTGAAAATTAACTTTTTTAACTGAAAATTTAACTTATACATTTTTAATTGTAATTTTATCTTTTTCAGTTGAAAATTCAACTAGTGGGTTGAAAATTCATCTATTTCGTCAGATATTTGTCGTTTTTGGTAGAAAATGAATGTTTTTGGTTGAAAATTCAACTACTTGGTTAATATTCAAACTACTTGTTAAAAATTCATTTTTTCGTTTTTTTGGTTTTATAGTTAAAAATTCCTCTCTTTGGTTGAAAATTTAATTGTTTTGTTAGAAATTCGTAGTTTTTTGGTTCAAAATTTATTTTTTAAATGTGGATTTAACTATTTCAGTCGAAGATTCTTCATTTTAGTTGAAAATTTATCTCCTTGATTAAAAATTGGACTATTTTGCCGAATATTCGATATTTTTGTGAAAAATTTATTTTTTTTTACAATGAAAAGTTATCTTTTTAGTTGAAAATTCAACTGCTTGGTTAAACATTCATGTATTATTTTTAAATTTGTTTTCTTTGGTAGAAAATTAATCTTCTCGGTTGAAAATTTATACTTTTGGTTAAAAATTCAATTATGTGGTTAAAAATTAATCTACTTTGTTGAAAACTAATCTTCTCGGTTAAAATTGTACTTTTTTGGTCGAAAATTCAATTCTTTGGTTAAAACATATTCTACTTTGAAGAAAATTCAACAATTTTGTGAAAAAGTCTTTTTTTTCGTTAAAAGTTCAACGGTTTTGTTGAAAATTCGTCTTTTTGGTTGACTTCAACTGGGTTTTTATTTAAAATTAAAATTTATTTGGGCTAAAATATCATTATGCATTACATTTTTTTTGAGAATTCGTGTCTTTTGGTTAAAAATTAATCCACTTTGCAGAAAATTCCACAGTATTGCTAAAAAGTCAATATTTTGTTTGAAGATTCTTCATTTTAGTTGAAAATTCATCACTTTGTTTGAAAATTCAACTATTTTATTGAAAAATCATTGTTTTCAGGTAAATATTTATTTTTGAACTGAAAATTTAACTATTTCATTTTTGGTGAAACGTTGATATTTTTTATTAGAAGATCCAACTATATGGCTGAAAAAGTATATTTTTCAGTTGAAAATTTATGTATTTTCTTGAACATTCGTCTTTTTCGATAGAAAATTAATGTTCTTGGTTAAAAAATTCACTATTTTGTTCCAAATTTAACAATTTTGCTAAATAATTTGAACAACTAAACAAATTCCTAAAATTGATCCAAAGTTTCATAAAATGTTAATATACAGTATACAGGAGTAAAAATACATATTTTAACAAAAAATTACAGTTGTAGAAATGTACTTTCTTGTAAAAATTCTTTCCACCAGGGTTATTTCCGTGTTTTTTTTTTTCAAATACCAAGAATATCAATATTTTCTTCAAATATGAAGTAAGACCACGTAGACAGATGAGTCAGTGGGGGGGGGGGGGCCTCTACAGAAAAATTGACAACGTGGCATATGGACGGCTCCATACGGTTCTACCTGAACTCGAATCCATATCGGATGGATCATCCGAAATGTTTCTCAATTATCCAAAGAAAAAAAATTATACCGCGCGCTCTTTTTTGCTCTGCAGGTTCCTCAATTTTTCAGACATATGGTTATCCCAATTTTTTGATAGGATTAGTATAGTAGACTGGAAAATTATGATTTTGCAATAAAAAGTTGTACTAAAATTATCCAAGGGGAAAAAATTATACCGCGCGCTCTTTTTTGCTCTTTAGGTTTCTCAATTTTTGAGACATATGGTTACACCAATTTTTCTAAACGATTATTATATTAGACTTTAGAACTCTTGAAAAAAAAATAATAACAAATTTCACTTTAATTATTAAATTATCTGATGTATTCGACTTACGAATAGAATTGAAGAAAGCTGCGAAGGATATAAAGAGGGTAGCGATAGCGACCCTCATTATCCCGAAGTAGAGGAACCCGTTTCTCGAAGTATTTCTTGAAGAGTACTGCTGTTGACGAGAGAAAGAAATGCCACGTTTGATGGTATATATGTACAATCCAGTATCTTGTGTTTCTCAAATCATCGTGAATACTGGTAAGGGAAAAAATGTAAAGTACATAAAATTCGTATTGTGTGCGTGAATGAATCTTTTTGTCAATATTGCGTACACCGTTAGAAAATTCTTAAACATTCAATGACATTTCAATTTCAAGCGTAACTAGGTTAATCTATAGAAACACTTACGGGCAGAAAAATAAATTAATTTCCGGAGTTATATTTTTTTTTTATTTGGCAGAAAATTAATTTTTTTTAATACAAAATTTAACTATTCTAGTTGAAGATTCATTATTTCAGTTTACAACTCATCTGTTTGGCTGAAAATTGATCTGTTTTGACTGATCTGAACCAATGAATGCAGAAGGCGAGGAATTCAATGGTGACCTTCATTTTGATCTTGACGATGACCTTCAAGGTTTTTTCAAGGTCAACTTTTAAAAAAAATTGAAACCCCCTTTTTTACATCGGCAATCGATAGAGCGAGAAATTTTACGTTCAAATATGTACCCTGGTCATACACAGGTACATTTTAACCTTGAAAGGGGGTTCCCAGCGGAAAAAAATAACCTTGAAATGACCTTGAAGGTCATCGTCATGGTCATGTTTAAGGTCACTACTGAATACGCCTTGTTAAAGTTACTAACTTCGCTCGTTACGAGCAAAATTTGAAAAGCTTCTATTCCCAGAGGTATGCAGACCTTGTTTAAGTTTAAATGACCTTAGAGTGACCTTCAAGGTTTACAATGTACCTATGTATGACGTGGGTACATATTTGAATGTAAAATTTCCCGCTCTATCGATTGCCGGTGTAAAATTCGTAAAATTTCGTAAAATTTCGAATGCTGGCGCACCGAAAGGATGTCAGGGGGCAATTTTTTTCCCCCACAGGAAGCACATATCCCTATTTGAGGGGGAAAGTCCCTCCGAAACGTCAACACTCGCGATAAATATTAAAAAATTAACAAAATAACACAGTTTTCAAACGCCGAAAAAAAGTAAACAGTACAATCAGCGCCGCGTGGTATCTCGATCGATCACTAAATCTATTTAAAAGGACTTCTGGCGCCATATTCAAAATAGAAAAACCATTGAAACATATGTAGGAGTAATAATTCTTAATAAGTTATAATATATTATTCAAAAAACATAACAAGTAAATATTATTTAAAAAAAAATATAAGAAAAAAAAGAAGGAAAAATATATTCAACGCAAAATACTGACTGATAAAATAGATAAATAAAACTTTCCACATTTTCTTCTAATTCTGAGTTGATCTTATAACATTCCCTTCAGACCACCCACGCAGAAGAAATAATTTACATATAGCTAAAGAAGATTTGGTAAAGATTTTCCAAATTTGTAATTAGCAAAAATGAGCATTTTCCACAAAATGCAATGTTATTGTGTTTATGATTTTTTCAGAGGAACCTTAGGCTATATAATGTACACCGAACATCCCATCAAACCCACCCACGCAATAGAACTCAACTCTAGAAAGCTGGAAAGACCCGGTAAATAGTTTCCGATCTTAGTCTATGGGAATATAATCATTTCTCTAAAAAATCTAAGTTATAGCGACTTTGATTGTTTGAAAAGGTCCTTGGGTTCTGGATTATCATTATAACATCCCCAAAAGTCCATCCACCCACAAGACATAAATTACATATAGCTGTCAAGATTTGGTAAAGATTTTCCAAACTTGTAATTAGCAAAAAAAAGTTATTTCCACAACATGCTAAGTTATTGCGTTAATGATTTTTTCAGAGAAATCTTAGGCTATATAATGTACCCCTAACACTCCATCAAATCCACCCACGTATTAGAAATCTATTCTAGTAAGCTGGAAAGACTTGGTAAATATATTGCTGTATTATTCTTTGACGAAAAAATAACATTTTTAGAAAAAGTCGAAGTCGTTGTTTCTATGATTTTTTGATGTGATCCTCAGTCAATAGATTGTTATCATAACACCCATACAAAACCACTCTCGCATTAGAAATCAATTCTAGAAAACTGGAAAGACTGTCAATATTTTTCTATCACATTTTTTGAAAAAAAATGCCATTATTCGAATAAAGTTTGTCTGACCCTGAAAATTAAAGGCCAATAGCTTGTCTGAACATGCTGTATAATATTTGTATAGCTATCTTAAATGGTAGGATTGTTCGGACAATCGGACCTGTGTGACCAGAGATGTATGAACAACGCGGCTCGAAGAATGGCGTAGCAGGATGTCGGGAGAACCTGCTCATCGACAGATGTGTCTGCAAAGATGCAGTATCATATCAGCGCTACCTATCAATGCCCTGGATTGATTACCGGAAAGCTTTCAATTCAACATCCCATAGACTTATCATTTGTCTCTTGGAAAGCTTGAAGGTTCATCCACACACCGTGAGTTGCATAAAGAGATTTATGCCCCTTTGCAAAACCAGTTTTATTATCTCATCTGGAAAACATCGTGTGACAAATAACGTGACTTTTCAGAGAGGCGTCTTTCTGTGCGACACCATAGGTCCTATCCTCTTCTACCTAACACTATTGACACTGTCCCTCGTACTTCGCAATTCCTCAGGGTTAGTTAGTTAGTTTTAAAGCTGGCGGGAAGCCCTTAGGAGCTCCCCGGTGCTCAAGCTCTAAAGCCCATTGTGCCACACCCTCAACTATTTGCTCTCAGTAGTTGGCCCCAGACCTCTTGGTGAAGCCTTGTATGTCAATCCCTGATCGCGTTATAATTTCCACCGGTTCCATAAAATTGGTCCCGACGGTTTCCTGTCTGAGCCTAGCTAATGCCGGGCACTGGCATAATACATGCAGGGTTTTTTTCATCATCCCTGCCGCATTTCCTGCACTCTGTCATAAAGTTATACCCCATTTTGTGCTTATGATAATTCAGGTGGTTGTACCCTGTGCTTTGTTCGAATCCAGCTTTTAGTGGCTATCCCGATGCAACTAGGCGCTAGTCCCAGTACCGGTTCTGATCTTATGTCTTCACTTGCTGCACCGCATTTTTCCAACTGGTCCGCCTTTTTGTTGCCTTTGATCCCTGTGTGACCAGGGACCCATATGAGAGCCATTTTGTTATTTTCTGCAAGTTGGTTTCATGCCATTTTGCATTCCCCGACCAGTTCTGATGTTATGTCTCGTTTCCTTACTGCAGTTAGTATCGCTTAGCTATCCGAGCAGATCGTAATCTGCCTAACAGCAGCGTTTTCTTCTATGAATGTTTCAGCACAGCGAAGGACGCCAGGACCTTCACCTGAAAGAGAGTAGCATGTCACCCAAGTGGGATGCCTATCCCCCTTCTTCTCGTGCTATCATAGATTCCTGCTCCTGAACCTCCCACTTTCCTGGAGCGATATGTACACCAGATTTCCCCTTAGAGAAGCGGATTACCATTTGCTCTCCACATATTCTAGCCTAGCGTGATCAGTCCCCCGAGTTCATCTATTTACTGTTGCCCACTGCGTGCATAGTTCTCTTTGCTCCCGTCAAACACCTAAACGCTAGCGTTTGTATTCGTCGCAACCTGTCCTGCATCATTTTGAGTTCCGCCCGTGGCCACCAGACCACGGCCGCATATATAGTCATGCAAGCATTTCAGGTTCCATACCCCACGACAACCCAAAGGCTGTCCTGCACATCAAAAAAGTCATGACAAACTTCCTGCATTGGTTCTCCAAGTGCTTTGCCCAGTTCAGTTGGCTATCTAGGATTACTCCCGGATATTTAACCGAATCTGACAACGTCAGCTTCCCGCCAATGAATACAGGAGCGTCAACTTTCGGCACTTAATAATTTCTCGTGAAAATGACCCAGCTGGTCTTTTGCGGATTTACCGAGAGCACTGAGCCATCGCACCAGAGCTCGACGATGCGCAGCGATGAGCTTGTAAGACCCATCAACGTTTTCAGATGAGCCCCCCTGACGAGGATTGCAAACTCATCCGCATAGCCCTGAGTATAGTACTCCTCTTTATTTAGCCTACGAAGGAGGCCGTCCACTACAATGCACCACAGGAAGGGCGACAGGACCCCCCCCCCCCCCCCCCTTCGTGGGCAACCCCGTGGCGCTATTCCCCTTGCTAGGCCTTCGCCCCATTTGGTTTCGAGTCTCCTCCGGCGTAGCATGCTTCCTATCCAGCATACCAGCTGGTCTGACACGCCACATCTCAAAGCCTCTCGACATATGACTTCTTAAGGAGTATTGCTGAAAGCACCCTCTATATCCAAGAAAGGGCCTACAGCATACCCCTTTTGTTCGAGTGGCTGGTCCAATTTTTCCATGACAGAATGAAGCACAGTTTCTACCGAACAGCCTGCCTGAAAAGCATACTGCCCTCTGGGCAGCGGGGAGGCCAAAAACACCTGATCCCTAATATATCTCTCGACCAGCTTCTCCAACGTCTTCAGGATAAAAGACGTTAAGCTGCTCGGTCGGCAATCTTTTGCAGAACACTCATGTATTTTACATGCATGATATCAAGATCCATGCTAGAAAATCAGAGCAACTGAATCTAGTTTTAGGGATTATCGAGGAGTACACTCGGGAGATTGGAATGGATTTTGAGTTAGAAAAATGCGCCAAGTTTGATTTGAAGCGAGGAGAACTTACTGGCATACCAGGAAACGTCAAGCTGGTCTCCAGAAATTCTATACGACACCTTGTCATCAGTGAGACTCATACATGCCTGGGCGTGCCACAGAGCCGCATTTAGAACATAAAATCTATAAAGAATGCTCTTTGATGAAGACAAAAACGTCTTACCCGACAGATGTGGTCGTCTGAATTGTCGGCGAGGAATAAGGTATATTAAACGAACATGCTTGTTATCCCGGTAGTACTCTATTTATTTAATGCGATTCGACGGACGAGATCAGATCCCTCGACATCAGGTCACGGAAGGTTATACATAAGAACAAAAGATTGCACCCTAAGTCGTCAGTTTCACGAATTTACATCTCACATCATCAAGGTGGTAGCGGAATACTAAATTTTGAATGTCTTCACAATAGCATCATTCTCAGTGCAGCACATGTAGTCGAAAATGGACGAGACCTTCTTCTCAAAATGGACAGGAAACACGTAGAAGTGGGCAAAGGAACGTTTCCGTGCAAAACAACGAGAGAGGCTGATGAAACACTTGGCCTGGACTTCAGTATTAGGGGTGAGGAAAGAGCATCAAACATTATCCGTCCCGAGTACTCACTTCTGATGGCTGGGATCAAGAAAACACCCGAGGAAAACATCCGCGAAGAGCTCCTCGACAAAAGGATGAACGACATCTTCCACAGAAATGTGAAAGATCAGTCGATGCTTTTGAGTTAACTCAATGATTTAATTTTTCCTTTTTTTCAGGATATAAAGATTCCTCGCAGAAAAACGCCGATCCTCAAAAGTAAGCCAAAATTGGTATCCTCGAGTGTTGGGCTGTCTTGGTTTCCACCGGTCAAGTAGTGCAAGGCTTGGGTTAGTCAAGATCGACTTTATATCCAAACTAAAGCCGGGATATCACGTCCAAGTCATGACCGACTGGATGCGCATTGAAGCCTAAGCAAATGAAGAAATTCAGATCAGGTCATTTTTAAAGAATTAATTTTTTCCCCTGTTTTTAGGAAACTTCTCCCTTTTCTCTTTTCTCCTTGTTTCGCTTAAATGCGAACTGAATTAAAAGAACCCAATAAGAAGATCCAAACATTTTTGGTAGACATTTCATTCTTTTTAAGTAAAGATTCTACTTTTATATTTTTGGTACGAAATTCACTTGTTTGATTAAAAAAATCTAATATTTGGTAAGCAACCCTTGTCTATTTATTTTTTGTATAGCTTGTGTCGTTTGTCCGAAAATTTAATTTTTTCATGTTTAATCTTATTTTTCACGAATAAAACCAAAACTACGTGTCCTGTGAAAAAGTGATCCATAAAAAATCTGCAAATCTTTTTTGAGTGCATATTTTTTGTGAATTTCTCTTTTTCCGTATCCTGCATAGGAATAGTTTTACAGAAAAATGAATTTTTTAATTTTTAATTATATTTTGTGCGATCAAAATTTGAATTTTCGATTTTGCACGAAAAATCAAAAGGTTGTTATGATAATCTTCTAGGACTTTCAAAAAATAATTTAATTTGACTTACTTCAAAAAGGGTAATCAGCAATACGAAATAAGAGTTCTGTCAAAAAGAAGTCACCCTCATTTTCACCGTTTAAAATTGAAGAGTTTGAGACTGTAAAAATCAAAAGTTTATTTATTACAAAAACGTGAAAACTTGTATGATTTTGAATTCAGAGCTTTAAAAATGATCGAGTTCAAACTTAAAACTTTAAAAATTAAAGAACTCCAGACTTCTTTTAAAATTAGTGTATCCTCGAATTAGGACCTTGTAATTAAAAAAGAATCGATTTCAAATTTTCTTCACGCTTTTGAAAATTCACTCTTTTTAATCTAAAGTGCAACATTAATTAATAACTTGAAAATCAATGATAAAGCATTTCCATGCCAGGGGAACAACTTTTTTTTAAGGGCAATGTTATAAATGTTATGACGTTGCAATTTAATTGCAAGTCACAAGCAATTAATTTTCAGAGATTCAATGATTTTTCAAAATTTGATTTAGTTGATTTTAAAATTTTAAGACTCAATTATACTTCCTGAATCCGCAAGCTGCATGGTTTTCCAAGACTTGGGTTTATTTAATTTAGTTCCTTTATTATTAAGAATTGATTTTGCCTGTTTTTCTTTTTTATTTATATATTTCCCGAGTAATCCGACTATCCTGAAGAAGCCTCATCCATCCTGACCTAACGAGAAACTTGAAGAAGCATTTGGGACGCCTTTTGTCGTTTCGAGTTACTCAAATCCTTTGAAATCCCCCCCCCCCCCCTACTGATGTGTGCCATCCTGTTCCTATCCTTTTAAACGTACCTCAAAACCTATTGAATATTTTTGGAATACTGTTGGGATTATTACTGCTGATTATTTTTGACGCCCCCTTCAACTTATCTACCTTGGAGTGGAATTCAAAAATCCTTATTTTGGGAAGGTTTATTGTCGATTCCCGGCAATGCGAGTGGAACCTCTTCAGCTCAGGCCCGCATCATCAATGTCAACGTTCTCGGTACTAGGGACTTTAAATTTGCTGGTTCTATAAAGTCCTAGTAGCCCGCTTGGTTGTTCAGATAATTCGGAGAGGATGTCTTGGACAATAATTCAACATCTTTTGGACGAAATTGATTGATTATGATCATCAAATTCAGAAGAGTATATTTTGTTGGGACACAGCATCCCAAATATCTACTTCTAGTCACATTCCTGAGAGCCCTTTTCTTCTGGTTCAACATTCCCTAGTAACACCAATCAGAACGCCCCATTTCAACAAATCAGGATCAAGCCGGTTGCCAAAGAATTGAACAACGCTGGAAAACCCCTCTGTTACGTCCAAAGCGCTGCAATCGATTAATGTCCGTTGGAACAATGCGCTGATACGTCGAAGGTGTGGATTCGTTACCTGTCGTTGAGTGGTTGAAACCACTAGCCGCGAAAATAGGTCATGTTTAAATAAATGATGACACTGAACACTGTATTTATCCTTGTCATAAAATCAATTGTTTTATTATTAAATTTTGGTAGTCGTGGCTGATATTCGTTGAACCAACACACAAGTAATCTTAACACTTAACATTTCGGCACAGCGGAACACAAACACTAGGATCGCAATAACGAAAGTGAGGTTACGTTACCTCCGAGATTCTAAAAAGTTTCTAAGTTTGAGACTTGTACAATAATCAAAGATACTAGGGTCACAGGTTCAAGCTTGAGAAGGCGCGCGCCGAGATACAATATTCTGAAGTTTTGGTGCTCTGCATCTATATTTAAAACTCGTTTAAGGCGGGAATTATCCCTACTTTTAGCGTTTGCCCAATCGGAATGCTGACGTCACTCAATTTTAGTGCCGAATAACCAATCGTAAATGAGGTCACTTTGCTCCTCCTACTGGTATTAGGCAATTAAAGTGAGTGACAGTTCAAGGATTTGGGTCCAAAGGTCGATTTCTCGACAGACCCCACGTCAATCACTGTGATTGACGGTTTCCTGTTTGAGAGTCCAAAGGTCGCTTTTTATGGCGTCTGGCTGGCGCCATGACCCATTAGCGATACTAAAAATAGCTCAAGGTCCCGAGATTCTAACCTTGAATTCACTTTAGAAAGTGAAACTGCGGAGTACTATAACGAGTACATAACTAAATTGAAACTCGACACTATAATTGAATCTTAGTACTCTCACTTAAAATAAACCTATCATTTTCGTTGATATTCATATATCAATATTAATCATCTTACTGATTGCTCATTTCTTGCGTATTCTGATTTATTTTAGGTTCTTGAACTTTTCCATTCGAGAAATTACTAGTCTAGGGAGTATGTAGTAAAAGGGTCTTAGCGCCCTGAAACTTTAATTCTCAAAACGGCGGATGCCGTTACACCTCCTCCCTTACTCAAAAGGTGTTTCTTGCTTTATTCTGAGAAAGCTTTTTATTTACAATAATTCATTGCTATTTAACAAGTTACTCGATGTCTAAAGATTTCCATAAGCCTTCTTGAAATTGTCAGATTTTTGACAGTTCAAGTCAGGTTACGTGACCACTGATTATCCTGCTTTATGTAAGTGCATGTAAGCAATGAAGTTGGATGTGTTTGAGGAACAATTTGTAAATAGTGTTAAAAGTGACAAGTGTTAAAGGATCAATGTCAGAAGTGACAGAAGTGACAGAAGTGATGAATGGCATTTCTGAAATCGTTCTCAAAAGAACATTCTGCAGAAGAGTGTGTAAAGATCGCAATCACATACGACTTCATCTTTTAGATTTTCAGGTAAGAAATTCTTATTACCGATTTCTTGGCAAAAGATTCCAAACCATGTATCTAGAAAAACCGTCATACTGACATTAAGTTCCTCAGTTTCTTCTTGGGTCTGAATCAAATCGAAAATTAGATATAAAATAGAGTTGAATTTATAAGAATCTATTTGGAAGTGAAATTACTGAAAACAGAAAAAGAAGTATTTAACCTAATAGTAGAAAATCAAAAGGTGGAATAAACTATCAGAGTGAAACAAGTAACAGAGAACAGAATAAATAAAGAATTGTTTACGTATAAAGTGAATTTGAATTTTTAAAATAAAAATTTTGTTGTCAAAATTAAAATAATAATATTCCTAAGTGAGGAGTAACTAAGGTAGAAAGGATAAGAATATGGAAGAGAAGAGATTTAGTGGACTCAATTGTTGATTGCTGTTTGTCACTTGTCTGAACATGTTTTCATGCGCCATCTGCGCCTCGCAACACAATCTAGCGAGAATGAAAATATTCTCTGCCTCATCCAACCGATCCCGCAAGATCACATATGCCTGAGAGTCTGATCCCTATTAAAATAACCAAGTTGAAAAATTAATTCCAATCAATTTGAAACAAGACCAATTCAATCGGATAATCCATCGCCGAATTAGTGACTAAAATCTGGTAAATTTAGTAACAGATTCAAATCTAATCTGTAATTTTTTAGATGAAACCGGATCAGTTGGGAAATCGGTCACAAAACAGACCCAATTGAATATTAACTACGCAGTGAATGGATTAAAACCAATTTAAATTAATCCCGATTTCAAATTTGATTAATTCCGTAAACAAAATCCTCAATCTAGTGCGAAAATCACGGAAATCGTTATTATCTTCTTTATTGACAATCAATTCAAGATTCGAAGAAGATAACAAATCCAGTGCACGTGCTACTGTTTTCATTACATATCCCCTCCCCGCCTGAGTCAGTTTTATATTTCCATATAAAACAGATAAAGTTGAGATTCATATTCATTCTACATATTTTTGTATTACATATATTTATGCTCTGAAAATATAATTTTCCTAAATTTTCCTATCTAGGTTTTCCTTGGTGACAGGACGAAGTCAATTTCATTTTAATTTTTATAATCAGATAAGTTATTTTCATTCCTAGTAAAATTTTGTACTAATTTTGAGTTTTCTGAGAACAATTGCTTTGTTTAAAAATTATTATCGTTCTGTTTCAGGTTTTTTAACTAAGTTCATGGAGTGAGAGAAAAGAGATGGGGAGAAGATTTACTTCAATCTGTGAGTATAATATTCTCGATATTTTTGCAATTTTATTAATTTCAATATTCGAGTAGGAAAATGTTTGCTCAAATTTTTAATGAGATTTTCCTTGCTATTCAGACGATTTCTACTTGTGAGTATCTTCTGACCTGGATACTGTTTCTTTAATTCTAAAATTATTCATGTTCGAAATGCTTCTTGCATTTCATTGTATTTTCATTCATTCTTGAAATTTGTATGCCCTAATTCATACTGCTTTCCCTTAATATTTATCAAGGTGGTCAAACCTTAAATCTATCTATTCAAATTTTTCTAAATTTGCCCTTTTCTCAAAATTTATAATTTACTTCTCATATTATAATTCCTGTTTGATTTGTCATTCAAGATTTCTATTTAAGATCAAAATATTTTTCAATCAAAATTGCTGAACATTTTTCTACTGGCATATTTGAACTAAACAATTTACTCTGATTTGATTCTGTATTCTGCATTCATCTGAAAGTATTTATGCTCTCAGTGTCTGATATATCTATACGCATATATATATATATATATATATATATATATATATATATTTCTCCTAAATTCTTTATTTCTTTCACCTCTTGAAGTTTACTTAAATAATGTAAGTCTTCGACTTTACACTATTTGGTCTTCAAGAAAAAGGGTATATTTCCTTTTAATATACCTGTTTTCTAAATATTTATTTCTCTTTTCTAAGGTTAATTTTCCTTTTAACTATCGTTTTCCTTTGACTAATTCTAGACTCTAGAGACAAATCAAGTTTACTCTATAGATTTTAATCATAATTAGCATCACCTGTTTTCTTTTGTAGTAATGAATAAAGATTCACCTAAGACATTTTTGGGGAACGCAATGCGTCATTTATTGTGAGAATTTCGTTTCCATTGTTTCGAGGTGCTCTATTGTTTACTCGAACAAAAGGAAAGGTCTTGAGACAGAATGAATATCTGTTAATTATTTTCAAATTTCAAGTTTTGAATTTATCTGGACCAGAATATATAATCTTTCTTTAAA
Organism: Andricus curvator; assembly: GCA_932195095.1. Taxonomy (NCBI): domain Eukaryota; kingdom Metazoa; phylum Arthropoda; class Insecta; order Hymenoptera; family Cynipidae; genus Andricus; species Andricus curvator. The sequence goes on along the minus strand of CAKNYM010050771.1, from coordinate 49,393 downwards.
AATTCTCTAACTAGGGTATATCTTATCTCCTGTTTTCTGACAACTAATCGCTGTCCTCAAAATTTATATTATCAATAATATTGTTTCATTACTGATTCAAATCAGAATCCTGTGTTCATTTCAATCCTAGGTAAAATAAAAATAATTTTCCTCTAAGCAGTTCCTCTCATTTATCGGGATTCTACTCTCTTCTTAACCTTTAATGAGTTATTAATTTCGAATACACTTCAAAATAATACTAATTAATCGTTTTAATTATTTATTTATATAACGTTTGTTCCAGAATCAAGAAAATATCGCCAAGATCACCTCCCACTTCGAAAATATTTGATTCTGAACATAGGGTTTTAATTTACTAAAATGACAATAATTGTGGTCCAATCGCTGCCCTATTATCAGAAAGATCAGTTCTGATTCAAGAGCCCATTGTCCCAACTGTCATTATCAGTGAAGGAAAAAATGGGAAGGATAATATTCTGGATTTCCGGTCTGTCAGTAGTACTACTGAACATGACCGTTGGTCTTGAAATCCGCCGAGAAACAAAGCCCACGTGAATCCTGACCAGGGGAAACACGCCAGAGTTTCTGACTCGCGGTCCTGTTAAATCGTCCAGCCTCCACCACAAGTAAAGCCCACGTTTTCTTTCACCAGTACAAAACGCCAGAACTTGTGACTCGACAAATCAAAAATTGCCCTTTCGGACATACCTACTCAACACCTGAATAGCAGTAAACACAAACTTGACCTTTCGGACATACCTACTCAATACCTGAGTAGTAGTAAAAACAAAACTTGACCTTTCGATTGAGAAGATTCTTTGGCAAAACCTTCTTGACTCTTTTCTAATACAATGATTCTTTGTCAAAGTAAAAATTATTCTAATACACTTTAAATATTTATCAAAATTATAGTTCTTATTTATAATGCCAAATTCAGATTTGCAATGTATACAATCGAATCCTGTCATGAGGAACGAAGATTCATTTGACACATTTTTTTAAGTACAGAATTTCCCATGATCAATTACGAGAATTTTGTCTTGTCTGCCCACCTGGATGGCAGCCCCAAATCAGTAGACAGAATACCGCTAATTGAATTGCAATTAACCGGGTACACGCTTTTTTTTGGCACACAGCCAATTATCCGGACACACAGCCCAATTTTCAGGCAAACAGAAAATTATCCGGAAACACATCCCAATTTTCAGGCAAACAGAAAATTATCCGGGAACATATCCCAATTTTCAGACAAAGAGAAAATTATCGGGGAACACATCCCAATTTTCAGACAAACAGAAAATTATCCGGGAACACATCCCAATTTTCAGGCAAACAGAAAATTATCCGGGAACACATACCAATTCACAGGCAAACAGAAAATTATCCAGGAACACATCCCAATTTTCAGCCAAATAATTTACATCACAAATATTTATCTCAAGTAGGGGTTGATGTTGGTCGTAGCTCATCAATTCACCGAAATGAATAACCATGGTAAACAAGCTTGCGACCTCCGGAAAATCGAAGCAGGTTCATAAGTTATCTGATCGTGAGAATTTAACAGCTCTTCTCGCCATCGTTTCCTTATTAAAATTTCCTGTTTGGAATAATTCTGAATCAGTCAAACTACTGACAAAACATCACTTGCATCTATTTATATCTCTAGTGAAACTAGATGTATAACATTGTCAACAGTCCTTCACCAAATGTCCAAGTTCCTTATAATTTAACCATTTTTGAGCCAATTATTATCTGTTCAGAGCTAATCTATTTACGCAAGTGAGCTATTCTTTATACACAAATAAGCTTTGATTTTTTTCACAACGAAACAAACTTAAAATTTGCCAAACTCGAATCTTTCAGATTCCAAATTAACAGACTGATCTGTGAGGCAGAACTGACAACAGAAAATTTGTATTTCAAGTCATCTTTTATTTATGAATTATCCACTAACTTAATGCGATTTCTGATTAAAATTGTTCGCTTCCTGACCTGAATATTACAATTACGAAACACTCAACTTCCTAGAACGTTCTTTTTCATGTCTCCGCTTCATTAGGCAATATTCCCTACTATAATTACTGTAATGGCAGTACGAACAATCCGTTCTCTCTTTTTTCCGTGCATTATTTAAAATTCGAACATTAAGACAATTTTGCTTGATATGTCCGTTATTTTGAAATTTTAAACAATTCATCTCATTTTTTGTTTCACCATTATTTCCTGTACGCAAGTGAACTATTCGCTTGTTTGAATGAAACGCATTTTTTTTATTTTCGCTTGAGCTAGAGATTTTAGTCGCAACTGGTGCCGGGGTCTCCCCATGCACTCTCTTCCAACTCTTAATTTTAAGATCTTCCTGATTCGCGAATGCGATGGCTTAATTTAGTGAATTTAATCCTTTCTCCCTTATTTGCAAATGAATATTAAAGTCGCATCAACGTAAAAAGTTTCCAATTGTAGTGGCTGTATAGGCTCTGCACATCCCGATGCCTTCCTCACCAGGATTATTTTTAAGAACTTGGAAAATCAATTTATTTAAGGTTCAGTTTACTCTCGCCCATATTCTGGGACTGTTTCTCCGGGTTTCCTCTTTATGTCAGCCAAGTCTTGTTTAATGTTGACTAATATCCTCGTCCTCAGAATAGATTTGATTTAAAATTTGCAAAATTTCATCCAAGGTAATCGCGCTTTTCCCATGATTTTAGTTTTAATGAGCATAGCAAGACACGGTGTGTCAGAAGGATGGATCAAGGAGATCGCGGCTTGGCACTGATCGTAGAATAGAGAGACGGACATGCTTTCTCCATCAAAAGTAGGAATCATTCTTCGAACAATTTTTGAAAGTTCACTGAAATCTTTAGTGGCGGTTAAAGTATGAGAGTCCGCGGAAAATGAATGAGGAATATAGACCGACGTTTCATGACGTTGTAAGGGTGAATAATTTCCGTGACCTGAAAATGGTAGTTCGTCCGTACTGTTACTAAAAGGGACCACAGAACTCGTGGAAGCCATCGCATTCGGATCAACAGGGTCCTTATTATCAACTCGTTCTCTATTTTTTGATTTTGGAATCGCAGTTCCAGTGTCACTACTTAACGAGAATGGAGAATCGCTATCTTCACCTCTCTTCTGACTTCGCAAATTATACATATTTAAATTTACTAAGCTAGAACTTACTTTTGTTTTTTAATCCAAAAATTTTGCAATCTTATTTTAAAACTTATTTCTCTTTCGTCTTATCAGAATTGGAAGTCGCTGAACATTATAATTTTTAAGGCACAAAAGACGAGAGAAATCACTACACAAAAAGTTGTTTAAAAATTTTCTTTCGATGATCTTGAAGGTTCCAGCACGAAGATCCAATTGAAGTCCTTCGAGATGTCTTGAAGATTCGCCGAAGTTCCGCAGGTCAGGAGGTCCCTCGAAGTTGTAACTCTTCACGAGTACAGTAATCCAGTAATCTCCAGTTGAATATCCAGGATTTTATATCCTTTAAGCTTACGGTTATTTGAGGAATATCTGGTGGCTCAATATAATCGTGAACGATCTTGGTGCAATTTTACAACACCATTGGCCACTGGGAGAAAAACCACCCAAAACCCTAGTAGAAGATCGCAGCTTTTCACAAGGAAGTCTTGGACTTCTTCTACGTGACCTCACACGCGTCAGTGGACCAAGAACTACTCGATTCGTCCCTGGAGCACTTAACGTGTTCGGCTGAGTAGAAAAATCCACGTTTAATCAGACAATCATCCTTGAGTCTGAACTTGACACTTGACCTATATTTTTCGCGACACAGGTAAATCCCACACAGCTGCCAACAATTTGTTACGTCCAAAGCACTGCAATCGATTAATGTCCGTTGGAACAATGCGCTGATACGTCGAATGTGTGGATTCGTTACCTGTCGTTGAGTGGTTGAAACCACTAGCCGCGAAAATAGGTCAGGTTTAAATAAATGATGACACTGAACACTGTATTTATCCTTGTCATAAAATCAATTGTTTTATTATTAAATTTTGGTAGTCGTGGCTGATATTCGATGAACCAACACACAAGTAAGCTTAACACTTAACATTTCGGCACAGCCGAACACAAACACACGGATCGCAATAACGAAAGTGAGGTTACATTACCTCCGAGATTCTGAAAAGTTTCTAAGTTCGAGACTTGTACAATAATCAAAGATACTAGGGTCACAGGTTCAAGCTTGAGAAGGCGCGCGCCGAGATACAATATTCTGAAGTTTTCGTGCTCTGCATCTATATTTAAAAGCTCGTTTAAGGCGGGATTTATCCCTACTTTTAGCGTTTACCCAATCGGAATACTGACGTCACTCAATTTTAGTGCCGAATAACCAATCATAAATGAGGTCACTTTGCTCCTCCTACTGGTATTAGGCAATTAAAGTGAGTGACAGTTCAAGGATTTGGGTCCAAAGGTCGATTTCTCGACAGACCCCACGTCAATCACTGTGATTGACGGTTTCCTGTTTGAGAGTCCAAAGGTCGCTTTTTATGGCGTCTGGCTGGCGCCATGACCCATTAGCGATACTAAAAATAGCTCAAGGTCCCGAGATTCTAACCTTGAATTCACTTTAGAAAGTGAAACTGCGGAGTACTATAACGAGTACATAACTAAATTGAAACTCGACACTATAATAGAATCATAGTTCTCTCACTTAAAATAAACCTATCATTTTCGTTGATATTCATATATCAATATTAATCATCTTAATGATTGCTCATTTCTTGCGTATTCTGATTTATTTTAGGTTCTTGAACTTTTCCATTCGAGAAATTACTAGCCTAGGGAGTATCTAGTAAAAGGGTCTTAGCGCCCTGAAACTTTAATTCTCAAAACGGCGGATGCCGTTACACCTCGTCTTTCGTCATGTGCTCCCAATTTGGCTCCCCAACCGCACGGCGCATGCGTCTCACCAGCAGTCTCATTGGATGTAGATCGCGCGCTTATTTGAAATGATTAAATATGCAAATCAATTTTCGCAATATATAATAATCATGAAGTACAAAAAATTATTATGAATCATTTAAAATTCACATTGGTGAAAAAAGGCATTCCTTCCATGTGATAGTTTTAAAAAAGCGCGCCATTTACAGCCAATGAGACTGCCGATGCAACGCATGCGCAATGCAGTTGTGGAGTCAAATTGGGAGCACTGCTTCCGTCGAGCAGTTCGCCGAGTAAGATCGTTCGTTAGAATATATAAACAGTTTAATTTAATCAAAGTGTATAATGCGATAATCCTGGATTTCCTATTCTGTTGATTGCTACCCTGTGTGAGATCTTTCCAATGCTGTCACGGATTATCTGAAAAAGTATAAGTTTGTTTTAACAGATTCAGAGAGGAAGATTTTGTACCTAGGTTTTGTGTGGACACCTTTCCTTTTGTTTTGTGAGTTTTAATTTAAATTTAGTTTGTTTAATTTGGTCACACAAAATTGAGAAGCTTCCTTGACTGAATATAATAATTTGTATATTGTGTTATATTCTAGTCCGATAATTTGTTGGCTGTGTTGTTCCCCCTTTTGTTTTTGACCCTTCCCCTAATTTATTTTCTTGAATATTCTTGAATTGTGTAAAGCCCAATATTTATTTGTCGTTCCTCTGATTGTTGATGACCCTCCTTACTCGCTTTTGCTTAATAACCCTAATTTGTTCGGATTTGTATATGGTCTTGGAAAACCAGACGAAAGATTGAATTTGATTTGAGAAAACTAGTTAGTTCCTCCATTTTGTATAAATTTTGGCTTCCCCTTGAATAAATTGTTTCTTCCCTTCAATTATTTTCATAATATCAAAAATTGTAACTGGAAATCATTTTGTCCTAATAAAATAAATATTGTTTAATCCTAGAATCATGAATTTATTTATAATTTTATATTAAATTAATTCAATTTTTGTTCCGATTTATAAGAACTAGCCCCTCTACCATTTTTCAGAGACGGGGCTGAGATAGTCAACTATTTAATTCCCGGTTCACTAATTTTAACTTAAAAATTCAGTTTAAATTTTGATTTATTTTTCTTTTGAATTATCTTCGAAATTATTGTTGGTCACATTTGTGAATGATCCATACGGATCTGGCGTCCGCGGTAAAGAAAGATAAATATAACTTAGAATTTTAGACTTAGAACCGAAGGTTTTAACGATAGTGAAATTGTCGTTATAATGTCAAACTAAAGTATACTAATAAACTGTCGCATTGACATGATAGAAAAATTCACGAGACAAAAAACAGGCGAGCGGAAACATCTAAGCGTGAATGTGGACAGAGGGAATGAATTAATGTAGCCGTAGATTATTGCAGTTCAATTCGATTTATTTTTTACCATTGGCTCGAACAAAAAAGTCTCAGTGTAAGAAATACTGCTTGAAGTAGTAAGAAATACTAATTCAATTGCAAGACTTTGATAACTAATAGTCTGCAGTTGATCCTGCTAGTGTATTAGTTGTCTAACCAACGGCACCCAACGACGGCTGGTGGCAAAAATACATCCCATTCGAGGTAGAAGTAGAATATTGTTTATAAACTCTGGACGTATACGTCCAGGGTTATACGTGAACTGTACATTTTAGCATGATCGGCACTGTAACATCAAAGTATGTGGTATGCATTTGTGTGGAAAGAAAAAAAATCTTATCTGTAGTTGTTGGTGGTATGCATAATCAACATACATAGGGTAATTCCGGGACATGTGCCCCACATTCTAGATTTATAGCATATGTTTATGTGATTGGAGCGCCACCTCGAGGCAAACAGTATTTTAGTGTAGAATGAAAAAGGTCAGTTTGATTATGAGTTTTCTGTTCACGATTGACCAGTGTTCTAAAAACGTTCTGTTGACGTCGGACGAAAACAGAAAAAAATTTCGAAAAAAAGCCTGAAGAAAGAGCAGGCTACTATGAAGAAAATACTAGCAGAAGCAACGAGGACTATGAAAATAAACGGTAACAAGCAGGAGCACTCATTATTTTTCTGCGTATTTTTGTCTCCACATGAATTCAAATCCAAATTAAAAAGGTGGGGCAGATGTCCCTGAAGATTTCTCGACCAGCTGATTTGGCACTTTTCACCAATAATTCAATGTTACCTTTCTATTGTCAAATATCAATGAAACAAATATTGTCCCAACTTGTACACATACTACACGATGTGTAACTATTGGAAGGACCCTCTTTAACGTACTTTGAAAGCTTCAGTTTAGATTTTAAAAAAGGTGGGGCACATGTCCCGGAATTACCCTATGCGATCAACATACTCGCAACATCGCATATCATCAACAGGTGTATAACATTGTTTAAACTTAGGTTCATCCAGCTTGGAGAATAGGGGATTGTGCTCTGATGTTGACTAGAACTAGAACTCGAACCAGCCGTTGACCTTGGGGAATTAACGTGGAAGTGGACGTGGTCTTGGCAGCCGCCATAATCGACTGTTTTGTCGTTCCGCCATTCTATCGGCCTCTTCACAGGCTTTTACCGTGAGCTCAGAATTTTCGATGATGCCTTCATGTCCTGCCCTGTGAACAGTACCTTCAGCGATTTCGTGAAGCCATTCCTCATAGGTAACCTCACGAGCCATGTACCGTACCTCAGGGTGCTCGTGGCTCGGTGTCACTCGAAATAGTATAGCAAATCGCCCATGTAGACGGTATGGAAAAATTCCATAACCTATTACGTTTACTGCAAGAATTTTTTGAAGGTCATCGCTGTGTATTTCTTCACCTTCAGGAAACGAGAGTCCGTGTATGTACTCTAGAGGAGTCTGATTTTGCACCTGTTGATGTTCAGGTACAAAAGTCGAGGCGTGAGGATTTGCTTGGGAACTCCATTCTGTAAAAATACAAAAAAATGTATAAATTTTAAGGAAACAGCAGTTTTTATATTGGTTGTGTAACATACTAATTTATTGAACAGTTTGGTATAAAATTATATCGACTTTCAGAATCAGACTGCTGCTGGTAGATTGCTGCTGCTGGTTCAGAGCAATCGGTTAACGTGGCGTTCGAATCCCAGCGGAGCGAAAGGAGAAGATCCTTTTGCAGAATAAATTTAATTTTTATAATTTATTATTCAATAATAAATTATGTTTCATTTTATGAACAATTTTATAAACAGATTCACCATTTGAGTACTTGTCAACAAATACATGCCGTTCTTCTTCGAAATCGACTGCCAAAGACGCAGAAAGGACCTTACTTCTTAGGAGACTTTATCGGGCCACAAAATTTGTTGTTTATTTAAATAAATTTTATTTAAAAAATACAAATTATTCTTTCTTACAAACCTTCTCCTATGGCAATGTTAGATAGTTGCAATTCTTTCTGAAATTTTCTACTGTTTCTCAACTTTTCACTTAGAGCGAGGTAATAGTTTAGGTTTGTTACACAGAACCGGTCAAAAACCTGTCGGTAACAATAAAAAAATTACCGGTACCGCAACTTTCTTCACCGGTACAGGCGACTTTCTAAATTTTCTTGAAAAATCGAAAATTCAATTTTTGACCGCCCAAAAAATAATGAAAATAAAAAATTCCATTTTGCGGGTTAAACTATGCAAGATACGAGAAAAGTTATTCAAAAAAAATTGTGCACCTAGAAAAGATCTACAAATTGTTTATTAATCACTTTTTATAGGACACGTAGGTCCTGTTTTATTCGTAAAAAAGAACATGAAAAATAAAAAAATAAAAATTTGTGGACAAACGACACAAGCTGCGAAAAAAAATAAGACAAAAGTTTTTCACCCAAAAAAGATCTACAAATTTGTTTGTAATTATTTTTTGATAGGAAAAGTACAATTTTTTGAAAAAACGACACAAGTTACAAAAAGAATTTAGTAAAAAAAAATTTTGAACCTAAAACACATCTAAAAAAATTTTATAAATCACTTTTGGATAGGACTCATAGTTTTGGTTTGAATCGTAAAAAATAACGTTGAAAATAAAAATGAAAAATTTGTGGAAAAACGACAAAAGGTACCAAAAAAAATGTATAGACAAAAGTTCTTCACCAAAAAAAAATGCAAATTTGTTATAATTCATTACGTAGAAAAAGGATATTAGTTTAATTGAAACCTTTCAAAATATCTACAATTTTTGTTTTAACCATTTTTCTATAGGACTCGTTTTTTAGGTTTTATGAATTGAAAATTAATCAGACAAAAATTCTAATTTTAAGTCAAATTACGACAGATAAGTTAAAAAAAGTGTAGGAGGAGAATTGTAGTATATTAAAAGACCCATAATTTTGTTCTGAACCATTTTTTGATAAGACTTGATATTTTTGTTTTATTTTTCGAAAATACTATGAAAAAAATCGAAAATTCAATTTTTGAGCCAAACCACGCATAATATAAAGTTATAGTCACACATTTATAAAGTTATAGTCATTCAAAGTTACAAAAATTGAACCGCAAATTAAAATACTCAAAGTGGAATACTTTTGAATCTTAAACTTTTAAAATTAAAGCTTAAAAAAATATTTATCCAAACACTCAATAATTTTCGCGTGTTTTCAATTGGCAATTTTTTTAATAAAAGTCGTTAAACTTTAAAATTGTAAATCTTAATTTTTATACATTGTACAGTTAAAAGGTTTCAAAAAATGCTAATAATTGTAGAATATGGATCAAAAAGTGTATGAGTTTTCAAAATTATATTATTTTAAGCAATTTTAAGCTAGAAATATTAATTTATACATTAAAATTTGTTTTGGAATCTTTTTAAATATTCTCTCGTAAATTTGTTTCAAAAAAATCTTTTGAAAATTTTCCAGGAATTTAATAATAATTTTATTATCTTGAAACTCGAAATTTTCGTGTAATTTCTTGAAAATCTTGCAAAGTAAAAAAATTACCTTGAATTCGTCCAGATTCTTTTTTGAAATTTTAGGAAATCTTATCGAATATTCCTTTAAAACTAATTTCTTTGAAAAAAAAATATATCGTTAGTTTTTTCAGGAATTTTTGATTCATTTAAAACCTTTCAAAATCAAGCGAATGTTTGCATTTGTTTAACTATTGAGGCTTTCAAATTAAAAATTTTCTATTTTTAACGTTAAAATCCGTCACTTGCTTAATTTTGAACAGATTCAGAATCGTCCTGCAAAGTCAATTATTGTTTAATTTTCAATAATCGAACTACAGTTCAATGTGATTTATTATAATATCATGAATTTTCAACTAAAAAACTCATTTTCAACAAATTCATATTTAAAAAAAAAAAATTTCAATATTGAATGAAAAATAGTTTAATTCAACAGAATTTTTTTTTCAAATACATGGAATCTTCAACTTAAAACAATGAATTTTTAACAAATTTATATTTTAGCCAAAAAATATTTTCATTTTCAATCAAAAACAGATGATTTCGACAAAAAAGACGTATTTTCAATCACAAAGATGAAGTTTCAACAAAAGTGATGAATCATCACTAAAAAAACTAATTGTTAACAAATTTATATTTTAAATAAAAAATATTTTAATTTTCAACAAAAAACAGTTGAAATCAACAAAAAAAAAAGAATTTTCAACTTGAGCGATGAATCTTCAACTAAAAAAATGATTTTTTAACAAATTTGTATTTTATCCACAAAATATTTCATTTTTGAATGGAAGCAGATGAATTCACAAAAAAAAAGGTTTTCAAACCAAAAACATGAATTGTCAGTCAAGAAGATTGATTTTCTGCCAAAAAAAGACGAATTTTCAATCAAGAAGATGAATTTTTAACCTAATTGATGCATCTTCGAATAAAAAAAAAAAATTAACAAATTTATATTTTAAACATAAAATATTTTGATTTTGAATAAAAACTAGTTGAATTCAACAAAGAAAAAAGAAGAATTTTCAACCAAAAAGATGAATTTTCAAGCGAAAAGATTAATTTTTTACGAAAAAACGAAGGAAGTTTCAACTAAAAAAGATTAATTTTCTGCCAAAAAAGAGGAATTTTCAATAAAATAGATAAATTTTCAACTAAAAAATTAATTTTACAACAAAATACATGAATTTTGATCTTAAATGATAAATCTGCAAAAACAAAAATTACATTTTTAACAAACCTATATTTCGACCAAAAAGATGAACTTTCAACGAAGAAGATTAATTTTCTACCAAAAATGACGAATTTTCAACAACTGAAAAAATTAATTTAAAAAAAATTTATATTTTAATAAAAAGATATTTTTATTTGCAATAAAGAACAGGTAAATTTAACAAGGAAAAAAGAATTTTCAACAAAATACATGAATTTTCAACTAATGAAGTTCAATTTTCAACCAAAAATGAAAATGTTAAATCTGCAGTCCAAAAAATTAATTTTTCAACAAAATACATAAATTTTCAACTTGAATGATGACCCTTACACAGAAAAATAAATTTTCACCAAATTTATATTTGAACCAAAAAATATTATAATTTTCAATCAAAACAGTTGAATTCAACAACAAAAAAAGAATTTTCAACCGAAAAGATGAATCTTCTACTAAAAAAGACGAATTTTCAACTAAAAAATAAAAATCTTAAACAAGAAAATACGAAAGAAAATTAGCTATTTGTATTGAACTGTTATTTTTTGTTAAATTTTGTACATTTTTTTACAAAAAAATACATATTTTAACAAAAAATTACAGTTGTAGAAATGTTGTACTTTCTTGTAAAAACTTTTTCCACCAGGGTTATTTCCGTGTTGTTTTCAAATACCAAAAATATCAATATTTTCGTAAAATATGAAGTAAGACCACGTGTACAGATGAGTCAGTGGGGGGGGGGGGGGTCGGCATAAAAATTGCCAACGTGGCATATGGACGGCTCCATACGGTTCTACCTGAACTCGAATCCCTATCGCATGGAGCAGCCGAAATATTTCTCAATTATCCAAACATATGGTCACACCAATTTTTTGGCCTGATTAGTACAGATGACAAGAAAATTATTATATTAATTTATAGTAGTGTAATTGTAATTTTACTTTACACTCATATTGTATAAGTATGGTCTTGTAGACTAGAAAATTATGATAAAATTTTCAACAAAAAGTTGTACGAAAATTTTCCAAAGAAAACAAATTATACCGCGCGCTCTTTTTTGCTGTTCAGGTTCCTCAATTTTTCAGACATATGGTTATACCCATTTTTTGATAGGATTAGTATAGTAGACTAGAAAATTATGATTTTGCAATGAAGAGTTGTACTAAAATTATCCAAGGGAAACAAATTATACCGCGCGCTCTTTCTTGCTTTTAAGGTTTCTCTTTTTTTGAGACATATGGTTTACACTAATTTTTTGATAGGATTGGTATGGTAGACTAGAAAATTATGATAAAATTTGCAACAAAAAGCTGTACTAAAATTATCCAAGGGAAAAAAATTATACCGCGCGCTCTTTCTTGCTCTTTAGGTTTCTCAATCTTCCAGACATATGGTAACACCAATTTTTCTAAAAGATTATTATAGTAGACTTTAAAAGTCAAAAAAAAAATAACAAATTTCACTTCAATTATTAAATTAACTGATGTATTCGACTTACGAATAGAATTGAAGAAAGCTGCGAAGGATATAAAGAGGGTAGCGATAGCGACCCTCATTATCCCGAAGTAGAGGAACCCGTTTCTCGAAGTATTTCTTGAAGAGTACTGCTGATGACGAGAGAAAGAAATGCCACGTTTGATGGTATATATATACAATCCAGTATCTTGTTTTTCTCAAATCATCGTAAATACTGGTAGGGGAAATCCTATAAAGTACATGAAATTCGTATTGTGTGCGTGAATCAATCTTTTTGTCAATATTGCGTACACCGTTAGAAAATTCTTGAACATTCAATGACATTTCAATTTCAGGCGTAAATAGGTTAATCTGTAGAAGCACTTACAGACAGAAAAATAAATTAATTTCCGGAGTTGAATATTTGTTTTTGATTGGCAGAGAATTAATTTTTTTTAATACAAAATTTAACTATTCTAGTTGAAGATTCATTATTTCAGTTTACAACTCATCTGTTTGGTTGAAAATTCAACTGCTTTGGTTTGAAATTTGATTATTGTTGGTTGAAAAATCTACTATTTTATTTCTGGTTTAAAATTTGTCTTTTTTGGCTGAAAATTGTACTATTTGGTTGAAAATTTAATTATTTTGTCCAAAATCAACAATTTGATTAGAAAATCATTTATTTTGTTTCAAAATGCAACTGTTTGCCTGAAAATTGATCTGTTTTGACTGATCTCAACCAATGAATGCAGAAGGCGAGGAATTCAATGGTGACCTTCATTTTGATCTTGACGATGACCTTCAAGGTTTCTTCAAGGTCAACTTTTTAAAAAAATGGAAACCCCCTTTTTTTAGATCGGCAATCGATAGAGCGGGAAATTTTACGTTCAAATATGTACCCAGGCCCATTGTAACCTTGAAAGGGGGTTTCCAGCGGAAAAAACCTTGAAATGACCTTGAGGGTCATCGTCAAGGTCATGATTAAGGTCACTACTGAATACGCCTTGTTAAAGTTAATAACTTTGCTGGTTACAAAAAAAATTTGAAAAGCTTCCATTCCCAGAGGGATGCAGACCTTGTCTAAGTTCAAATGACCTTAGAGTGACCTTCAAGGTTACAATATACCTATGTATGACCTGGGTACATATTTGAATGTAAAATTTCCCGCTCTATCGATTGCCGGTTTAAAAAAAGGGATTTTCGATTTAAAAAAGAAGTTCACCTTGAAAAAATCTTGAAGATCATCGTCAAGATCGAAATGAAGGTCACCATTACATTTCTCGTTGAAAGTTACTTCAAGAATGAATTTAAGGGATTCAGACAATTTGAGAAATTCAGGAAAATCAAGTAATTCATAGAAATTAAGGTATCCAGAGATATTCAAGCATTCAGAGAATGCAAGGAATTTAAAATATTCAAGGAATTCAGGATATTACAGGATTTTAAGAAATTGAGATAGTTTCCGGGATTTTAGAAAGTTTGTGGAATTTAGAATATTCCAGAATTCAGGGAAATTAAGAATTTGCGAGAAATCAAGGAATCCAGAGATTTTCAGTAATTAAAAAATTCAAGAATTTCATGGAAATTATAAAATTTCAGGGATGTTAGAGCGTTTAAAGAATTCAGGGACTTTAAATTTGATAGTGTGCCATTTTTTAGCAATTCCAATTAAAAATCAAAAATTTGAATCGCTCTGAATTTGAAAATTTGTAATTTTTGAATTGTAAAATTGACCTTGAAAGTGTACAATTTTAAGTTTTCCTCATTTACCGGTTATTTGATATCGAACACTTTGAATTGGGATTTATTCAATTATTTGAAGTTTTTAATTTGAAATTCAAACATTTATTCAAAAATTTTAAAATCACGAACAGAATCACGAACTTAGCTGCGTGCAATTGTAGATCATCAATATTATATTATTTATTATTATATTCTATTTTATTATATTATATATTAATTATTTTAATTTTAAAATTTTTTTCTTCAAATTATCAAAAAAGAATCTAGAAGATCTTAAGGCCATTTTTTTAGTTTTGCAAGATTTTTGAGCAACTTGCTTGAAAAATTCGAATAATTCAAAAAGACAAGGTTTTCAAGACTTTTAAAAGGTTTCAGAAGGATTTTATTTTTTAAGATTCATTGGAGATTATATCATGATTTTTCATTTTTTTGTAAATTTTGAAAAAGATTTCGAAACACTTCAAAAGATTATTTAAATACTCAAAAAAAAAAATGTATTGCTGAAAGATTTTTCAAATTAAACAAGTTCTGAACACAGTAGGCATTTTTGATGACTGATTAAGTTCTCTTAATTTTAATTATGTTACAGCTAAAAAAATTTCTCTTCAAAGGTTTGAATTCTTTCAAAATTCTACATAAAATTAACCCAGAACCAATACAATTTGTCTATTTTTTAAGTAGATATTAGAAAAATAGTGTAAATTTCAAGGTTTTCTTAAATCTTCAATAACTTCCGAAATAATCAACATTTTTTAATGTTCTTGGGCTTATTTTAAAGCTATTTTTTCACAGTATCGCATTGATGTATTATTATTTAGTTATCTTATTAGTATAAATCTGAAAAAAATTCTTATAACATCGCAAGAAATTAAAGTTGGAACATCGTCGTCCACGGAATCATTTTATGTAGCTTCTTACACCTAACGAAGGGAAAAAGCAACGCGATCTAAGAGCTAAAGCAAGAGTCAGAGTATTGATGAGTGTTTGTAAAGAAGATTTTTTTATTGGCATTAGGGTCGATAATGTTTTGTATTGTGTTCTACAATTAATTTTTAAAAAGATATCTATTTGCAAGTAAATTAAAGTTAGATTTTCTATGTTTCGTCCCGGACTGACTCACTGGACTCATCAGTAAGGTTATGTGAGTCAGTCCTACCTTATACATTTTAATTGATCTAAATTAATTGTAATCTCTTTTTCAAACAAAAATTTTAATTTTTTCGTTTATAAGTTTCTAAATTTGATAAATTTTGCAATCAATGATATTGTGCATTTCAACCACGGATAGGGGTTGAAAACTAATATAATCGATATAAATTTTGAATTGATTTTTCAAAAAACACAACAAAAAATTAAAAAAAAAATTTTATATATATTCTATATATATTCTATATATTTTATATATTCTTCCCACAACTGCGCGAATTGAGGCTTAGTTTGGACGTCGGTAAGTTATCACATGTAATTTAACAACACTGACACAAATTAAAAACTTTTTTATCATAATAATTTTCTTAAAAACAGGTTAAAACATTTTTTTAAATCAGAATAATTTTCACACTATGTGATTAGAAAAGGACCCTCCTCGTCTGAGATCCAGAAGGAAACTAGCATTTTTTCCGAATTTCACATTAACGGTAACCGGATACTGAGAATTTTAAAGAGAGGTCATGGCTGTAAACTATTTGGAAAGCCGGTTGATAGATTCCGAAAAATTGCTTTCGAAAGGTATATGTTTTTCCTTGTTTTTTTAATTTTTTTCTTTTTATATATATTCTCAGATAAGAATTTTACTTTATATTTTCTATGTATTCCCCCCCCCCCCAACCCGGTTTTTATTTTTCGACGTGCGTCGCGTCCAACTGCCTCCCCACAAAAGCAGAGTGCAAGGCGTCATCCGAGAAATGCGCCGCGCGAAGATCTGTCTCCACACTGTAAAAAAAAAGTATCATTTCAAGGCTAGTTTTCGGTATTGAAACAGTCCTCCAAAAATATAATCTCGGGTGGCTCCATTCTAATGCTACTTTATTTTGATGCCGCTAAACGACGTTTTAGTACAACTTTTTTGGATCAAAACAGGACTGAAGTGAGAATCAAATTTCAATGACGTAACGTAGCACATGGGAACGTCAAACGCATAGTGGTGGCACTCCCATGTATCGTTTTGAAGACTTGGCTTCCAAATCAGCGCCATCTAGCGGTTCCCCCGGACACTATAAGTAAATGAACCTACAAATCCCTGACAGCAATTGTTTCCAAACTCTGCTTCCCCCAAATTATCGTAAATATTAAATTTCACTTAATTTCGTGTAAATAAAATTGCAAAATTATCAAAATTGATAAATATACAAATATTTTCCATACGTAAAATATATATTTAAATACTAGAAGTATGATTTGTTGTAATAAAAAAGGATTAATTGGCTTTACATTTGAGATTATGTCTTAGAATAACATTTTTTATTTCTCTAACAAAGAAATTTTTATAAACGACAAACTTTGCTTGAAGAAAAAAACCTCCTAATATCTCAAAAAGACTTTTATTTATATCACTTTTAATTTATTTGTTACTGTTTCTGAAAACAACAAAGTAACCTCAAATCAAGCAAATGGTACTTTATTTTTTTAAATTCAATACTTACCAATCAACACATTTCCCTACATCATCACAAAATAGTACACACAGTACGTATAACAAGATACACAACAAAACTTGCAGAAAATTTTATACAACAAGGTTAACACAACAAATTCAATTTGACACTTCGACTAATTTCGAATTTCGAGATTTCGAAATATTTGAAAATATTATGGTTGCACATGCGCATTGCATTGTACTGACTCTCAGCGCCACCTAGCGGTTCCCCCGGACACTAAAACATAATACCTTCAAAACTATACATGGGAGTGCCACCACTATGGTCAAACGTCCGTGAACTGGCACTGTAACTTTTTTCGTGATGTTTTGACGGTTATATGGCTTTCGTTATGTAGAGTCGTTACAAACTCTTAAAAATGTAACAATAAAACGGTTTCTTTATACAATTATCGTGGAAATGGCCCTGTGGAGTTTTCTACTGGTGTTTCTAAGTTTATTTATCACATTAATTATGCCGAAGTGTATCGATCCGGGGTACGAATCAGGTTACAAAAGTGAACTCAGAAAACATGAATATGGAAAAATTAATATTTTCGTCGTGCCGGAAGACCCAGCTATTAAAGCTTTATGGCAAAAAGACTTTCTCCACGAGAAAATCCTAAAAGGACCCAATGGCACTATTTTGAGAAAGGTAAGTGATTATGTAATTACTGTAAAACTGAAATCAAAATTTAAAGATAAAACAAAAGTAAATTCTTTTTCATTCAATAAACTGTATTTATTAGGTATTTTCACTTACTACTTGTTTAAAAAAAGTAACATTAATTTAAGATTTTAGTCGCATGAACTGTTAAAGAAGAAAAATTGAGGTTAGTATCATACATTTTGTAACCTTCTAATTTAATCCTGAAATTAACGTCACTTTTTTGTATCCTACTAAAACAAGACATTGACTAGACTAACTTGGTACATATTTTTTATTCTGGAAATTACTAAAAATATGAATAAATTGTGTTTGTCGTTGCACTTGCTGGCGGGAAAACAAACCGAATTTGTTTGAAACGAGTAGTAAGTGAAAATACCTAATAATACAGTTTTTTGAATAAAAA
>CAKNYM010050771.1:0-31417 GCA_932195095.1 Andricus curvator | reverse complement strand
GAACCCTGACGTGCTGGAGGTTTTTGGACCTTGGATTCAGATTCAGCGATCCCAAAAACATATAGTAAGCATGGTCTGACTTCCAGACTCGAAAAAAGATTTTTTTTGTGTGGCTGTGATTATTAAAACCATCGGAAAACCCTTGAAATTGTTTAAATTTTTCGAAAATGCATTGGAATCTCTTAAAATACCCTAAAATAATTAAAAGTCTTTGAAATCCCTATAAACTATTGACATGAATAAAAAAAGTTCTAGGAATCTTTTAAAATTCCCTAAAATATTTCAAATCCTTTGATATCTTTTGAAATCCCTTGAAACTTTTTAAAGCTCTTGAAAGTGCCTGCGAATCTTTTACGATACCCTCAAATATGTCAAGTCCTTCGAAATCCCATTAAATCACTAGAATCCATTAAAAATTTCTTTGTAATCTTTTAAAATAACCAAAAATATTTAAAATCCTTTTAAATCTTTCGAAATATTTTAAAGATCTTAAAAATGCCAAGGAATTTGAAAAAAATACTTTAAAATATTTCAAATCCTATCATTATTCAATTGTCAATTGATCCTCAGGATCAATTAAATAAAAACTTTAAAAAATTCAAAAAAATCCATTGAATTAAGTGGAAGTGAGTTTAGAAGAATTCAAGTGAATTTTGAAAATTCAAAAGAATTCCAAAGAATTAAAAGAATGCAGGATAAATTGATAAGAATTCAGGTTGAATTCGAAAAAAAAAAAAAAATCTTAGAAACCCTACGAAATACCTCACCTTTTTTGAATAAATTCTTTAAAATCTACTAAATTTACAGATTTTTATAACTTTCATAAGCGAAATAAATCGAAAAATATTTTTTAAATTACCAATATAATAATAAATTATGTATGTTATTTAGAGGTTATGTTTTTTTGAACCAGGTACTCAAAAATTTTACCTTAGATGTTGCTTTATTTGAGCTTGAGTCTTTTCAATGGCATTTTCATTAATTTTTTACGCCATTCTCTTGCTGCCTTAGCTTTTTTTTAATCTTTCCTCTTCTTTTAAAAGTTTTGATGGTGGATTCGATCTTTAGATTTTACTTTTGGCCATTTCGCTGTTGATTTTCTCCGAGTTTCTCTGTTCATTTGCTCCGCGTTTAATTAACAAAATAAGCATAATTTCCAAAAAACATTTATAAGGAATTAATGATAATCGTTTATAGTTTTAACTAAATTAAGTACATACAAATAATCATCGAGATGTGAATCTAACTCGCAAGCACGTCGTGTAAACACGCCGGTATAAACCTAACCTAAATCTGTCAAATGAAATTCAGGATCTTCAGGATCGTAAAAAGTCGTAATTAGGTATTTCAGGTTTGGGTGGGCGAAATCCAAGACTCCGAGATGTCTGCACACCGAGGGCCAAACAATAATACCAATTGCATGGGACAAAACTTAATTTTTTTATTTAGACAAAAATTATTTTTCCTTGTAAGTTTTTATGATTGAAATAGCTTTTTAATAATAAAAATATATCTGAATTAGGTATTTCAGGTTAGGTGGGGGAAATCCAAGATGTCTGCACGCCGAGGGCCAAACAATAGTACCAATTGCATAGGACGAAACTTTATTTTTTCAATAACTTAAAAAATAACTATTTTTTAATGTAAGTGTATTTGCACATAATTTTTTATTTTGTAAAAGCTAATTAGATAAAAAAACCGATTAACAAAATTTTTCATGATTTTATTATGTAATTAAGTAGCTTTTTAAAAATCAAAAATAATATCCAAATACACTTATTGTGAAAAGCCATCCGGGTATTTCCAATTTCAGTCCTTAACCCTACTTCCCCGAGGAAGATGTGATTTAAACACCTAGACTACTAGGATTAACCATTGAAACAGTAAGACCTCTGAAAAGCCATTCGGGTATCTCCAATTTCAGCACTTAACCATACTTCCCCGAGAAAGATGTGATTTAGACACCTAGGCTACCAGGAAGGACCTTTGGAAGAACATCCACCTCACTACTTTTCAATCATTGTAATATGAATTTTTCATTACCGAATAATAATTCAAAACGACTTTACAAACTTTTGTCACATTTACAATTAAACAAATTAATTCTATGCATCATTTTCAATTATTCACATTTATTCACCAGTTTCCTCTTTTTAAAATGATTCCACCTTTTTCCCCTTTTCTATTTTCTCCATCACATTTCAAAAGTAAAAGAAAATTTAAACAATGAAGAATTCTCATAAGCATGAAGTTGCAAGCAATTAAAACAATACTCCCTATGCATTATTTCAGTTCTCTAGTACGTACCACTTTTCAATCTGAAGTTAGCAAAGTAAAATAGTACGAACGATGGCAACAAAACAAGACGATTTGGTATTATAACAGGACGCAAAAAAGTGATGCTCAATTAAAATGAAACCATAGTTTTTACAGTGCAGTCCAAGCCAGACCTGAGCTTTGTTCCCGATGCGCGTTTTGACGACAGTCGAGAGGTAGCTCAAGCCAGAGCTATTCCTCAGAGAGCAACAGAGTTTGAAAGCTTTCGCGAGCTACGTCCCATAAATTCGGTTCTCCAAGCAATCCTGGCGGAAGGCGTCACCCGCGAGAGGCCTGAAGACGAAGCTCCTCTACGAAGTGTGGCAAACAAAGCCATATCCCACAAAGATCGTCACATCAAAAGATCCCTCCTAAAGACTCTGAGTGAATAGACAATTGATTTGAACCACCTAGATGGCGATACCTTTGAAAAAAACATGGTCAGTGAACCGATTAATAAAACTCTCGCAAACTTATGGCAAAAGTTGATGCAACTTGGTTTGGAAAAAACAATGCTAAAAGACCAAGCGGAAAAATATCCTCTCCCATAAGACTGTGGAACAATGGGAGCTCCGACTTCAAATCCGGAACTAAAAAACATTATATTCACAACTTGAGTAAAAGAGGACTACTGCCAATCTGCATCGCAAAATCAGCTCGGAGCAGCCCTGATGGCTTTGGGAAAAGCGCTAACGTGACTATTATATCTTCAAACATCCGCTGAAACCTCCGACTCATCAAAGCCGCTTGCTAGTGAAATCACATCAATCATAAGTGACAAAGGGAAGATCTCGACTGATATGCGCTAAGGCATTTCCCTCACCAGATGAAGCTTCATAACTTCTGGTAGGGATGCGATTATGAAAAACATCGCTGACGTCACAGAAGTAAAAAAGTTTATCATCGGTAAATAATTACCCGAAAAACTGAAAGCCGCGAAGGAGATAGAAAAGGTAGGAAAATACCTTGCTACGACCGGACCCGAAACGGACGATAAGAAACCTTACGCTTCGTCTTCGTAGAAAAAGAACTAGAGGTAAGTAAAATAGGCGGACGCCTATCAAACCTAACCCATGACTGAAATAAAATAACCTTGGACCAATTTATTATAAACAGCATTTCAGGCTACGCATTACCCTTCGATAAAACCCCTTTTCAAATAATAACCCCATGCGACACCAGCTTATCACCAGCAGAGAGTTAAAAACAGAAACTGTCCCCCTTTGGTTAACCCTTTTGATCATTCTTCTTGAATAATTGTGACCACGCCAGTTAATTATTATCATACCCTAAATTTCAATTACTCCTTTTGATGACCCCCTTTTGAATGTTCTCTTTGATTAATTGCAACCGCCCCATTAATTATGATCATGCCTTAAATGTCGATTACCCCTTTCGATTATTCCTTTTGATCACCCTTTATTACACTGCAATGATGGTGATTATACCCTATCTGATGGTTTCGATTCTAATTGATTTTGCCCTCGAGTTTCGACTGTATCCTGTTACCTGAGAAGTTATTTGATGTGTGTCTAGTGCCATAAAGTACGTCTTTTAGATGGCGAATTTAATTTTAGAACATTTTTGTGTACTATGCCATAGGAGGAGCCTAATCTCTGATAGATTGGGTAGGTTAGGTTAGAGATATTTTAGTTTGAGTTAATTTGTGAACTATGAGATTTGTTT
Source organism: Andricus curvator (assembly GCA_932195095.1). Lineage (NCBI taxonomy): Eukaryota > Metazoa > Arthropoda > Insecta > Hymenoptera > Cynipidae > Andricus > Andricus curvator. Next base: position 27,415 of record CAKNYM010050771.1, on the reverse strand, counting down.
GATAAAGGAGATCTTGAGATCTGTTGTAGGATTGTTTTGCTGATTAGAAAAGTTATTAATTAAATGTTACCAGGAACCTTATATTCACTGACAAACCGTTGGAACAAATAAATCAATTGTTAATCATTATAATGAAAGCTGATAGTTACTATTTATTGAATTAGGAGATCTTTTCTTTTACCAACGACCACCTCCCTCTACTTTCATCCAGATTCCCGGGGCTGAGTTAGCGAAATCGACCGGTATACTGCGCCTTACTTTTGTTCAGATTTTAACTTGAGTTGTGGTTATAGTTGAGTTTGAGGTTTTCGCGGATATTGAGTTTTGACAGTTTTATGTGTATTAAATTCTGAAAATTTTGTGAATATTGAATTTTGAAGATTTTGTCGATATAATGTTTTGAGGTTATGTTATTTTTTGGAGTGGCTACGGAAATCCTGGCGCCCAAATTACAGATTTAAGATTTTTAGACTTTAAGATCCAGTAGGTGCAGTACCGAAGGCAGGTTTTAATTATTATTTCATTAAATAGTAATGACAATCTCACATTGGCGCCTAACGTGGGTCAGGCGTAAAATTTTGAAAACGATCCCTTTAGAAAGTTTTGAGTAAACCAATTTGTTGAGAAATTCTGAGAATTTTCACAGGCCCCAATAGATTTGATCCGAGCATCCAAATTAAAGTTTTTCAAGGCCATCTTAAAAGGCAGAAGCCTCAACACGATCCAGAATTTCCCACTAAGAAATTCTGAGAAATTTGATTCGGTGTAATTCCCCAAAAATCGCTCACCCCTTTTAATCCGAATAAACCACTTTGGAAACACGAATTATTATTGTTCCCAGGATCCATTGTAAGCGTGAATTGTGGCCTTTATAAAATTCTGATTAGAATCACGTACGTTATTTGCTTATTTAACCTCGGTACCAGTTAACAATTAAGCGATGAACGGTGCGCAGTCTGAACGTTCTTCAATACCTGATCTGGAATATCGTGAGAATAGATGGAGGTAATCAGATAAGAATAAAGAGAAAATCGCGCTATTAGACGAACAAGAGCCCGAGATGGATTGGACCGAAATAACAGATAGTTTCTTTTAAACTAAACAGTCCAACCCGAAAACGTCATGAAACCCATAACAGAAACCTAAGAGTAGCCAACCAAACCCTTATATTAAAAATTCTTTCCCAAAGCCCCCCAGTATTCCAAATAATATTCCTACCCCATCATTGAATGCTTTCCTAGCCTCTAGCTCTTTAGAAAATACCAGAGTTGACGACCCCCTAGTGTTGACTTATTGGAATTGCAAAAAAGAGGATCACTGATTTTCAGAATGTGTTGAACCAATATTAATATTTTGCTATGTGTGTGGGAGAAAGGACCTTACCCGTCCTACTTGTTCCAATTGCTCCTATATTATATTTTAGGTCCAAAAATTATATAGGAACAAATTTGATTTTATTGACTCTTTCGACACTGGCCACAGTAGTGCGAACAGACCGCGACTTTTTCAACAGCGCAGGCGTCGCTTAGGGGAAGAGGGACGAAGAGATCATCTCACCACTGACTGGCCAGAGTAGTGGGGGAGACGTTGTAGCTCAGGACATCCCTTTGAGGTCTAAAAATGATAATCCGAACATTCCACACCTCCTGTTCCCTAATGATGCTATCCCGTATTCTGACCATCACCCCCCAAATTTTCCCGAATAACCCTCTCTGAGTCCAAACCCGATGCGACCCCCAATGACCATAGCCCTTACTTAGATTCAGCCCACAATATTGAAGCTGGAATCATAGAAGATTCCTATCAAAAAGACGCTAACCCTTTCAAAAATGATTTAGAGAAATCGAACCCTTTTGGTATAAATAATCTTAATCCATCAGTTAGTCTAGAGATTAAGGTTATCTTAGCAACTTCCCCACTATCCCTATATTTAATTTTTCTGAATTACCTTACTATCCAACAACACTTTCAAACCCTGAACCTTTGATGTATGTTACTCTTAGAATCCTAGGAACCCCAATAAAGGCACTAGTAGACGGAGGCGCGACTAGCTCTTGTATAGGCCCAGAAGGGATGAAGGCTATCGAAAATTCAAACTTGATAATCGAGAATAGGTACGCTATATTACAGGTCGCGAATAGCCCAGTCCATTTAGTATCTCAGGAGTTAACTGCGCCAATGGAATTGAAAAATGAGGCTAGGCAGTTGCGAGAACGTGTATTAACCTCACTTCCAGTGGCCTTCGCCATCGTCTTAGACTTTCTGAACAATATTGGCATATAGTTAAATTTTGTAGATAGGACATGCTGGTAAAATAATGACCCTAGTAGAATATATAGTTTTGATATAGAGCAATGGATGGGAGATAGTTTTGTGGACTTAGCGAGATAACAAGTCGTCAGGCCGATATTTTAAAAGAATTCCTGAAGAAGGAATTACTGGAGGAAACCGATAGACCTGGGTTAACAAATCTAACCAAACATGTAAACGATGTAGGAGGTCATGTTTCTATAAAACAGCGCCACCATCTGGTTTCACCCAATGTGATGGAGGTTATGGAGGCGACCGTTAAAGAGGTCGATCCGATGTTGGCAGATGACGCAATTGAACACACCGAAAGTAATTGGTCATCCCCTATAGTCATGGTCAAGAAGCCAAATAAAAGCTATAGGTTCTGTTTAGATTTCCGTTAACTCAATGAGTTTACAAAAAGAGTCGCATACCCAATACCCCAGGTAAACGGTATATTAGACAAATTGCGTCGATCGATATACATATCCACTCTTGACCTCCATAGGGGTTTTCACCAGATCCTCCTTGAGCACGGGAGTCGCGATAAGACTGCATTTACTGTGTCTGGCTGTGGATTTTTCTAATATAAAAGGATGCCATTTGGGCTCACCACCGCCCCTGCAACTTTCCAACGATTATTAGATCAGCTAATTAGTCCAGAGATGGAACTACATGCGTACGCATATTTGGATGATATGATAATCGTAAAGGAAACGTTTTAAGAGCATTTTAAATGACTTTCCAAAGTTCTCCATAAGATAAAGGAAGCAAGTTGAAAAATCAATTGTGCCAAATGCAAATTTTGTTGCTCACACGTGCGCTATCTTGGTTTGTTTTATGAACAAGTATGAACTCCAGGTGAATCTTGATAAAATAGTTCCCATTTTAGAATATCCTACCCCTAAAAATATCAACGGAGTTACTGAAAAAGAAACAACGTTGGCTTTGCGAGGGAGTCCCTTAAGAAAGCCAAACGAAGTAATTTCACAACCGAGAAAGAATACCTTGCGGTCATCTAGGCTTTACAAAAGTTCCGTGCTTACTTATACGGATATCACTTCACAGTGATAAAGGATTATAGCAGCTTGAGATGGCTTTATAACCTCAAAAATCCTACTGGTGAAATGTCTGGATGGGCACTGTCGCCATAAGAATACGAATGAAATATCATCCACCGAAAAGGAAGCTCTCACCATGTCCCTGATGCTCTTTGTAGGATCTTTGATGAATCTGATTCCTCTGAACAAATTAACTTCATTAATGACTCCTCACTTGCTTGGTATTTTAGAAGATTTTTAGCAGTTACCAACTATCGAGAAAAATTGCCCATTCGAAAAATTGAGACGGACCGATTATATCACTATAGGCTCAAACCCGTAATATCTTCATTAGAGCACGACTTGAACGAATAGAAGCTAGTTCCAAGCGACGTTTATCGTGAGCTATTCTCGAAGAAGCTCATGATGATCCCCAGTCAGATCATCTCGGTAGTCAAGAGACAAACTTAAGAATCGCGACGGATTACTTCTGGCCAGAATGCTATCTAGACGTAGCGAATTGCATTAGAAAATGAGATATTTGTCAGTCCTGTAAAGTGAAAGAAACGGCTGCCCCAGGTCTTATGGGTCAACGTATTGTTGAAAAGCCCTCGATCGTGGTCGCGGCTGATATCATGGGCCCCTTCTCTCATTTTTAAGCCGGACATCTGTACGTACTAGTGATTCAGGATCTGTTCACGAAATGGGTTGAGTGTGTTCCCTTACGTGCTACAACTGGAGAGAGAATTAAGGATTACTTTGAAGAACTTACCATTGATAGATGCAGGGTACCCAATGGTTCTTTTGACTAACAACAGGACTCAATTTGTTAACAAAACGTTACTATCGCTAGCGCAAGAATATAATATTTCACAATACATCCCCCCCCGTTACCAGGTCCCAGGGCTATAAAACGAGCGAATGAAAAATCTACAAATCATGAAAGATTGGATAATCAAAAACCTAGATATGGCTTTCTAGAGACCGGCTTGATATTATAACTTGCCTCGACGTGAAATGCGGCTTTTTTGTAGCGATCTAGTCCTAACGCGTTGTGGGAAAGTATATTTAAAAGTAAAACAAGAAGCCGCGAAGTTAAACCCTAAATAATTAGGACCCTATCTATTTACCAAAGTCCTGTCCCCCTCTGTTTATGAAATTTCGGATCTGTCCCATAATTTATTTGGAAAATTTCAGGTTTAAGACCTCAAGTCCTATATAACATCTGATGCGTTTGATTGACCCCTAGGTACGATCCCAATCTAAATTTAAATCCTAGATATGGAAGTAACTGACGGGAAGGATGAGTAGATTAGGGACCAAAGGGATAGCCTCATCTTATCGAGGAAGAGAATCGCAAATTTATAACGGAGTTTAGAAAGATATAGGGTGGAAAACAGAAGGCTCAATCAAGAAAATAAGCAGTTCGAGACGGCTGTATAGAGGTACAGGGAACAAGAAATGAACCGTAATCGAATAGACGACGAGTGGACGGGGGAAGACCAGGCCCGTTGCCAAACCTGATCAAGCTTTCGTTCTATAAAGCTGTACTCTATTATTTTACAGGACCTCGAGCGAAGACACTCCCGAATCCTTAGAGTCTTAAGCACATCGTGAGACATCAAGGACGAAATGGCTGAAGTAGCCGCTAATGCTAAGGCAGAAACAGAGTTGGCCCGAGTGACGCACCTAGTTATGGACATCACCTCAGTGTAGGATCTTTAGGAGTGTATTCGCCAGGAATACCACCTTGCACAGGGAGACTTCAGACTCCAGGTCGACATCATCGCCCAGCGCCCCGCAGAGACACAGTAAAACCTATTGAATGAGGGTCAAGAGGACATAGGTTGAGAGTGTTAATTTCCGATTACATCCTCTAGAACTTCAAATCCTACCCTAACAAAACCTATCCTAACCTATTCACCTATCCTCAACCTTACCATTAAATCCCAGAGATAAGGCTGTTCCGACCCCAACCCTTAGATCTAGTATACTACCACAGTTTCAAGTCCCGCCCCCACTCAGTCCTCAAACCCCAAACGGAAAAGAAGTCCCTACGGCAGACCTAGGGCCCAGCCTCATCGAAACCCTAATTCGTGGTTCGACCACGTGCGATCGAGGATGTGAGAAGCAGATCCCGTTAAGCCATCATCATCGGATACTTTCAGACCAGAACCTCCATGTCCGCGAAACGAAATCCCTTCGCTCTTCGACCTGAAATTAGAAGTTCCACAGTAATTGTGTACCAAGACCCTCCAGTAGTTGGAAGAAAATGCCAGAGCAGGATGCTGGAATTGCGGGAGCCCTGACCACTATGGCAGCGAGTGTAATGAGGACAGCAAGGGAGACTTCTGTCGCGGTTGCTGCGAACCTAGAGTGCGTATTACCAACTGTCTATACTGTAAGAAGGACAACTAGCCTAGGGAGTCCCGGCCTAATTAACCCGGAGCACCCTAAATGAGACTTGTCATCTTGCCCCTTTTTGACCGTAAAGCTCCCTGAATTTCGAATCATCACGCCTAGTAAACCCATAGACCCTATACTATCCAAACTTTATCCCCAAGAAACGCTCAGACCCTGCCAATTTGGAATGCTTTTGACCGTCAACACGTCCTCTCTTTCGAAACCTTGACCCTAGTCCATTCCCAAAACCATAAAATTAGCACTCCCTTAGACCGCAACACATTCCCAAAGTTTCGAATTCTTTCCCCTTTTTGACGCTGAAACTTACTGTTCAGAACCGTGATTGAATCCTAATGAGTTCCCATTAGACCCTAATACCCAAACACCCATTATCCCTGAATTACACCTTCTGACTCCTGTTTCAACAAAAGTATTTTTTTTCTTTACTCGTTTCTTCATATTTATCTTCTTTATTTTGCCTTCTTTTGAAACGTAATTTTTAGTTTTTTTTTCTTTCTTTTAAAGGAATAAGTAATTTATTTTTGTGCCATAGGCTTGAGATTTTGAATAAAAGCATGAGTGTTTTCCAAAAGCGAGTATATTTAGTGCTTAATTGCATTAAGTTGGAAGTATAAGGTAATTTTTGTCTACTCTATTCATTGCACTAAAATTTGATTAATTTAGTAAGCCCACCTTCGTTTAAAGACCTGTTTGGTCCTTCCCGGGGAGCTGTGACGTTGCAAATTTTTTGCCACTCGCCATTTTTCAATGTATTTATTTTCTCAATTTGTCTAATATAGTTTTGAGGATTCCTTGAATAATGCCTAGGGAACTGCACGTTGCTTTACGACTGAAGCTGTGATTATAAGGACCTTGCATTTTTGGGACTGATTCTGTTTTATTTTGTATTCGATGGATTGTTGCCGACTGCGAGGTACATCAAGGGAAATCTCGAACATCCGAAACTTCACAGTGACTTCAATAGACACAGGAATACTCAATATAGTTAAGATGCTGAGCTCCAGAACTATTCGAATTCTCCCGCTGAAATCACGGCAAACAATCAACATTTCGAAGAGTACATCCCCCCTCAAAGAAGATCTTTGTCGAGATGCCGACTGGATTCAAGAAGTATTCTAGGCCACTATAAAAATCTAAATTTGTCTTCTCCACCTGCTGCGGAACTCTACAATACTTCTTTTCAGAAGTTTTTATGCTCAATTCCCCAGCATGACCATCTTTAGCTCAGGTATGAGTTATTACTGGTTCCAGAGGAAATCTTTTGCTGATGTCAAGAAGAATTTGGGCTACAGGCTGTCGCCAACAGATCTTACGGAAATGAAGTAGGATAATGAATCTTTGAATGAGCTACGTTTGGTTAACCAAAATGCTAAATCTGGATATTTGAATAAACTACTTTGGTAGCTAGCACAGAAAGTATTGAGCACTGTGGTCCACTACGTCACGTGACCCGCTGTTTCGCCAGTCAGCATCCGAGCCACGAGAAGGGGAAGGCAAATGAAGGAACGAGCCGGTGGCACGCTGAGAATCGCCCTCTTTTCATTTTAGACTGTAAGCCCACAAAATAAATGGCAACGTGATAGGTACAAGGACAATTTTCACCTGAGAGGTTCGACTTATTATGACGTACGTGAAAATTTTCAACTGGCGGTGGCGAGCCGGCAAAGGTGTCAATTTTTATAGCTAAGTAACGTGACTAGTAAAAGCGTAAAAATTCGTATACATGTAGGGGATGATGTTAAAAATAGCACCTGTTCATTGCCAGTTGATTATCTGGAGAAGAAAGTGCTACCAGTTTGCGTCCATTTTGCTCAATAAACCTACGTTTTTTAGGATTGTCAGCGCAATAAGCAATAAGCTTTGATAAGCCCCTTTCAATTGGCCTTTTTGATTAATTGTGACCACACTTGTTGATATGGCCATACCCTAAGTTTTGATTACCCCTTTTGATTATTCTTCTTGATTAATCGTGACTACATCCGTTAATTATTACCATACCCTAAAATTTGATTACTCCTTTTGATGAATCCTTTTGATCGTTCTCTTTGATTAATTGTGACCGCCCGATTAATTATTATGATCATGCCATAAACATCGATTACTCCTTTACATTGCCCTTTTTGTTTATTATGTACGTACTTTATGTTTCCGACCTAACTCTTGAATTATGATTACACCCCAATGATTATGATTATGCCCTATCTCATGGCTTTGATTTTAATTGATTTTGCCCACGAGTTTCGACTGTATCCTATAATTGACCGTATAAGATTGTGTTACCACATAATTATTTGATGTGTGTCTAGTACTGTAAAGTAGGTCTTTTAGATGAAGAATTTAATTTCAGAAAACTTTTGTGTAGTATCCTAAGGGAGGAGCCTGATTACTTAAAGATTAGTTAGGTTAGGTTAGAGTTATTTTAGCGAGAGTTCATTTGTTACCTTTCAGATTTTTTGATGAAGGAGATCTTGAGATCTGTTTGGAAGATTTTGTCGATATTATGTTTTGAGGTTCTATTATTTTTTGGAAGTAGCTACGAAAAGCTTGGCGCTCAACTTACAGATTTAAGATTTTCAGACTTGGAGATCCAGTAGGCACAGTACCGAAGGTGAGTGCTAACTATTTCATTAAATAGCAATAACAATCTTACAACATAAACAGTAATTTATTCACCATATATTTCTTAGAGGAAAACGGAAATTCCATTGAGGACTCAGCCGAAAGGTTTAAGGAAAATAAGACTTGCAGGATCAGAGAGCTTGCACGTTTCTTAAGCACACTAGTAGCAGCATGTCCAGGAATTAGTTATGGATGACTACATATTAAACCAAGAGAAAAATTCCTTGTTCTGAGAAAATCAGGCACAAACTGTGAGGCAAAAATGACAGTCTCAGACAAGCCTGACAAGGATCTATAATAGTGGATTGAGAACGCGAAGGCGTCATCTAACCAAATGCGAAAACCTTCATAAAACAAACACTTTTCAATTTATACAATTCTTTTATAATACTTTTTATTGAATAAAATAATGTATTCGTCGATTATAAAAGTTGAATTTAAATTATTTTTATCATTTGGTCTAACAAAAAAGACCTGGGTAATATATCCTGGGTCATATCTACACTGTACAGTGTACATGTTACCCTGGTCGACACTGTAACATCAAAGTATATTTATGGTATACATTTGGGTAGTTGGAAGAAAAATGTATCTGTACGTCGTACAGTTGTTGATGAAATGCGTAATCAACATACATATGCGATCAAGATGCTCGCAACACCGCGTATCATCAACAGGTGTATACCATGGTTTAAACGTAGGTTCCTCAAGCTCGGCGAGCTTGGGGTTGTGCTCTGATGTTGACTAGAACTAGAACTAGAATTAGAACTAGCACCAGCCGTTGATCTCGGAAAATTAAGATTATAGTTGACCTACTCTGCGCAACCCATGGAATAGAGTTTGTTGTGCAATCGCCTGTCTATCGGCCTGTCGAGTGATATGTACCCTGTTTTCAGCATTTTCTAGGATCACAAGATTTCCTGCACGTTCAACCGTATTTTCAGCGATTATTTGTAGCCACGCATTATAAGTAACCGGATGAGCTGTGTACCGTACTACAGGGTTCTCGTCGCTCTGTGGCGATCGAGTTAGTATAGCAAATCGGTTATTTAGAAGGTATGGATGAATTTCTCTATTTCCTACCCTGATTGCAAGGAGTTTTTCTCCGTCGTCGCTGTGTATTTCTTCACCTTGAGGAAACGTGAGTCCGATTATGTAATCTAGAGGAGTAGCATTTTGTCCCTGTGAACGTGAAGGTACAATACGAGAGGCGTCTGGATTTGCTTGGGAACTTAATTCTGTAAAAATACAAAAAAAATGTTCAAAGTTTAAGGAAACAGCAATTTTTATATTGGTTGTGGCACGTACTAATTTATTAAACCGATTGGTCTAAAATTGTATCGATTTATCGGAACCAGGCTGCTGCTGGTATAAAAGGATAGAGAGGTTGATTTTCACTGTAATGGGATTTTCGAAAATAATTACACATACAGGTCAACGAAATATCAATAGTAAGCCACCTAAGGTTCCACTGTCCAAAATGTTTGTAGTTTTAGCAGACTTTTACTATACTTTTGGACGGTGAATTTAAATTTCCCGAATAGTAATCTAAAATCACAATACTCCCACGTGTCCAAATGAAAAGGTGCTATCTAGACAAAACCAAATAGAAAGTTTTCCTACTTCAGAGGGCGTTGGTGTTCCCAATACTATTAATGTAGAATTTTCAAGCTTCTATGCTCTGCTACCCGAGATGGCACCTTTTTATTTCGTTCTTTCGAGGTAGAACCTTTTCATTTCGACACGTCCCTCACAGCAATAGGATATACCGGGATATCCCATAGACATCCTAGGTATCTTGGGAATAACCTTCGTATATCCCCATTTCCGCCTTGCAAGATATCCGACAGGTTATGCCTGAGATATCCCCAGGACAACCTGGGAGGTAAATGAGATCGAATGGGATATCCCGGTATATCCTATTGCTGTCAGAGATTTACATGTGTAGTAAAATCTGTAGTAATTTTCGGCGCAGAGTGTGACAGAACATGTTTCTCTGAACGAATTATAATCGAGCTTACAATTTTGATCCGATTTGAGATTGTTTATAAATAAAATAAAACAACAAAGTTGCCTTTTCCTTTTTTTTCAGGCTTACTTTTCAGGTAGCCCTATAGTCTCATAACATACTGATTTCGAATAAAATATCGTATATCACTCGTAGGGTTACACACGTCTTCACGTGGAATTCAATTTTCGCATGGACGACCTGAAAAACCATGGGCTGCGGTCATGGTATTACTACTCGTCTGGCGAACATTGACTTCCCCGTATGAAGACGTGTCTAACCCTACTTGTGATGTAATATACTATTAAACCGAATTAAGGAAATTTTACCAGTTTTCCACAATTCATCGTCGACTAAATTTGGTTTCTTTATACTAAATACAAAATTTCTTTTCCAGACTATAATCGAAAATTACAAGACTAGTTTTCATTTAGTACTGAAAAGTGTAAAATCTTTTACTCAAAGTCATTTTATATTCATAGAACGTTGGTACCCGTCCAAGATTCCATGAATATTTTTACACTTTTTACAAGACCCAATTTTTCCGTGTTGCTTTTAAATAGCAAGAATATTCATATTTTCATCAAACATGAAATAAGTCCACGTGGTATATGGACGGCCCCATACGGTTCTACCTTAACTTGATTCCATATTGCATAGATCAGCCGAAATGTTTCTCAATTTACCAAACATATGGTTACACCAATTTTTATACATAACCAATTTTACTTCAATTATTAAATTGTCTGATGAATTCGACTTACCAATAGAATTGAAGAAAGCTGCGAAGGATGTAAAGAGGGTGGCGAGAGCGACCCTCATTGTCTCAAAACAGATGAAGCAGTTTCTTGAAGTCTTTCCTGAAGAGTAGTGATCACGAGATAGATAAATGCCGCGTTTAAAGGTTCACTTACAATCTGTTATCTCGTTTTTTCACGAATTATCGTGAATACTTGTAAGGAACACGGTGCAAAGTACATAACATTTTTATTGTCTGCAAGAATAAAGTTATTTGTCAATATTGCGTACACTGTTAGATAATTCTTGAAGCCTCGAGGAAATTTAAATTTGACGCGTGACTAGGTAAATCTATTGAAACACTTATAGGCAGAAAAAGGAATTAATTTCTGCAGTTGAATATACGTTTTTAATTAGTAGAAAATTAATTCCTTTTACTGTAAAATTTAACTGTTCCACTTAAATATTCATTATTTTAGTTTAAAACTCATTTCTTTAGGTGAAAATTCGACTACTTTTGGTTGAAATTGATATATTTTTCGTTAAAAATTCTACTATTTTATTTTTGTTTTAGCATTCATATTTTTTGGCTAAAAATTGTATTATTTGGTTGAAAATTTAATTATTCTGTCAAAAATCAACAGTTTCGTTATAAAATCATTCATATTGTTTGAAAATTCAACAATTTCGTTGAGAATTTACTTATTTGGTTTAAAAATTCAACTATTTGGTTGACTCTTTTTTTTCTTGACTGAAGAATCATTTTTGGTAGAAACTTCATCTTTTTAGATATAAATGCAACGGTCTGGTTGAAAATTAATATGTTTTTGTTGAGTATTCAAAAATTTTATTGTGAATTCGTCTTTTTTGGTTGAATTTGACTGATTCTCATTCGAAATTAAAATCGTATGTGGTTAAGAATTATACGTGTGCGAAAAAAATTTGGTTCGATTTCAAGCCGAAATTGGACGTGCATCGAATGTCGAAAAACTGACATTCGACGCGCGCTGTAGTCAGATTGGATTTGTCGAATTTTAAATTCATAATGCTAACAATCTAAACCAATGAATGTTAATATTTCAGGATATATGTATAGTTTAACAATAAAGAAAAGCGTGTCGTTAGTTTTTAATTTCTTAGTTATAATTTTACAAATGTTAACATTTTGTATAGGGTTATATAATAATTAGTAATAAGAACTCTGAAGATGTTGTTTAAAAAAGTCTTTTCGCACGTTTTATGTTTATTTTCCTGAAAAATTTCTAATATTTTTTCACATTCTCATTCTAATGAGAAGGTATTAGTTTTATGTAAAATTTGACTTTGTCGGTTTTCATCAAATCTCCCCTTTTTGAGACCTCCTGAGTCAGAAAAAACGATTTTTACGCAGGTGTATGTCTGTCCGCCTGTATGTCTGTCTGTCCGTCTGTATGTCTGTCTGTCCGTATGTCCGTCTGTCTGTATGTATTGTGACGTGGTATGCTATACCACGCCCAAATAGAGTATTTAATCACGTCCAATCAACTTAAATTCAACCGGAAATTCATAAACAAATTATACCTGGTCGAGCACCGAATCCATTTCTGAACTTTAATAGGACAAGAGCTTCGAGAAGGATGGCCTGTTGCCATAAAATAAACCCTTTGAGGCCTAGGATTTGTAATTTCCCGCCGCTCCAAACCGTCACCAGACTGGGGGGATGCTTATGATATTTAAACGAAAGCCATTCACTAATGCTATCACACAACACTACCACAATAAGGCCAGGCAGTCGTGACTCGACTCTGCACCACCCACACTACTATTTAATCACGACTAGGCAGTCGTGACCCACTCATACACAATTCAAAAACACAGCACTTTCGTCCTCTCTCGCTCACATCCACTGGGGGGAAGGACGACACTCAACTAAACGTGGTAACGCAGGAGCAGTGCCACAAACTCGTGTTGTCTCAAACTGTCAAAATAATAGCAGTTGATAATAATTGGGCGCGCACTGTGTAGGGTAGATCCGCCCGACAAGTTTCTGCGTCACGCTCGTGGCGCAGTTCAGCAACGTGACTCGCCACAGACTATGGACTAGGCGAGTGAACGTACTAGATAAAATGGCGAGTCACTGTAGGACGTTAATGTGAACGCGCCTTTACCCAGTTTTTCGCTAAGTGTAGTTGCGTGTCTGGGTACGCAACCCATGACCTACGCGCCAGAAATCGTACTCCGCGTCGATCCCTTTATTCTGTGTTCGGCCGTTGGCATGCTTGCCACTTTCTGTAGAAAAGGTTGCAAATTGACGACGCTGAGGCAAACTGAGTTGGTTAATTGTCAATCATCTGTTTGGGCGTGTCGCCTAATAGCCAGGAAATTCTGTTTGGGCGTGACGCCTTATTAATTTGTACGAAATACTGTGAATCAAACGAGGAATAATCTAAAGGTATGTCCTTCCGTTTCGCCTTCGTGAACTTTTCCGGGTAGTGTCGACGAGATCTTGTGTGGTGGGAAACAATCGTGGCATAATGGGGATCTAGTCAAACCGGATTAATAACTTCGGAGTGGCAGGTAGATATGTTTTAAATTTCAGGGCCTGGCTCGTTCGGGAGTGAAATTTTAATATGTACAATTTTCCAAAATGGCGGCGACCTTAACTGACCTTTCATGTCAGAACTGGACCGCCATAATGGAAAATCGTTGCGACGGGAATCAACCACGCGGTAAAAATGATAGCAGTTAATCATTGACTTGAAATTAAGAGGAGTTATTATGGGATTGAAAGGTCGTGTTATTGCTAATTGATAATTGTATTAAATCGTAGTAGAGACAATTCCTTCAGAGATAAGGGTAGGTTGCTGTTTAATTTAAAATTTCGGATTTTAATAAGTGCTGGAAATTTCTTAGTCGTGATACTTGATTCACTCCTCATCGTATTACCATTTGATGGGAATTTCGGGGTATTAGAGATGAAAATGAAAGTAATGAGCGTACGATTGTTCCAGGAACTGGTTTCAGGTCAGCCACATAATTGAAGTGGTGTGTAGATTTATCACGTTCAATTTTGTGCGAGATTGGCCATTCCTCGTTCACATCGATCATACAAAATGGCGGTTACCCCACATGACCTGTCATGTCATTAGTGAACCACCATAGTGGAGGGTCGTTGGATTTCAGTTGGTGCCTTTTTCTTTCACCTCGATCATCCAACATGGCGGTACCCCACATTACCTGTCATGTCATTAGTGGACCACCATAATGGAGGGTTGTTGAATTTCAGTTGGTACCTTTTCCTTTCAGATCGATCATCCAAGATGGCAGTAACCCCACCTGACCTTTCATGGCATTAGTGGGCCACCATATTGGAGGGTCGTGGATACTAGATTAGTATAATTGATGTAAACTGAGTTATTTTCTTACGGGATTTTTAATTGGAGATCTGAGGCATCCATGGCCGTAAATAAACAGATTATTATTATTGTTACCCGTAAATCCTGGTAATATATTATTTTCACCTGACTTGATATCCTTGCTCAGATCTTTCCTAACCCCGCCCGTCGCTGTGTTGAGCTAGCGGGAAAGGTGTGAAAAATAAGTATAAACATGTAATAGATAAAATGATTCTCTTTCGGACCATTTTGGTCGTTTTCGGGTTCTGACAAGATAAACAATCTGGCGCCCTTCAGGCAATAGAATATAATTTATTTTACAACATCACGTGTTGGAATAAGGAAGTAGGTCAATAAGCCAATAGTTTTAACTGGAATGAGGTGACCAATAAACTAGTCACGTCATTATTTAATTAACCTTAAAATATACAATAATTAAAAACAAGGTTATAGTATGTCTGTCTGTATGTCTGCAGTATCGTGTAGGCACGATAAATTTCGAAAGATTGATCAGATTGGATTGTGCCTTAGCACACTTATTTGAGGCCTGAAAAGAAAGAACGAGTTCGTTAACCAGCTATTTCGGATAAAAATTCAAAAAGTGAGCACAGTTTGAAAATTTTTGAAACCACTTTTTTTTAAGATTTGAAAATTCTATGTACGGTTGTTAGTAGCACGCAAAAAGTTGAACAAAATATCCTCATGATTTTTTCTGATTCAAAAACAATTTCTGGAGTTATAGCATTTTCAAAATTCCAAAAAACAAACGAAAATGAACATTTTAAGCCGAAAAACGCACAATTGCATTTTTCTGTCAAACTATCAAGATAAAAAAGATCTATAAATTTGTTATTATTCACTTTTTGATGTGACGCGTAGTTTTTATTTTATTCGTAAAGAACAGCATTGAAAATATAAAAATGAAGTTTTTAGACGAACAAAACACAAGCTACGAAAAAAATGACAGAAACAAAATTTCTCCATCAAAAGAAAAGGTACAAATTTGTTGTCAATCATGTTTCGATGCACGTCATACGATGCACAGAACCGAGCGTGGAACTCAAGGTTCAAATTATTTTCAAATCAAATATCGAGCGCGAGTATCTGGATGAGAATGTGTTCCTTAAGATCGATAGAACCTTAAGTAAATAAAGTTCCTTTTGAGTCTAAAATAAAAACAAGTTTAACAATCACTTCATATGTAGAGGTTTTGATAATTTTATAATATTTGCAAATGAACATTTTCTTTTCTTTACTTTAACAACTTTTTCTTTTCATTAATGTCGAACACGAAGTTCAAAAGTCTAGAGGAACCGATCGTAAAGCGCGATGTTAATACGTCCAAGCGCGTGGCGCGAGGTGGATATATAATCGAGCGCGAAGCGCGAGATTCAACAGTCGCGCGCCCCAGGAACTCCTACGAACAATTTAAGACCAAGTTTAAAATAATCGACCTTGCTTTTCTGTTAAATTAACTTTTACGCAGAGGCTAGCCTGCCAGGTTTTTTTCCTCCCGGGTGTGAAGTTCCGAAAAGCAACCTCGTATGCCCTAAACATTTATTATAAAAAATTTATAAATTCGTTTCTTTCTGCAAATATAACTAGTTCTTCTAAAACAATTTGGACAAACAAAGCCAAATTGTGGCATGAATTTACGATGTTAAATTTTTTAAATAAAGTTTATTCTTGTATATCTATTGAAAATAGAAACTATTTTTACTCACATTGTGGAAAGAATATAACACAATCGCTTTCTCTCTTCTGCTAGGTATGAAATTGGTGCGAATCTTAAACTTGGTACTGTTCATTGAAAATGCGTGAGTTTCAAAAAAACGCGCCAACTGGCGGCTATGCGGTAGGCGCGCGCAACCTACCATCGCGAAGAATCCCGATTTCTCCCGAGGAGCAAAGTTCCCCAGCCTCGGTGCGCTTTTGATCCGCTCGTGAAATACCTAAAATCTGGATTCTGTTATCCACTATGTGTTTCTCGGCAACTATCGCAAACTCTCGACAACTCTCAGATGTTTTAGAACGCGGATAACGGTCTGAAAGAACATTGAAGCACATGAAACCGACGATCCGGCTTTTGTTGTGGTTTGCTATAAATTCAATGTCAAGTGCGTGTGAATTGCGAGTGAATGTTAATATTCAGCAGTTTAATCAGAGAGTGTAAACCATATATTTGTCAACAAACACAGGTAAGTGAGGAAATTAATCAGATTATTTAATACAGTTCATGACGTAGCTGTTTGAGGTTATTAGGGCTATGAAAATTGTTTGCAGAAATTCTGCCTAAATCACGTTCGAAAATTATACTGGCATATTTTGCTCCAGAAAGAGATTCCATAATCCGCTGTTTCATATTCACATTTCTCTCCTCTTTAAAGATTTTGATTTGCGCCTTTTTATGTACATGACACTATATAGCCGGACAACTATACTTTTAATTCAGTAGCGGTAAATTATTGTCACAATCCCTCCTGCTCTCCAATTTATTTATATTGTAGAATTTATTATCTATGTTTAGTTCACTGAAGATGAATCATAACCTCAAACCCCTTTCCACCCGAATTCTATTCGGAACATGAATATTGTTAATTCGTTTGTCTACTGATTTAAGAATGCTGAATTAAAAAAAGGATTTAGAACAATTTGAATAATATAATAATATTCCTTTCAGATCAATCTCAAGATCCACAATTACAATCTAATCGAAGGTATGATTTGTTGAATTGTAAAAAAGTAAAGAACTAAAAAAGAATTTACTACTCGAAGCTGAAGTATTATACCATATCGTTTGGCTGTGATGAAGGAATGTGTCGAAAGAGCAAATCGAAAGGAAAATGAACATCAATGTAAGTACTTTCTGATATTAATATTGAAATTATTTGTTTATTAATTGAACGTTTATAATCGCATCAACCGCCAGGGAATCCTACTTTGGGAATCGAACCCGCGCCAGCGTAGCTACCAAGACTGCTCTGCTGGAACATAAGACAAGCACGATACCATCTGAGCCACGATAACTACCTAATATTAAAATGAGTTTTCTCCTTTTCAGAATAAAATAAAAATAGTAATTTTTCAAGAATAAGTTGTGGAAAAATAGAGATTCCGAAACGGAAAATCAGGCGTGTCACCTCGCTTATGAAAAAATTGGCCTTTCATTGTAATATTTATGCAGCACTCAGAAAAAGGAATGCAAGGCGTCATTCACTGTTCCTGCTGGCAAAGATGGGAAAACTCTAGTTGTAAGAGAGGTCAATGTGAATCACAATCACGAGCAATCACGAATCTATGGACATGTAGCTTGGTCAGTCACGCTCAAAAAAATGCTGAGGAAATGTCCTATTTGCAGACTTTTTGAATTTTCTTGAGTTTAAATTTTTTTGTACATTCCTGGAGGTCAAAAAAGTCTTTGAAATTTATTTCGGATTTTACTTAATTATTTTCTATGAGATAATTCCCATTTAATCCACCCACATTTTTGTGAAGAAATTCTTAACACCTGTTAAGACAAACCAGAGACAAAAAATCCAGAGTACCCAGGAGTTATTTTATGGGCTTACAATCTGAGATTATGGCCATGCTCCAGTGTGCCTACAAGGCACAGGATTATGGTAATAAAAGAAACACCAGTATCTGCTCAGACAGCAGGGCTGCTATAATGGCCCTGAATGGAACAGCGACTATATTGCCACTAGTATGAAAGTGCTTTGAGGCACTGAACAACCTATTGACGGAAAACCGAGTGACACTACTTTGAATCCCTAGGCTCAGTAGCATCAAAATCAATGAGATATCGGAGAGGCTAGCAAAACTAGCAGCAAGAGAAAACTTCACTGGTAGGTGAGCCACTGAAGAAATCAACAGTTGGCTGACCGAGGAATATCAGAATGTGTGGGGATTGTCCACTGGCTATAGATAGGCAAAAACACTCTTGGGTTTAAAGCTAAACACTAACCAAACGATGTAAATACGCAAGGTCAGGAGGAACGAAGTCAAAGCTCTAACAGAAATGATCATAGGACATGGAAACCTCGGATATCACAGACATCAGATAGGATGATGAGACAGCCATTCATATCCTTTGTCGCTGCGCCGTGATTGCGGAAAAACGTCTAACACTCACGGGCAGTACCTGCATCAGTGAGTCAGAAATATCGGTCAATAGCGTGGAAACAGCAATTTTTATATTGGTTGTGTCACGTACTAATTTATTAAACAGATTGGTCCAAAATGTTTGTAGTTTTACCACACTTTTACTATACTTTTGTACGGTGAATTTAAATTTCCCGAATAGTAATCTAAAATCAGAATACACCCACGTGTTCAAATGAAAAGGTGCTGTCGAGACAAAACCAAATAGAAAGTTTTCCTACTTCAGAGGGCGTTGGTGTTCCCAATACTATTAATGTAAAATTTTTAAGCTTCTATGCTCTTCTACTCGAGATGGCACCTTTTTATTTCGTTCTTCCGAGGTAGAACCTTTTCATTTCGACACGTCCCTCACAGCAATAGGATATACCGGGATATCCCATTCTATCACATTTATCTTCCAGGTTGTCTCAGGGATATACCAAGGTTATTCCCAGGATATCCAGGATGTTTATGGGACATGTCTGGGATATTAAAATTTCCCAAGTTGTATATACAAAAATTTTAATATCCTACTTGGGACATTTGAATATCCCAGAAACACCCCATAGACATCCTAAATATCCTGGGAATAACCTTGGTATATCCCGCCTTGCAGGATATCCGACACGTTATGCCTGACATTAATCCCTAATCTCTCTTCATATACCTGTATTGCTCCAAAACCAAATTATGGGATCCATTCTGGGAAAATCAAATTCCTAGGATGCCTGTAACTTTTTATTTGAGCGTGTGGAAGATTTATTTTATTGTGGTCAATTGGTATTTGTCAAAATAAAGGCTAATCAGTTGAATGAGTTCCCGTATAGCAACGCTAATGACGCGTTGGTTAAAACTAATTTGAAGGTTTTGCACTAGGATCCTTAATCTCTTGTATGGTGACGGGTGAAAGAGGATCTATTGTGTCTCAGATAAAAAACTGGGGGTAACCAATGTTGCAGGTAATCATTATTTCTGGGTAAAGTCGGTTAGGATACAGGGTAATGTCGCGCTGGGTAATTGATAAGAGGGTGAATTCTCACATATTTCCCCGTACAAGGCACTCCAAAAGGATACTTAACATTAATTAGCGAATTAATCGCCGAATTTTCGACTTACCACACTTTATTCGCCAAAATAAATTTGACAGCAGACTCAGGGTTTATAAGTCGCCATGGTCCTCCGTTCGCTTTTCTAGTAGGTTTTGACTCTCTGGTTTAACTTTACACGTCAAATCAACGAGATACAAAAATTGAAAAAAATATTTTCCACAATCAAACCAAATTCGACAACATTCTCATGAATTCTGTAAACTCCTTTGAATGTTGTAGAATTTTCAAAATCTTAGTGGAATTCTCCTGATTTCTGAAAAATTCTCTTCAATTCAGCAGAATTCTCTTTAGATCAACAGCATTCTCTTGAATAATGTAGAATTCATCCTGAATTTAGTAGAATAATCTTAACATATGTAAATTCTCTTAAATTCAGTAGAATTCTCCTAGGTTTGGCAGAATTCGCTTGAATTTAGTTGAATTATCCTGTTTTATTTCGAATTTAGCAAAATATTCTTGAAAATAGAATTCTGCGGAACTTAAAAGATGCTGCTGATTTCAAGAGAATTTCGCTAATTTGAGAAAATTCTACTGAATTCAACAGAATTTCACTGATTTCAAGACGATTTTGCTGATTTCAAGAGAATTCTGTCGAACCTAAGAGAATTCTACTAAATTGAAAAGGATTTCACATAATTAAAGATAATTCTACTGAATTCAAAAGAATGATACAGAATTCAAGAGAATTTCACTGAATGCAAAAGAATTCTGCTGAATTCAAGAATAATTCTTTAGAATTCAGGAGAATTCCACTGAGTTCTCGAAAATTCTACAAAATTTAAGGGAATTCGTGAGAATGTTGTCGAATTTGGTTGATTGTGGAAAATATTTTTTTCAATTTTTGTATCTCGTTTATTTGACGTGTGAAGTTACAACAGAGAGTCACAACCTACTGGAAAAGCGAACGGAGGACCATGGCGACTTTTAAAACCTGTGTCTGCTGTCAAATTTATTTTGACGAATAAAGTGTGGAAAGTCGAAAATTCGGCGATTAATTCGCTAATTAATGTTGAGTATCATCCTTTTGGAGTGCCTTGTACGCGGAAATATGTGAGAATTCATTATTTATAGTTGCTTCTTTGAACATAAAGTCAGCAAGTGACACTTCGCCCACGTTACTCTCCTCCAGGGTAAAATCGGGTATACTTCACCCACTTATCAATTAGCCAGCGCGACATTACCCTGTACCCTAGCCCACTTTACCCAGAAATAAAGATTACCTGCAACATTGGTTGCCCCCAGTTTTTTTTGTGCTAGCGCTGCTCCAAATTAGTCAGCCACGACAACTGGAAACGCGCGTTCCAGTCACTCCTAATGGTTAGCAAGCCCTATACCTACGAGCTCTCAACTCGACGTTTCGGCGAACCAAATTCCGATAATCAATTGGAGTTCACGGAAACCGAAAGCTCGACGCCAAACCCGTCGTCTTTCCTAGAGTTCAGCCAGGCTCGGTCAACTCTGTAAAGCGAAATGGCGAATTCTTAGGACTTGGGCGCGGGGACAGAGAGGCATTGAGGGGTGCGATATTAGTTCTCTGGCCCATCGCAGATGGCGCTAACTTTCAACGCCAACGGGTGGGGCGATGTAAAAAGCGCGTGCGCGGCAAATTGTTTGTTGTGGCTGTGATTTTGTTGGTTATGTAGTTCTGTATTGCAGTCTTTCAAATAAAGGCAAAATTGAGTGAATGAGAAATGGGAAATAGAATGATAATTATCTTTAATTTCCTATTTTTCGTTTCTTATTTGCTTCATTTTGTCTTTATTATTCCTTTTTTGTTGAATTATTTTAGTATTCAACACATGTAAGGAAGGGGCATATACATATATAAAGACTAACACATGCACGCGTCTGTAGTTCTCTGGCTCATCACAGATGGCGCGGAATATCGCCATTTATTTCCCACAGAGTTGACCGAGCCTGAGTTCAGTTCAGACTGATCACCTGTGCGTTCCTTCGCATCAAAAGAGATCTCGTTGCCGCGGGCTCGTTCATCCCCTCTTTTCGAGTGGTTGCATCATCGACATATAGAAATGGACCGATAATGTTGTGGGGAGCACTGAAATGGGCTTTAGAAAGAGAGAAAACATTTGAGGGGTAGATCTGCCTTTTTCTATTCCAGGACTGTGTCAAGTGAATCGGATGCCCCACGCATTGCCTAAATATTCTCTATGGTTAATTTTTTTGCTAAACAATTATGAATAATAGATTATAAATATTTAGTTATAATAAATTGAATTTTCAAAAACATTCAAGAAAAATAGCATGTTTAAAGCAGCTTATTAAATGAACTTGGTAACCTTAAATTCTTCTTGCCTTTTGATCGAAAATATTCCTTTTGTAAGAAATAAGGTTATATAAAAACATTAATATTAAAGTAATAAACGTTTTAAGTGAAGGTTTAAATGTTTCTGTTTAACATTTCTATAAAAACTTAGCATACGTGTACATTTAACTATCACGTATAGGCTTTGTACTCACTTAGGAGATCAAAAATGGTGTAAAAGTGTCACAAATTTGAAAAATAGTGTCATCCAATTTTTCAAGTATTAAAGTATTATTATTTAGTCGACAAATGATCGAAATTCTATTTAATTATTCCCATCTTTTCTCGTTTCTTCACTTAAAGGCGGACTAAACTAATAGAGCCCAATAAGAAAATCCAACTATTTTTGCTTGAAAATTCGACTTTTTGCTTCAAAATTGAACAATTTGATTGCAATTTTTTTTAGGTAAAAAAACTCAGCAATTTAGTAGAAAATTTAACTATTTGATTGAAGATTGATGTATTTTCTTGAAAATTAGCTTTTTTAGTAGAAATCAATGTTTTCTCAAAAATGCAACTGTCTGGTTAAAAAATAATCTGTTTTAGTTAATGCTTCAAGTATTTTGTTGAAAATTCGTTTTTTGCCGGTTCGACTGGTATCATTATCATTATCAAAATTCATTATCAAAAAACATTCACTTCATAGGACGTTCTTGCAGCATTTCGGTAAAGGGCTATCTAACGCTCACTTTTCAGGGAGCCCTATAGTCCCATAAGATACTGCATTCGAATAAAATATCATACATTACTCGTAGGGTTATACACGCCTTCTTGTGGAATTCAATGTTCGTAAGGACGACCTGAAAAACTATGGGCTCGGCCATGGTTTTACTACTCATCCAGCGAACATTGACCTTCCCGTTTAAAAACGTGTATAAGGCTACTTGTGATGTAATATACTATTAAACCGAATTAAGGAAACTTTACCAGTTCTCCAGAAGTCCATGTTTTTCCATGAGGGGGAGAAAGAAGAGAGGGGGGTGCAGAAATGCTGAAAAATTGTCCACGTGGTATATAGACGGCCCCATAAGGTTCTACCTGAACTTGATTCCATATTGCATGGATCAGCCGAAATATTTCTCAGTTTTCCAGGCATATGGCTACACCAATTTTTTTATATAATAAATTTTACTTCAATTAATAAATTATCCGACTGCTACAATTAGACAACTATTAGAAAAAAAATGGGAATTTAATCAAGTAGTACATCAGCTATTTATCGATTTCAAAAAAGCTTACGACTCTATTATACGCGCACGAATGTACTGGATCCTAGAGTTCTTGGGTGTACCAAGAAAATTAGTTAGACTTATCAAAATTTGCTTAAGCGGCAGTAGGGGTAGAATACGTGCAAACGGAAGTTTATCGGAAGAGTTTTCGATCCGCGATGGCCTGAAACAGGGCGATGCACTTTCGTGCGCCCTTTTCAACCTAGTTTTAGAATACGTGGTCAGAAAAGTACAAGCGAATCCGACCGGTGCTACCCTCAGTGGGATAATACAAATTCTTGGGTATGCGGATGATCTCGACTTACTAGGGGATGATAAAGAAACCGTAGCTAAAAATTCAGAAATCTTCATCACAAAAGCCAAAGATATTGGTTTGGCAGTTAGCGAATCGAAGACAAAATATATGACCGTCGTCAGATCCGAACAAAGTAATGTAGGCGGGGACCTAATGGCCGGAAATATGAAATTCGAAAGGGTTAACGAGTTTAAATACCTCGGGTCTATTATAACTAGCGAAAATAACATTAAAACGGAAATAAAGGCGCGGCTGCACGCTGGCAATGGGTGCTATTATGCAGCAAACACGCTACTAAAATCGCGATCGCTATCTAGAAACATCAAAGTAATAATTTACAAAACGATAATAATTCCGATCGTCATGTACGGGTGTGAAACGTGGGCGCTGACGAAGGGAGAGGAGAATAGGTTTAGAGTTTTCGAAAATAAAGTACTTAGAAAAATCTATGGTTCAAAGAGGAACGAAGAGACTGGTGAATGAAGAAAACTGCATGATGATGAGATGCATGCTCTCTCTTACCGACTGGTAAGAGACCTCTAGGCAGGCCGAGAAACAGACGGGAGAAAAATGTAAGGGATGATCTAAAAGAACTAGGACATGATTACTTAAACTGGATGGAGGATGCACAGGATAGAGATGCGTGGCGGTTTCGGGTAGATGAGGCAATGAACTTTCGAGTTCGAAACAGTGGCGGATTTTACGGGCAGCAAAAGAGACATTGCTGACTGGGCCCCCCAGCAGAAGGGCCCCCTTTCAGATTCTGCGAACAAATTAGTAGAGCGTCGCTGTCAAACCTAATGCACTTGCATCTATGTACAGATCAGTAATTGATTCAGATCGAAATGATTGTACAATCGGTTTCTTTATTAACAATCGGATAATAGTACGAAACGCGTTACCTTCTTCGGAAGTCCATTGAAAATTCTGATCCTTTTTCAGTGAATCGTATAAAGGAAAAAATATTTCCGCAAATTTGTAAATATAGCGACGAAAAAAACCCACGAGACCCAAGAATTGACGTGCTCTCGTATTATTCGTAGGAACTGGAAAATTACTAATCGCTTTCAGTTCTTTTTTTCCCGGCTGTATTCCTTTTTCTGAAATTTCAAATCCTAGAGATGATACTTGTGCTTTTAAGAATTTCCATTTTTTAATTTATAGTAAGGCCTGCTTCTACTAAGGCTTTCACCACTGCAATAAATTTTTCTCTCAAGGTTGGCCAATCTTTTTCTGAATTCAAAGTATCATTCAGATAAAAGATAATGTTTTCATCTCTAAAAGGACCTAATACTCGTTGCACCAATTTTGCAAAATGAAAGGGCGCGTTCATGAGTCCGACGACCATTCGCTCGGGCCTCTTTGGATAATGGTACTTGCAAATACCCCATTGCTAAATCGAGAGTAATAAATATTTCACTATCCCCAAGACTTGCTAGCTATTCGTCAATATTCGGCAATGGTTAGTGTATTCTTTCGATTTGAGAACTTATAGATCGATAATCAACCACTAAACGTGGTTCACCGTTTTTCTTTTTAATTAAAAAAGCTGGACTCGCGTAACGAGAATTAGTATCTGTGACGGAATCTAATTCTTTACATTCTTCTAAAATATTTTTCGTAATTTTTCGCTTTACATCGCTCGCTGAAAACGGTTTTCGTGAGATGGGTTTACTATTCGGAATTACATTAATATTCATCTCGATTAAATTCGTACATCCTAACTCGCGCATATTTTTCGCGAAACTGCATCTATATAGATATAAAATTTGAAAAATATCATCGATTACTTCTGTCGATTGACTCACTTCGCTGTTGATCTTCAATGCGTTGACAGGTTCCATCGCTAATTCATCGATACGTTCTTGAATTCGAATTGGACCTTGCTAATAATATCGTCTGGTTTAGGTAGACATTTTGTTGCGTTGATATTCATGACAGGAACCATACACTTCTTTCTCCGCCTCGCACACTAATAAAATTGACCGTGGATGCAATTCCACGTTGCTGAACATTGACAAGTTGACTTTTTGATTGTCAGTCATGGAAATTTTTCCGACCCATGCGAATTCACTGCACACTAAGGTGAGGCTATTGTCGATTTGTGACGAAATGCTGCGGTCCAAAGATCTTCAGTGAAAGCTTTTCCTGTATCATGTTGAATCCACAGCTGACTATATGTGATGCCTTAATGGTGCATTACGCTGCTCCTGGATCGACAAGAGCTATCAATGAGTGTTCATTGATGAGGGCTTCCTTCAGATGCTTTTTTACTTTGACGTCTTTATCTCTATGAATAAGTTGATTTATTTCCGGTTTTGTTGACGATTTCTTCGTGTCACAATGTCGGCGTGTGTGCCCCTTTTCGCCACAATTTAAACTTTTTTCTTCCTTCTTCTCTTCTGGGCAGTTTCTACAAATATGTCTCTACGTGTTTCAATTATAACACTCTATTTGCCCTTCAGAGTTTCTAATTGGAGGTCGCTTGTCTGTATTTCTTTCTGGAGTTTCAGGCTTTGTTGCCCTTAGACTCTTTCCGTCATCTTTCGCAATTTTTTAAGTCGCACTTGCAGGGACGATAAATGTTTTGTTAATAGCTTCACTAAAACTTTCCCACTTCTTGAGTTCAGGTGCGCGCAGTTTAAACCAATCTCGAGCTCCTTTGGTCATGTGTGTTCGAGCTCCTTTAGGGAAAAAGTTATCCGGCCATCTGTGCAAAATTTGCATTCCCTCTAATGTTTGAATCCACTCTAGAATTCAGGTATAGATTATATATCCAATATCGACGGTTCTAGAAATTTGTTGCAGGCAAGAGCCCTACGTGCAACGAAACCTCATAGAAACTTCATTTGATCTTTCTAGAATGTAAGTAGAGTAGTGGTAATGGAGTATAAAATAAGCATCAGGTTTCAGTGGCTTCAGCCTATCGTCGAAGACAGTGCAAAGTTAGTCATCTGTTGAAAGTTCTAGTGAAAAAAAAGACCTGAGCCTTAAGAAAAAGGATACCGTTTCCAAATTTCGTAAAGTTCAAACCAAGTATGGAACCAGGATTGTGGTTGAGCTGGAAAAACAGTTTGCAGTATTTCTACCTAGCAGAATCATGAAAGTTTTCGAGGATGCTATGTGTGAAGATACGTTTGAGAAGATGGAGGAAGCAACCAACAATGAAAAACTCTACTTCTGCTACTTCGGAGGGCCCTATAATCTTTTTGAATTTAAATAAGTTCAATAATAATCTTCTTTTGTAAATATTGTGTACTACAGGTTTTTGAATAATAAGAATGAATAAACATTGCAAAGGGAAAAACGGTGTACTTTAAATGTATACGCATCAATTCACCTTGAGCACTTTAATATTACTTAGATTTAATTTACGGATAGATGAATTCAAATTTCGCGCGCTTTCTATATTGCTCGGAATGTATTTAAGACGAACTTAAACTTCCTTCTGCAAAAGAATTTTGTTCCTTCCAGCGTTGGATATTTTCAAACAGCGTTGGGTTGAATTAAAAATCCAAAATATTGCTCGCAATCGTTCTTTTCAACGCCGGACTTCAAGAAACGCCGTTGGGTTGAATTTTAATTCCGCACACTTGGCACTCATCTCATTCAGCTTGAACTCTCTTAAATAAATTCAAAAAAAAATTGATTGATCGATTAGGTAGAATTTGTGTTCATATGAGCAATATTTCCCTTTGAAATTTTCTCTATTGTTTAAATTTTTAATAATTTCTATTCTTTAGTCTAACTTATACAGCCATCTTAACAAGAAATGTAGTGAATACATTTTGGGTGGGTCACCTGGTGAACTAACCTCAAATTTCTAA
>CAKNYM010050770.1:300052-342119 GCA_932195095.1 Andricus curvator | reverse complement strand
CTGGAAGTTGTTTGAAAGTCGAAGTTACCTAGATACTTTTTACCGGCGAAACCGCGAAAACACAATTATCGATTGACCTCATTTTGCAATTGAATATTATTAAACAATAAGCGACTGTCAAGTTTTTCATAATTTCCTAGACATCGCTAGAATATTTTGAATACATCCTACAGATATGAACTCGTTTCAATAATATTTGGCCGAGTTAGAACGATTTAAGTTTTCAAACTTAATTAAATCAGGGAGAAACTTTTTTTCAATATTTAGTTTTTATAATTAAAAATAAACTTTTGGCAAGAAAAATTCTAGGAGGAAAAAGTTTCATTTCCTTATTCTCTAGAATTCTGCATTTTGAAAAAATTTATTTTGAACATTTTCTTTCTTTGAGAAGATCGGACAATACTTTTACGCGTTTTTGAGCGCCGGGCTAGTTATTGCACCCGGTGGCTCAATTGTTAGGGTAGTTTTACATACCCTGGAAAATCCTGGAAATGTCAGAGAATTTTTTGTAAGTCAGGGAATTCTTTTGAGAGGATGCTTACATTTTTTTAAATTTTAATATGAAATTCAATAACAACATTTTTTATTTGTAATTATAGCTTTATATGATTCGATTGTACTATATTGTTAAAAATTCAATAATTTTTTTTGAAAATTCATTTTTGTAACTGAAAATTCAAGTATTCAATTTGTGATTGAAAATTTATCTTTTTCAGTTAAAAATTCAACTTTTTGGTTATAAATTCATATATTTTGTTGAATATTCGTCCTTCTTTGTAGAAAATTAATCTTTTTGGTTCAAAATTCAACAGTTTGCTCGACATTTTTGTTTTTTCGAAACTGAAAAATCTTTCTCACACAGTTGAAAATTTGATTCTTGTTGAAAATTCTTCCTCCTTGGTTAAATTAAACTTTTTTTGAACAAAAATTAAAATCTTCTTTGGTGGCAATAAAAAAAATAAAAACTGACCTTTTCCGGTTTGAAATTAATTGTTTTAATTGAAAATTTAACAAATCCAGTTGATTATTCCATAATTTCAGTTGAACATTCATCTATTTGCTTGAAAATTAATTTTCTCACTGGAGATTTAACTAATTAATTGTTGGTTGAAAATTCAGCTTTTTTATTGAAAATGCATGTATTTTGTTGAAAATGCATACTTTTTGGTAGAAAATAAGTCTTAATGGTTTAAAATTCATCTTTTTGGTTTACACTTTACCTATTTCAGATGGAGGTTTATCATTTCAGTTATAAAATTCGTTTTCTGTTAACTATTTCGTTGAAAACTCGTATTTTTTGCTTCAAACTTTTTTTTATTTAAAAGTTTAACCGTTTTAGTTAATCTTCCATAATTTTAGTTGAAAATTCATCTCTTTGATTGAAAATTAATTTTTTTCATTGAAAATTTAACAATTAATTTTTTGGTATAAGCATCTTGCATCTAGAAGAATCTTGTTGGTGGAAAATTTATCTTTTTGGTTGATAATTCAACTATTCCAGTTCAATATTCATCATTTTAGTTAAAAACTTATCGTTTCGGTTTAAAATTCAAATGTTTTTGTTGAAAATTCATCATTTTGATTGAAAATTAAACTATTTTGTTGAAAGTTGTTTTTTTTTCAAAAATTATTTTTTTTTTTACTGAACATGTAACTATTCCATTATTTGTTGAAAATAGAACTTTTTTATTTGAAAAGTAAAATATTTGTTTTTGTTTGAAAAAATCATCTATTTTAGTTGAAAATTCAACATTTCTCATTTTTAACTGGAAATTGAAGTATTTGGCTAAAAATTCATCTATTTTGTTAAGAATTCAATATTTTTACTTGAAATGCTTGGAATTTGTATTTTCACGAGAATAAGGAAATATATTCTTTTGAGTAAAATTAGTTTGGTTACTATATTAGATGCAATTTATAAAGCTACAAATTTCCAATATGCACTCAATTGTGAGTTTATAAAGATAACATAAAGTTTTATGAATTATTCTTTCAATTCATGGGCTTTGGGAACAAATTCAAGAAATTATTAATTTCTTTAAGTATTATTTATTTATTTTATTTATATTTAAATAATTTATACTCATTTTATTTATATTTATTCTATTCATGATTATTTCATTTATTAATTTAATAGCCGCGGGTTATCACTGGTTGTGATTAAATTCATGAAGTACTCATGCTAAAGGACTTAAATGATACTTTGGCTTATCCTTTAACGAAGTTACTTTCGCAAAATGAAAAATATTTATTTGACTTTACATTTAAATACTAATATTTTTAGACATTTAGATATTTACAAAGACTTTTAAAAAATATTATTTTTAATAAACTTGCAAAATTGTATACATATTCCGAGTCGATTGTTCTAAAAATGCGAAATACTTGAATGGTTCCGTACTATGAAAAATTATATCTGGAAAGATATGTCAAAATGTCTAATTAAGATTTTTTTCAAATTTTTGAACCTGCATATCAATTTCAAAAGACAGTTATCAGAAAGAATGACAGTTTTGCCTCAAGCAATTGCCAAACTTCCAAATCTTGCATGAATTTAAACAGAAAAATTCTTCTGTTATTCAAGTGTTATCCTTCTCAATTCACGATTTTGTGTATACAAGATGTTTGGAACTTGTTTTATCATCCCCTAAATATCCAAGCAGGTAAATCGATATTTCCTAAAAATTAGAACAATCGGATATTTTTTTAATTAAATTATGAGAGTCTAAAATCACTTCACAATAATTGTCAGAAACATCGTCTTATCGCAGGGAAAGTATTTGCATTCATTTTAAGGGTTGTATTACCATCCTTTAAAAATTCAAGTAAGAAAATGAACATTTTCTACAAATCAATACAGCGGGATATTTATTGAATCAACCAGTGAGGTCAGAAATCACTTTAAAATAAGCGCAGGAAAAATCATGGGATCCATTTTCACGGTTGTTTTAGCATCCCTTTAGAACAAAAAAAAATGTATGGCAGTATTTTTCACCAAAAGAAAGAAATGTATGGGGTAGCGTTTGCGAAATTCAAAAATTCAGCTTTTTATTGGGCACCCTACTGAAAGTACATTATGATATGTCGTCAAGCGGGGTGATTTCGGCCATGTGGGGTAAATTCGGACATTCCTAAATTGATAAATCACTTGAGGGGGTTGCAACAAGAATTTAGAACCAGTTTAAGTCCCAATTTACCCCACATGTCCGAAATTATCCCGTTTGACGGTACACGGAGAAAAATGGATGTTTAAACGTAACATCTAGATCTTCAGGGTTAACATATTTTATGTTTAACTATAGGACAGCAATCTAGATGTTCAAAGTTAGGATCTGTAGATATTAAAAACTGAGATGTTACTCTGAAACATCCAAAATGTTCAACCTGAAATATCCGAAATATTACATGTATGGTTATGTCAACTCACGGCTGTAAATATTTGAGGAATTTACTTATTTCTGAGCATTTAAGGAATTAATTGATAACTTATTTGTGAATTTAAAACTAAACTTGAATTTTCGTACATGAACGAAAAACAGATACAGGGTATGAAATGCTGATCAGAAAATACATTCAGTCTAGCTGAGGTTATGTTTAATATTTTTAATTCAAAATAAAAAATAAAAACGGGGTATAAGTAAGCTGAGAACCAATAATATGTAATCTGCATTTAAAATTCTATCTATTTGAGGTTACTTAAACTCATATTTTATTATAAATTCACAAACATTTTGTCAAATCACGTGTCAAATGTTCAAAGGTGTTCGAGTCAATATAACGTCAAACTTAAGAATATTGTTCCGTCCTGTAGACAGAAAAAAGTCGTTATACAATTTTAATTAAGGATAGCTAATTTGGATTCTTTGAAAATGTTCAA
The DNA here is from genome assembly GCA_932195095.1 of Andricus curvator. NCBI lineage: Eukaryota > Metazoa > Arthropoda > Insecta > Hymenoptera > Cynipidae > Andricus > Andricus curvator. The sequence continues at coordinate 338,242 of CAKNYM010050770.1, read as the reverse complement.
AAATGGTAATATTCCATAATTGTAATATCGAAATTATATAGCCGTCAAATATAGTCGTGAAATTCGAATGCGCAATGCGCATGCGTTCAGATGATTTTAACATCTGAATATGTTACAGTTTAACATAAAAATATTTTTACGCCTAACATCTCAAAAAGATAGTAGATGTTTGGCATGAATATCTGCATGTTAGGCGGAACAATCTTACCCTTTGAACATCTACATTTAAACATCCATTTTTCTCCGTGTACCCGCAGGAAGCATCGTAAAACTTCATTTCGAGATATATCAAGAAAAAAATCCGCACTTATTTGGAAGTGATTTCTGACCCCGATAGTATATACAAAATACCCTCCGTGGTTTTGGTTTTTTGGAAATTTCAATTTCCTTACTTGAATCTTTAAGGGATGAGAAAACAACCTTCAAACAGAAAATCGCGCATCTGTCAAGTTCATGGGTACAAAACTTTTCTTCAAGTGGGTCTGATCCACAAAATAAGGGTCATCCAGGAAAATAAAACAAAAAATTTCTGAGAAGGATGACATTCCAATAATAGACGAATTTTTCTATATTAAAATACATGTAAAAATTTGACGTTTGACAATTGTTTGAGTAAAAACTACCCATGGGTAAATAATTAGAAATAGATTCCTTATTCATGAAAGATTGAAGTATTTCAAAGAGTTATTTTGCGAAAATATTGAATGACCTCGATTCTGAAACTGGGACATCAATGTTTCAAAATTCTTAAGAGAACATACCAGTCTGTCTCGTGATCAATTCTATTAAATGCAGTAACTCATAAACTAACAAGTCGAATGGATTTTCCATGACAAACAGACTATGAATTCATGAGTAAATTTATTTTGAATATTCAGTCACGTGGCAATCTGAATGATGCCCTTAAATAGTTTATAATATCCTTAAATGAAATTTTCATTTGGATAATTGGAATTCCATTTTTCTCAAATCATGGGTCATCTCTGGGTTCGAGCTTTCTCAAATGGTTGAAAGTTTTTGAGTACTCGCACTTTTCAGATTTTAAAAGTTTGAGAAACTTTGATCTCGATTCGACCCAATGTTTCAAGTTTATTGTACACATTTAGTAAATATAATGAAAATTTGGAAAATAAAATTTTACCAGAAATCACGGTTTGATGTTTGATGTAAAACTAAACATGAGCATTAGTAATTCCTATTAAATCAATATTTTTGAATAATAAAAATATTTTCACAAAATGAAAGATATTAATGATTAGAAATTAGGTTGACCTCACATAATGATTTTTAAAGTTGTGTAAATTGCTAATCCAACGAGGCTAGTTTACCTCTTGCTCATATAGATTGCATAAGCTCATATGAACAAAAGTATATTCCAATAATAATATTACTAAAATAACATAATTAAATAACAATTTTTTTATTTCAAGATCTTTTCTACGGCATTTATTATTATTTAATTTATATGATATTGAAATTTTTGAATAGATAAATTATCAAAGCAAAATACAAGAGGTTATGCAAATGTTTGAACTAAGGTTAACTATTCATTGTTATACCTTCAAAATTTGTTGAATGAAGTTGTCTTACTTGTAAATAAACACGGTAGCACATAAATTAACTGATATTTCTCCATTTGGATAAAAAATATAAAGAAATTATTTTTCGATCTCGTTTCTTAATATTAGATTAATTTTTATATCATGCCTATAAAGCATATAGCACCCAATTACATACAGTTTCATATCGCATAATCTGTTATTTTACCCATATAAATGAAACACTATGAATCCGATCGCAGGTGTTTTCACTTTGTTTGTGTTTACAATTTCATGGTGCTCATTTGATGAACACTTTGCTCCATCATTATGATTAATTAGCAACTATATTTGCTTCATCATAGACGAAGAAAAAATAAAAACATACAGATAGGTCAATCAAAATGTTTCGAATCAAGGAGTCTTTGCTACTCTTGCATGAAATTTGATTTATGTTATTGAATAAAGTTTTTCTGTTCAAAACAGATTTTTCAAATTGTTTAAATGATCACAACTTCTGTATTCTTCAATACAATGTATTAACATTTTCGACCAATAGATTTGTCTGGAATTAAGGAATCGTTACCGTTCTGGCGTCAATTTTGAATTATGGTAATAAACAAAATTTAACCTTAAAAAATAAATTTTTCAAATATTATAAATGACGATAACTTCCGTACTCTTAAATACAATATAATGATATTATAGGTGAATCAATTTTTCTCAAACAAAGGGATTTTTTATGTTCGTGCATCAACTTCGAATTATGTTGATGAAAAAAGTTTGACTACAAAAGACCGATTTCAAAAATAATATAAAGTGCTAAAAAACGTCATAAATATTTTTAGAAATCCTACGGTCAGCTTTGAGATATTAGGGGCAAAAATAAGCCCTCTTAATTTCATCCATGTATTTGCAACCGTATTCAAATTATCGTGTTCACAAGAATTGTGACATCCACACATCCATACACATATACATCCAGACAATTGCTTAGAACATCATGTTAGACATTTTTTAATTGAAAAACGTTTAATTAGACGAATTAGAAATTGTCGAAATTGTTTCGATCACAAACCTTCCTCTGGGAGGGAGCAAAAACATCATACTAATACCCTATCCTTTGAATACACTGTCAGAAATGTTTGCAATTTTAGTATACACGGGTATATTAAATTCCTTATATGTTTACTAAATTCATTACTCTTTGTAATTTTAGTATACTTACGTATACTAAATTTCTTTTATGAACTTATATGTATACTAAATTTATTGAGCGTACAGTAAGTTTCTTCTACGTATATGAATTTCATACCCAGATAACAATGTGCTCACACCTTGCCCGCATGGTGTTTGCACGCGTGTCGACCGATCGGCACGATGTGAGGGCAAGAGTGCAGACATATGTGTCCTCATATGCGTCGCACGCGTGTCGGCACGTGCGTGCCAGCGTCGTGTTAGCATGCACGTGTTTTGAGTTATAATTATTGAAAACAAGATGTTAAAAATAACATAAGTAACAGAAAACATTGTATGACGTTTTTAAGAAGAGACTCTTGTGTTGAAAGTTGTTCTTTCACAACTGATGATGCAACAGGTGTTGATTCCAAAAGCGACATGCACAAAATTATTCCTGCTACATCTTAAATAATGAATTAGCGAGAAATATATATTTATCTGAAAATATTTTTTTATTTCGAACAATTTAAATTATTCAAAACAGAGCGTTTATTCAACACCTTTGTTAAAAAACTAAGGGATTCTAAAGGACACTATACTTTTGAATCTTCTAGTTAATTACTTTCAATTGTTTTCTAAGTTGCATATTTTTAATCGTTCTACTTCTGAGATTTAAGAACTTAAATCTCAGAAGTAGAACGATTGAAAATGTGCACTTGAAAAACTTGTTTCCGATAATTTTAAATCTGAATATAGTAAATATATTAAAAAATAGTGAAGAAGATATATTGAATTTTTGTATTGCGAAGCATTTTAATAGAAACGTTGTGACAATCGCCAAGTGACAGTTGACGATGCTTTGACGTTTAATTTTGAAAGGTCTGTGCACAAATGTGGGGGAAGAACAAAGCCTGAGGCGAGCTAAAATTTTAGAGATCAAAAAATTATTTTTAAACAATTACAACTCTTGCCGACTTTGTTATTTGTCTCGAAATTTGTTTTTACTCCAAGCTAATTTTCGGAACCAAAACCCAAGAAAAAATCTTTATTTAATTTGAACAAAAATAGTTGTTCACTTTTATTTGGACTTTTTGTCTGTAAAATAAACTTGGAAAATAACAAAAATTTGATGCTTAAAGCGAATTTGGTCAGAGTTTTATTTTTACACAACTGCTATATTATGTTTTTAGTAATAATGCGCTTTTTGTGCCGCACTCTTCACCGCACGCTATATGCCGACATTTTGCCCTAAGTACCTGACGAGCATGATAAACGCACGCTGTGCTGCATATCATGCAGACCGTGTGCGGGTACTATGCGGGATTACTTATTACCCTCAGAACGTGCTGTCACTGTGCTTGCATTGTTGCCGACACATCGTGCTTGCACGCCATGCGCCCATGTGCGTCCGCATGCATTGTTATCTGGGTAGTTTCTGTATACTAAAATTCATATACGTGTTTACTATATTCAGCTGCGCAAGCGCGTTTCGATTTACGCAGATCGCGCAACGTGGTCGGTGGCAGGCTCGCATGCCGCTGCATTTGTGTGAGTTCTTATGTGATATAGCTTTATGATATTATTATTTGAAAATTTCGAAGCTTTGTATATGAAATTTAAAAAAGTAAGATAAAAAGTCAAGAAGTCGTTACATATATTAGGATATGTTAGTTGAATAAAACTAGCTATCCTGAATTTTTATTGTATTCAAGTGAAATTTAAAATACAATTCACATTTAAGGTAGATGTCCAGGTAATCGTGATTTTTCCGTTAGGAACACAACAAATAAGTATTAATCCCATAAAATGCAATGAAAAAATATCGCTCGCGATTATTGTGAAAACAAGGGAAATCGTTGAAGGTTCAGATTAAAAAACACTGTCCTTTGTTTCGCCGTATACTGAATTTAGTAAATGCGTATACTAAATTTCGTGTACATGTATGCTGAATTTAGTATACACGTATACTGAATTGATTGCACGTTTATGCTACATTCAGTATATGCATATGCTAAATTTACTGTACGCTGGCATACTAAATTTAATTTCATATTGTGCATTCTTGTTTCCACTACATGTATACTAAATCATAGTACCGATTTTTCTAACAGTGTAGCGCAATACAATGTGGCCAATAAGCATTGTGGAAAGCCGACAACAATGAAATAACGGAATGGCGAGTTTTTTAGATCATCGATTTCATAGAGAAACAGTTGAAATGTTAAATAGTATTATTTAATGAAGAAGGTATATTTGAGTGGATGTGAAAAGATATATTACCGACGCGATTTTAGCATGACTCGAGAATTTGTAGATACACATATGGTTAATCCCAAGAGAAACGGGTGGGCGAGATCGATAAGCCGTCTATCCAGTCATTGTTGTAGAAAATTGTTGTTTCACTGTTTGCATTGCAACAACTTTCAGATTCGATGCTCCTTTCGAAGAGATTAAAATTTTGTTTCCATCGATCACCACCGAGTAATAGGGGGCCATGCATGAATCTCATAGTCTTCTTTTGGGGGAAGGAGGTCCAAGATTTATCTATGCTACCTTAAATTGTGCTGTCCTGATGAAGAAACTGTTCAACTGCATTTTCATCAAAAACGAGTTTTTTATATGGTTGGATTCGTAATGAAAAGACGAATTCAACTATGCTAATCATGATTAAAAATTGTAATTAAATCTCGAGATAATTAGGACTCAATTAGCATATCTACAGCGATTTTCGAGAACTCCTGACGAAGAAACAATACATCTGTAGAAATTTTGGCATATCTACACGAATTCCAGGATTTGGGATAGTGCTGAGCCCTCAGATCCTGATAAAAGAAACACATCTGCGTAGATGTGTTTTTGCTCATGAGGATCATCGGTCTTTCTGCAGTCCGATTTTCTGAAATCGAATAGCACAAGTACACTGTTAAAAATGTTTGGAATTCTCCAACACTTCAACAATACAAGCGTAAGGTATTGGAATGCCGAAATTGCAATACATGTATTGTAAGTGCTGTAAATCGTGAAGCACCGTCGAGCATTCCAATACATGTATTGTAGCGTTTATAAATCGAAAATTTTGCACAAGGAATTTGCGGAATTTATGGAATTCATGGAATTCGCGGAATTAATGAAATCCACGGAATTCAAGGAATTCAAAAAATTTATGGAATTCACGGAATTCACTTTTATGGAATTCGCGGAATTCGCTAAATTTATGGAACTCACAGAATTCACAAAATTCATGGAATTCACGAAATTTATGGAATTCACGGAATTCATGGCCAACAGCCATACCACGCTGAAAAAATCAGTTCTCGTCAGATCACTGAAGTTAAGCCCACACTTATAGTTATTTACTACAAGAAACCATCCACCTAGAAACACTTCCCGAAGCGGGTAGTGTCACGCCTACCCAAAAAGGGAAATGGCTTAATGGTATACATGGAATTCACTAAATTCATGGAACTCACAGAATTTATGGAATTCACGAAATTTATGGAATTCACGGAATTCATGGAATTCACGGGATTTATGGAATTCATGAAATTTAGGGAATTCATGAAACTTAAGGAATTCACGAAATTTATTAAATTCATGGAATTCGTGGAATTAATGGAATTCACGCAATTCGCAAAATTTATGGAATTCACGGAATTCATGGAATTTGCGGAAGTCACTAAATTTATGGAATTCATGGGTGTGGTGAGCCCACACTTGTAGTTATTTATAACTACAAGAAAACTATCCACCTAGAAACACTATCCGCATCGGGTAGTGTCACGCCTACCCTAAAATGGAAATGGCTTAATGGTATACATGGAATTCGCGGAATTCATAGAATTCGCGGAATTAACTAAATTTATGGAATTCACGGAATTCATGAAATTCACGAAATTTATGGAATTCATGGAATTCACGAGATTTATGGAATTCACGGAATTCATTAAATTAAGGAATTCACGAAATGTATGGAATTCATGGAATTCATGAAGCTTAAGGAATTAAATAAATTTATGGAATTCACGGAATTCATGGAATTCACGAAATTTATGGAATTCATGGAATTCATGGAATTCACGGAATTTGCCGAATTCACGGAATTCGCGGAATTTATGGAATTCAACGAATTCACTGAATTTATGGAATTCAAGGAATTGACGGAATTTATGGAATTCAACGAATTCACGGAATTTATGGAATTCAAGGAATTTATGGAATTCAAGGAATTCACGGAATTGATCGAATTCTGGGAAATCACGGAATTTATGGAATTCAAGGTGTTCAAGAAGTTCGTGCCATTCAAGTAATTCACGGAATTCAAGGAATTCATTGAATTTATGAAATTCACTGAATTAACCAAATTAATATAGAATTCACGAAATTACCCCTAGAGGCTCGCCGAAAGGGAAATGGCTTAATGGTATATAATAATGGAATTCGCAGAATTCATGGAATTCACTGAATTTACGAAATTCTCGGTATTCGCGTTCCATGAATTCCTTGAATTCCGTGAATTCATTGAACTTTATGAATTCTTTGAATTCTCTGAATTCATTACATTTTGTAAATTCCTTGAATACTGTGAATTCAATGAATACCATGAATCGGACAAATTTTTTGAATTTAATGAATTTCGTGAATTCATCAAAATCCATGAATTCGATGAATTCCTTGAATTACACGCATTCATTGAATACCACGAATTCCTTGAATTTCGTGAATTCTTTGAATTCGTAAATTCCTTGAATTCTTCGAATTCATGAATTCCTTGAATTTTGTGAGTTCCTTGAATTCCGTAAATTCCTTAAATGTCGTGAACTTTATGAATTCCACGAATCCCTTGAATATCATGAATTCCTTGAATTCCATGAATTCCGCGAATTTCGTGATTTTCTTCAATTCCTTGAAATCCTTGAATTTCGTGAGTTCCTTAGATTGCGTGAATTCCGTAAATTACGGGAATTCCTTGAACTCCATCAATTCCTTGAATTCCATGAATTCCGTGAATTCTATTAATTCTGCCAATTCCGTGATTTCCTTTAATTCCGTCAAATCTTTGAATTCCTTGAATACTATGAATTCCATGAATTCCGTAAATTCGGTGAATTCCATGAACTCCGTGATTTCGTTAAATTCCTTCAAATCCTTGAATTCCATGAATTCCATGCATTCTATTAATTCCTTGAATTCTATTAATTCCGTGAATTTCGTAAATTCCGTGAATTCCATGAACTCCGTGATTTCGTTTAATTCCTTGAAATCCTTGAATTCCGTGAATTCCATAAATTCCTTGAATTTCGTAAATTTTTTAGATTTCGCGAATTCCGTAAATTACGGGAATTCCATCAATTCCTTGAATTCCATGAATTCTATTAACTCCTTGAATTCTATTAATTCTGCCAATTCCGTGATTTCCTTTAATTTCGTGAAGTCTTTGAATTCCTTGCATACTATGAATTTCATGAATTCCATAAATTCCGTGAATTCCGTAAATTACGTGAATTCCATGAATTCCGTGATTTCCTTCAATTCCTTGAAATCCTTGAATTCCGTGAATTCCATGAATTCCAAGAATTCCTTGAATTTCGTGAATTCTTTAGATTTCGCGAATTCCGTAAATTCCGTGAATTCCTTAAATTCCATCAATTCCTTCAATTCCATCAATTCCGTGAACTCCACTAATTCCGTCAGTTCTATGAATTCCTTGAATTCTATGAATTCCGCCAATTTCGTGATTTCCTTTAATTCCATGAAATCTTTGAATTCTTTGAATACTATGAATTTCATGAATTCCGTGAATTCCATGAATTCTGTTAATTCAATGAATTTCCTGCATTCCATGAATTCCGTGAATTTTGTGAAATCCTGATATTCCGTGAATTTCTTGAATTCCATGAATACCTTGAATTCCATAAATTTCAAGAATTCAATTAATTACGTGAATTCCATGAATGTCCTTAGGAATGATTTACGTTTTTTTTCTTCAATTTTTCTGTTCAACAGGTGTCGAGATATCCATCCGCCAATATGATACAGAAGTGTTACTGGCTACTAGAAATGTATTGTAAAATTCCAATACATGTGAGGTACCACTGCAGTACCAGCATTTGGGAACTACAACATTCTGTATTGTAGCGTTACCTTACGTTTCGGAAATAAACTTCCAAGATATTTATTGGAAGTTTCGAGCGGCAATTTTTAACAGTGTACATGTTAAGTTTCTTCATCCGGATTCGAGGGTAACTTTGAGCCACCGATTCTTCTTTTCAATAGCACATCTGCATTTTTTATTTATCAAGCAAAAATAATTCTAGTCGATTAATAATATAATTATTATTAATTATCTGAAATCATTAGAGGAATATAATTATTACATTATTATCCTCTTAGAGATTATTGTAACCATTTGGAGATATTAAGAAAATTTTTATTCTTTAAAATAATTCCGTAGCTTTTGATTTTGAAATTGTGAGATAATTGGACGATGTTTTTAAAATAATCACTCGCATAATTTTTTTATAAAAAAGCATATAAAGAAGTTATAAATATTGTTGTAAAAATACATTTAATTCGCTGATTTTGTCCGAAATTTAAGTAAGAGATGAAAAAATTTATCGAGTCCTTTTTTTGACAGTTCAAATTTTGATTTTCCGACATTCTTTTTCTAAATTTTTAATCATATGTACGGTGATATACATAACATATGTAGTAAAAAAGTTTCAATAAAATTGTCTGTCAAACAAAAAGTGGATCCTCTATAGAGGTGTTTGTAGCACTATTTGGATTAGAAAAGCCTGTATGAAAGACCCAGTTTTTGTTTGACAGAAATGTTTGTGAGAACTTTTTTACTACATATTTTATGTATAATAGTGTGCACATAATTAAAAATTTTAAATGAAAGAATAATATCACGAAATCAAAATATGAATTTTCAAAAAAGGGCTCGATCGCGTTTTTCATTTGTCACTTGAAATATTCAGGCAACTTCAGAGAATTGAATCCTACAAAGAACTGACTTTGAGTAAGAAGTTTAAGTTGAAGTTTTCTAATTTCACATAGTTTGAAAATATTATTCTGACTTTCACAAACTTATTTTGATTTTTCCAAACTTACTGTTCTAACACAAATATCATTTATTTGTACTGATAATATATATTTAAAAGTAAATGTCAGTCGTGTTCTATAATATATTATTTTGAAGAATTCATTTTTATCTCTAGTCTTTGTAGTGATATAGTTTCTTAAATTCTTTCATATAAAGAAAAAATCAATAATTTTACCTAAAAAATTGAGAAATGAGCATATAAATTACATTTTTCAGTATATTTGGAAAAAATGGGAAGATTCAATTCAAAATCGAGTTGGGGAATGATATTTTGGATATTAGTTTTTTTTAATGAAGAATTTTAAACTCAATGTATATTCAACTGACAGATCTCAGATTATTTGTAAAAAAAAAAATATTTACTTGGTCTACCGAAATCCAAATAATAGCCGTTTTTCGTTACAAACAATTCTTTATAAAAAGAATTTTCGGTTTAGAATTCCAATTAGTAAAACTAAAAAATTTGATTCAAAACAATTTTAACATTTATAGAATATATAAAAAATATCGAGTTAAATTTAATAGAATCTGTAAAATTCACAAACATATTAAAAATCTTTTCCTTCAATGGATATTATTTATTGTTAGAATTGTTTGTTATGCTTGTCAGTCATAAGGTGTGTTAATGACACTGTTAGGCAAAATTAAATGGTTTTAATTAACAATTAATAATTTGACCAAAGTCTGTACACTCTTTTGTTTTATTATGTGCTCACACAATGATTTTAATGATCGAAATATCAAATTAATTACTTTTGTTTTATTGATACATTTTGTATTACCAAAACTTAACAATTAATTATAATTCAATAATTAATTAATAATTACAGAATAATTTTACTCCTTTATCAATTTTTGAAAAATTTGTAGTTGTTAAGTTTCTCCAGCAGGAAACTCGGGAGTTCTTGAACGCTGATTCCTGTATTCGGCAGCACATCTGCGCAGATGTGTTTATTAGTAAGGATTCTCGGCGACTTTGTGCATTAATATCTAGCATATCTACAGTTTTGCATATAAATAATTGGGATTCGCCATTTTTTTGTTTCAATTAATAGAGCATGTCCGATTTACCCAAGAACAGTAATGTTTTTTCAAAAACTCTCATAAGTTAAAAGGTACAGATAATCATCATGTAAAATTTAGTTTATTGTCAATGAGTGAATCGACTAGAAATGGAAACTAAATAAAACTTAATAAAAAGTAATTACATGAATAAAAATAATCGAGCAGTACAAAAAAAAGGAAAGTCGATGGGATTTTAAATTGGTGGAATACACATTTTATAAACACGTGGTTTAGAATATTTATCAATTGAATTATAATGAATCCTGATAAAACTTGCAATTGAGCTAAAATGTCTGGTTTTTAATTAAAAATTTAAATCTTTTTTATTAAAATTTGTATTATATTTTTCAACGAGGATTTATCTTCTTTAGTTGAAATTCGGTTGAAAGTTGAACAATTTTTGTTGAAAACTTTTGGTGGAAAAAATGTTTACAAAAAAGTACAACATTTCTATAACTGTAATTCTTGGTTAAAACATGTACTTTTTTGTAAAAAATGTACAAAATTTAACAGGAAAATACAGTTAAATACAAATAGTTAATTTTTTCTTGTATTTTCTTGTAGAAGAGCAAAAAAAATTAACAAGAAGGTATAACTTTCGACAATTCAAAACTTTGTATAACTTTTTATTGATAATATGCGTTTGACTTTGTCGTAAAAATCTACAAGGTATTTCAGAAAACTAAGGGATTTAAAATTTTTTAATTTGGGTGTTTGACGTCATAACAATCTTTTAATTGTACATAAAATTATTGAAGAATGTTACAAATCTTTAAAGAAAAATACAAGATTTCACCAAAGTTGAAATATTGGGAAAATGTACTTAATAATTGTGTTGTATATACTAGTAGTTTATTGTAGAAATGTACGAATTAAAAAAGAAAAAAAAAACAAAAAACTATACACTTTTAGAATTCACATCAACGTTTCATTCATTAATTAATGAAGACTTTTTTGGGATATTCAGCAATATTTCACTTTCCATGCGATTTTCATTGTCCTATTTAACAAATTTTTAATATGTAAGTGAAATTATTGAATTTTGATGCATAAATAACAATTGAACAATTATCAATTTAGAAAAAATTTGAGTTAGTTTGAGAAATATTTACAAGTTTTGAGAAGATCCAAACTTAATTTAAAACTGGACAACATTTTGAGAAATAAAATACTAAATTTACATTTTTGAAGATTTCGAATTAAAATTTTGAAGCTTTTTATGAGAAGATTTAAAATTATTTTTTATTTTGAAAAATTAATATTAAGAGCAAAGTTAAAAAAGATTGTAAACAGACTGCAGATGTTTAACACAAAATTTATAAGCTTTTTAAGCATTTTGAAAGGTTTTATATGAATAAAAAATTCTTATTTTTTGAGTTCATTTCAAAGGAATATTTGATAAAATTTTCAAAATTTTCAAATAAGAATCAGGATGATTTTAAAGTAATTTTTTTACTTTTGCAGGATTTTCAAAAAATTGTAGGAAAAATTCGAGTTACTTAAAATGATATAATTTTAAAGAAAATTTGAATAATTCTTCAATTCACAGCACTGAAAATGATAGCGTGTATTTCTATTTTTTTTTTTTTAATCTTTTAACTGTACAATGTATAGAAGTTAAAATTTAAAATTTTGCAGTTTAAGGAATTTTAATTAAAAAATTTTCGATTGAAAAGTGTTAAAAGCTTCCATTTCTACGCGTAAATTATTAAGCGTTTGAATTAAACAAATTTCAAGGTTCAACTTTGTAAGTTAAAATTTTTTTTAAATTTAACTTTGAGTGCTCGAATTTGCAGTTCAGTTTTTGTAACTTCAACAGAAAAAAAGTTTATTTTCAAGAGTTCGAATCTTTTAATTTCAATGACCGTGATCAATTCTTTCTCAATTGTTCAATTTTTATTTGCAGTCAGAAAGTTGTTCTTTTTCGACCTAGGATGACAAATATTGAGAATATTGAAAAGAGATAATTTTAAATGGAATATATATGGTGTCCAATAAATTGCTATATATTTGAAAAAAACTTCAAAATTAAGGTTTTTTGCTATTTAATAACGATTTTTCATTATGGCGTTTTAATATTTTACCATTGCTTCAAAGTTTAAACATAGAAGCTTTTTTGTAATAGCGATCAGGTACACATCTTAATTTAAAATTATCTCATTGCAATATTCTGATTATTTGTCATTTTAGGTCGAAAAATAACAATTTTTTGGCTGCAAAACATGTAAATTCCGGTAGATACTTGAACTGGAAGTAAATTCGTAAATTCTCGTAGAAAATTAAAACTACAACAAAATAAAACAATGTACAAAAAAATACAATAAAAGTACAAAATTCGTCTCAATAATAGAAAAAAGTTGTACTTTCCTATAATTTTTGTTGTAATTTATTGTATTCATTTGTAGATTACTGTAAAAATAGTTCTAGTTTTCTGTACTTTTTTCTACAAATTTTTCCACCAGGAAAATGAATCTTTTTGATCGAAAATCACCCTTTTGTTTAAAAGTAACAGTTTGGTTCAATAATAAGATTTATAATTTTGGTGGAAAATTAATCTTTTTGGTAAAAAATCCCCAATGAATATGGTTTTAGAAAATAAAATGTATTTGAACAGTATGTATTTAATTTTACAAACATACAATTTTATAATTTATTTAGGGCCTAAAACGTTGCCTAGTCCAACCCACTTTGCGTACTTCAAAATCAAAAATTTGGCAATAGAAAATTGACCTTATTTTAAAAGCAAAATTTTCTCAAAAATCCTATTTATTAAGAGCAGGCTTCACACTCTTTCCCACTTTTCTCGATTTTCCACTCAAATGCGATTAAAAATTAATGGAACCCAATAAGAAAATCAAAACTATTTCTGGCTGGAAGTTAAGTCTTTTCAGTATTCAATTGAAATTATTTTTTCTATTTTTGTTGAAAATAAATTGTTTAACTGAAAATTCACCTATTACACTTTTGATTAGAAATTTATATTTTTTATATTAAAAATTCATCTAAATGGCTGATTATTTATGTATTCTGTTAAGAACTCGACTTAGTTGGTAGAAAATTAATCCTCTCGTTTAAAAATTTAACTATTTCGTTGAAAATTCGTTGAAAATTCAGTTTGATTGAAATTTCCGTACTCTTTGGTGTTTAAAATTTATCTCTTCGTGTAGAAATTTCATCTTTCTTAGTTGAAAATGCAACTGTGTCACTAAAAATTAACCTGTTTTGGTAGAAAATTAACTATTTAGTTGAATATTCACATTCTATAGTTAAATATTTCACTGCTTTGTGGAAAATTCGTTTGGAATTCACTTTTTTAGTGGAAGATTAATCATTTTAGTTAAAAATTATATTCCTTGATTGAGAATTCAACTATTTTGTCGAAATTTTACTTTTTTTTTTAAATTAATAGTTTGACTGAAAATTTACCTATCCCACTTTTGATGGACAATTTATCTTTTTTATTCAAAAATTCAACTATTTGGCTGATAATTCATGTATTTTTTTGGAAAATCTACTTATTTGGTAGAAAATTAATCCTCTCGTTTTAAAATTAAATTATTATTTGGTTGAAAATTTGTCTTTTTAAGATTAAAATTTTACAGTTTGATAGCAAGTTCAACTATTTGGTAGAAAATTGAACTTTTTTTTGGAAAGTCGTTTCCTAAAATTAAAAATTACATTCTTTTAGATGAAAATTTGAGTATTTCATTTTTTCTTAAAAATTGATCTTTTTTAGTGCAAAAATTCTACTATGTGGTTAAAAATTGATTTTGTTGTTGTTGAAAATCCGTCCTTTTTGGTAGGAAATTAATTTTCATGGTTAAGAATTCAGCATAAAAATATAGAATATATTTTTTTATTACATATAGTTACGAAAACTAGTATAAAATTGATTACATATTCTTAGATACTAACATTGTGAAATTATATTCTAATTTTGTATTAGGGTGGAGAATTGATTTATTGCGAAATTAAATTAAAATGAGAAAAATTTCATATTTTGGTATAAATAAGTAATCTATTAACAACAGCTATTCTAATACAATAACAAATTATTTATTAAAATGAACAAATTAATTATTTATTTGAAGGATTTATTAATTAAAATCAGTAATTGTTATAGTATAGTTTTTACATAATTTTTCATATCTCTACGAAGAATGTAAAAAAATAAAGATATCCTTTTAGTTTAGGATAGAATTTTCGATATTTTTAATTAAAATACAGTGTCCAATTTATTTTTTATATTTCTATGAAAAAAAAAAAATTCAAATAAAAATATCTTTTCAGTTAAAAATAAAATGTTCAATATTTTTTTATCAAAATACGTAGTTTTTATTTAAATTTTTATATTCCTACGGAAATTTTTTTCAAAATAATGATAAAGTTTCATTTGAAGAGAAAAAGTTCGATATTTTTTAATAAAAGACATATTTTTTATTCAATTTTTTATATTTCGACGAACGAGTTTTGAAAAAATAAAGGTATCGTTTTAGTTTAGTATAAAATGTTCGATATTGTTTATTAAAATACATTGTTCAATTTTTTTTTATTTCTACGAAAGAATTTTAAAAATAAAGATGTTGTTTCAGTTTAAAATAAAATGTATAAATGATACCTTCTTAACTTATTTGTTTAAATTTAACTATTATTTAACCGAAATCTGATCAGCAACCGAAAAGTTGCATTTTCATAAAAATAATTAAATTTTCAAGAATGTAGTAGAATTTTCAATCTGCAATAATGATTTTTAACCAAAAAGACGATTTTTCGACTGAAAAGATTAATTTTATACCAAAAAGACGAATTTTCAACAAAATACATACATTTTCCAAAAATGGTTGAATTTTCAAATAAAAATGATGAATTTTCAATCGAAAATGGAAAATCAAAAATTAATTTTTGACAAAAAAACGGATTGTCAACAAACGCGTCAAATTTCCAATCAAAGAGATGAATTTTCGACTGAAACGATGCATCTGCAACTAAAAAATATAATTTTTGACAAAAGTCGCTCAAATTGTCAAAAAACAAAACAAGTTTTCAACCAGAAAGACGAATTTTCTACAACACAATGGAATTTTCAACCAAAAAATATTAATTTTGGACCAAAGAGGCGATTTTTCAATAAAATAGTTAAATTTTCAAGCAGAGACAAATTTCAAACAAAGATTTTTTAGTGAAGGAAGAAAAAAAGTTCAATCAGATTGTGAACTTACAAGCCAGAAGAACAATTTTCTGTAAAAAAGTTGAATTTTGGACCCAAAAATATGAATTTTCAACGAAAAAGTTTATTTTCCACCAAACAGTTGCTCTTTCAACCATAAAAGAAAAAATGTTAATCAAGAATATTATTTTACTACTAAAACAGACGAATTTTCAACTAAAAAAAAAACAATTTTCAACCTAAAATAGAAAAGTTACATTGACAACAAAAGAAATTAACATTTCACAAAGAGAATACTTTTTAACACATTGGTTTAACTTTCATCCATGTGATTGAATTTTCAGTTATGTTACATTTTCAGTTAAAAAAATAAATTTTTAAAAAAAAGAATAAACTTTTCATCAAATTATTTAAGCTTTCAACGCAAGAAGTGAATTTTAAACCAAACAAGATTAATTCTCAATGAATAATTCAATAGTATATATTTAAACCAACCAAGATTTAAAAAAAAATGGAATCCTGAACAAGATGATTAATTCTGAAAAAATGGTAAAAATTTCAATTTAAAAAGGTTTCAGTTAATTTTTTACCAAAATAGTTCAATTTTCAACCAAATAATAAAATTTCCATCCAAAAATATAATTGTCAGGAGGAAGTATCTGAAAAAAATAGAAGAGCAAGGAACATAAATTACTAAGAGGAATATTACATCAGGGTTGCCGCAAACTTTATTTTCCAAATTCCCTAAGTTTTCCTGGCCAATTTTCAATTTTTTCTGACTTTAAAAAATGACAAAATCGTGAATTTTTTGCTAAAACTAAAAAAAAACAATTTTGGCTGATTAATAAAATAACATAAGAAAGGTATATGGTCAAGTTATTCAGTGTTAATTCCGTTGAGAAAAGGAAATCCGCTATTTAAAAATGGACGAAAATTTGTATTTTTTACCAAATTTATTAAAACAAATAACAATTGTTATCAAGTATCAACAAATCGTACATGTGATTTATTTCCGACAAATTTTCAATCAATTTCGTTAAAGGAATGAAGTCTTTTGACCGCGAAATGGCTAAGATATGCATTTTTATATTAAATTTGTTTATAACATTACCAATTACTTTTAATTTTTTTTAATGCTAACTAATTATCGTTTTCACGTATATCCCGAAAAAAATAAAGACTACAATTATTTTTAATCATGAAGTAGTACTGTCACTCATTCATTTTTTAATATAAAGATAAAAGTTTTGCTTTTAATGTTGTAGCCTACGGAATGTTATTTGTAAGAAGTCTCATTAGAGATTTCATGAGGTTTCACATGAATGTAAGTAATTGCAAAAAAATGGGATCGTTTGTAAAAGAAAAAATTTGAACTTTGTTGTGAAATAAAAAATTAATAAAACCCACGAGGTTGTCTAAAATTTTAGTTATCAACACAACTTGCTTGAGGAAGGTGTATTTCAAACATTTGGACTACCAGGTTTAATTCTTAGAATGACAAGACCTTCGAAAACTAATCTAGGTGTTTTAAATTTCAATTACGAACACAACTTTTCCGAGGAAGATGTATTTTAAACACCTGAACTACTGACTTTACTTCTTAAAATGACAAGACCTTCGAAAACCCATGAGGTTGTCTGAAATCTTAGTTATCAACGCAACTTCCTCGAGGAAGGGGTATTTTGAACACATGTACTATTATTAACGCCATCAATCACTTTGTTATTTCAATAATTATTTTTCAACTCTAAATAAATCTCTGTGTTCAAAATAACATTTTTTAAACCCGCTCCCTTTTGTGGTCCACTTTCATAAACCCACTCTTGTCATTCTGTTTTGCAGACTGATGCTAGTACGCCCTGAAGTTGTGCGCATTAATTTGTATTGATCCTCTGAAGCGAATCATATTGAGTTAAAATCTTAGATCAAAGTATCTGCAACAATTTGATACCCCAAGTTTAAGTGTTTTTGTAATTAAGTGAACTCTAAATTGGGAAAAACTGATCTCGGATCGAAAATGTGAGCTCTAGACTAATTTGTCCAGAGAAACTCCTTTTGTAATGTATAGAATTCCTGAAAACAAAACAAGAATTCAACGATCAAATTTGGACAAACACCACAAAACGCTCCTATTGCAATTCCTAAAAACAAAAAAATTTGTTTCTTTGCACAAAAATAAAAACGAGGAAAGAAAAATGAGAAGGCAACCAACCACATCACCTTCCTTCTCTTTTTTATTTCTTTCGTCTTTTTTATTTTTATTATTATCAAATCACAATATGAAAGCATGCACAATATTTGCCAACGTTTCGGTGCTCACACACCACCCTTATCAAGGAAAGAAAAATTAAATAAAATAGAGAAAAAAAATGGAGCAGGTAGGAACAGCGACAAAATAACGACGCTATCACCTCGATACCTGACAACTGAATGTGGGTCAAAAGACAAATAAATCCGTTATAAACAAACAAGAAATGAGAGAAAGTCAAGACCCATGAGAACTTATTGCTAAATGTAATCAATCATGCTAGAATAACTTTTGTTTAATTTATCCAAAACAGTTTTTAAATTAATAGACAACTTATTTTGTTTTTTAATATAAAGCATTTCCATGAATTCTCTCTTTCTCTCATTACTTTCACTGTGTAGAATTTCAACATTATCCCAGTCAAACTCATGGTCAACATCAACAAACCCTCTCGTATGTCTGGCAAGAACACTCTTATAACAACGTCCCAAACGAACATCATCTGAAGGATCTTTACCAAAAGTTATTATTGAATCCATTTTAAATAGTATACGGAAAATAGTATGAATATTAAATTTTTTTAACATAAATTCAATAGTTTTCAAAATTTGACCAAAAAAAGGAAGAACAAAAGTATTGAAAGAACTATATTCTTTCAATTCTTCCTCATTATCTGTAGATAAAATGTTACTTTGTTTGTTTTTGATTTGTGGAATTCTAATTGTGATATGTTGCTCAATCAACTTTTGTGGGTCATGATTAAGAAAAAGCATATTCCTAACTATATTCAAATTCTCTTTGTGAAAGGAAATGTGGGACAAACCTAGAGCCCTGTCAACTAAGTTTTTGATTACTGCAATTTTGTTTTGAAAAGGATGAGCCGAAAAGAAATGTAAAGTTCTACCTGAATATGTACTTTTCCTATACCAATTGGTAATAATATTACCATCCTGACCCTTAATTACTTCTACGTCCAACAAATTATTATTATTAAAATTATTGTTCTCTATTTCATGGGTGAACTGAAGTTTTGAATTAAAAATATTAAAAGCATCAAAAACTGCCTGTAACTTTGTTAGAGGAACACATAATAAGGTATCATCAACATACCGAAAGTAAAAGGGCAAAACAAAATCCAGCTTCTTGAAAGCAAAGACCTCCAAATCTTCGATAACTATAAATAATGAAAACTATCCCTTCAATAAAATCTTTTTGACTTAATCGAGTACGTGTTTTTATATTATCCCATCTATTTAAAATTGTCTGTTTAACCAATTCAAGGGGTATACTTGGAAACATTGCAACAACATCCAAAGAAATCATTACATGGTCATCAGGAGCAGTTTTCTGAATAATAATTTTTTGGAATTCCCAGCTATTTTTAATATTGTATTTGGAAGTTGTAATTGAGTCTTTAAGTATCAAATTAAAGATTTGTTCTAAAAATTTCGTGGGAGTGTTAATAGTTGAAATAATCAATCTCAAGGGATAGCCATCTTTATGAATCTTTCTCAAACCATAACATCTTGCAAGAACTGTGTCTTCGGTATTTATATCAGTCCATCTTATATCCTTTCCCAAAAGTCCTTTCTTTCTCCAAGTGTCTAGAATCTTGAAGTGTCTCTTCTTAATTGTTTCAACGGATTTTCATTCAATAATTCAAAGTTATCACGATTGGAAAGTAAATCCTCCATATCCCTAATATAATCCGATTTCTTCATACAAACTGTAATATTGCCTGTATCAGCATTCATGCAAATTATATCAGGGTTGTTTTTAAGGAAACCTTTCGTTATCTTGAAACCTTAAGAAATTTTACGATCAATACTACTAATGTGCAAACAATTTTTATCAACAAAGCTCTTCGACAAGTGTAAAACCTTGTTTCGGAAATCTTGTAGATCTAATTTCGGAATTTTGTGTATACTTGATTCAACATCTTTGACTATTTCCATCATTTGTTTCGATTTACTTTTAATCACATGGTTACTAAAACCTTGACCTAATCTGAGAATATCTGTAACTGAATCAGGAATCTGAATATTTGCCAAATTTACAAACCAAGGATCCTTATCTTCTCCTTTTCAAAAATCTTGTGTTAATTTAAATTTTGCTCTTGAATATTAGTTTGTTGATCAATCAAAATAGAAAGTTTTTTAGCATCGTTTCAAAATCTTCGATTAAGGAAAATCTGATGTTTTAAAAGATCAATGATTTTATATTGTGGCAAACATACTTCTAATTCACTTTTGATTCTGGAAATTTTTACTTTTAAAAAATTAAGATGATTTGAAACATCCTTGATCAGTAAATTCAGTATTGAGAGTTTGAAATTCTTCAAATTATGTTCAAATTTTCTATTGTAAAAATTACTGTGAAAATAAGAGTGTTAGAAGAGCGTTCTTGCTAGGCATACGAGAGGGTTTGTTGATGTTGACCATGAGTTTGACTGGGATAATGTTGAAATTCTACACAGTGAAAGTAATGAGAGAAAGAGAGAATTCATGGAAATGCTTTATATTAAAAAACAAAATAAGTTGTCTATTAATTTAAAAACTGATTTGGATAAATTAAACAAAAGTTATTCTAGTATGATTAATTACATTCAGCAATACGTTTTCACGGGTCTTGACTTTCTCTCATTTCTTGTTTGGTGATAACGGATTTGTCTTTTGACCCACATTCAGTTGTCAGGTATCTAGGTGATGGCGTCGTTATTTCGTCGCTATTCCTACCTGCTCTAATTTTTCTTGCCTTGATAAGGGTGCTTTGTGAGCACCGAAACGTTGGTAAATATTGTGCATGATTTCATATTGTGATTTGATAATAATAAAAATAAAAAAGACGAAAGAAATAAAAAAGAGAAGGAAGAGGATGTGGTTGGTTGCCTTCTAATTTTTCTTTCCTCTTTTTTATTTTTGTGCAAAGAAACAAATTTTTTTGTTTTTAGGAATCGCAATAGGAGCGTTTTGTGGTGTTTGTCCAAATTTGATCGTTGAATTCTTTTTTTTTTCAGGAATTCTATACATTAACTTGATTATTGGACGTTAAATGGGATTTTGAATTTGATTTTAATCTGATTTAAAATTCTTAAATTTTAACTTCTTTTGTCCCATTCTGCTACGGCCACCTTGGTTGGCATTGACACGGATTTAGTATCTGCAATAAAATAAGTAATGTAATATCTAAGCACCGTAAAATCCTGCTGTGAATCGAGCAGAAATTCACGTTCCCTGTATGGCAGACATTATCTTACAGTAATAAATTTGAGCACGTCCCAGGGTGTATCGATTATAGAGCCAGATTTGATACGCGCGAGGCACACAGAAGCAACGCTCTGAGTTGATGGTTTATTTCTAGAGCCTCTTGCCTTTTGCCTTCTCCTGTCGACCCAGGATTTACATGACGTTTTTACAACGATAAAAATAAGGGCATAGAATCGGCTTCTTCGCTGTGAATTTATGTTGACGCTCATCATCTTACGCCTACACTCATTCCTTCAAAACGAGCCGACCTCACCGTATACAAATTGCACGTCTTATTTTACAATTTGCTTTGATAAATTAGACTGAATAGTGTTATAAATATCAATTCTAACATTCTGTAGGCTTCAAAGATCGGTCCCTATATATTCTATTGTACCCTATGTTCAGTTAAGGTTTCCTAAAGTGCCCTATTTTCAAAATTTGGTCCCTATAGTACCGCATGTGCAGCCCACAATATAACTTTTAATGATGTCACTTTTCATTCAATAAATTACCTCATGGGTTCATCACTATTCAATATATTCAATAATTTCAATAATTTGAAGGGATTTTTGAGATTTTAGGATATTTTTAAATTAGTGTATAGAATTCCTGAAAATAAAACAAGAATCCAATGATCAAATTTGGACAACCTCTCATTTTTCTCACCTTGATAAGAGTGCTGTATGAGCACCGAAACGTTGGTAAATATCATAAATGCTTTAATATTCTGATTTGATAATAATACAAGTAAAAAAGACGAAGAAATAAACTAGCTGTGAATTCGATCTCGAGTGTTTTCACTTTGTTTCTATTTATAATTATATGGTGCTCATTTCACGAGCACTTTGCTTCCCGTTAGCAAATGTATTTGCTTCCTCATAGAGGAAGCATTAGTTGTTTTTTTCAATAATAGACAAACCAAAGTCTTCATTTTGCTCAATTTGAAAATAGAAATTAACAAAAAATACAAAATTACAAAATAATACTAAAAATTTTTAAATACAAAGACAAATCAGACAAATCAAATTTTGTATTTGGAATGATAATTATTCGAGCTGGAAAAGGGAAGGGAAAAGTTCTGTCGCAAAAATTAATTTTTGACGAAGTCGCTCAACTTCTAAAAAAAAGACAAGTTTAACCAGAAAGACGAATTTTCTACAATACAATTAAATTTTGAACCAAAAAATATTTATTTTCGACCAAAAAGGCGATTTTTCAATAAAATAGTTAAATTTTCAAGCAGAGACGAATTTTCAACAAAGATTTTTTAGTGAAGGAAGAAGAAAGAGTTCAATCAGAATGTGAACTTACAAGCCAGAAGAACAATTTTCTGTAAAAAAGTTTAATTTTGGAGCCGAAAATATGAATTTTCAACGAAAAAGTTTATTTTCTACCAAACAGTTGCTCTTGCAACCATAAAAGAAAAAATGTTAATCAAGAATATTATTTTACTACTAAAACAGACGAATTTTCAACTAAAAAAGATCATCCATATGATTGAATTTTCAGTTATGTTACATTTTCAGATGAAAAAATCAAATTTCAAATAAAAAAAAAAATCTTTATCAAATTAGTTAAGCCTTTAACGAAGTTCAGCTATCGTGTTCACAAAAAAGCGTGACATCCACACATCCCAACACACATACACACATCGTAACACACACATCCACGCACACACACATCCGGAGAATTGCTTCGAACATTGTATTAGACATTTTTAAATTCAGGAAGATTCAATTAAATTAAATGAAAATTTTTGGAAAATGTTACCATCACAAAGCTTCCTCTATGAGGAAACAAAAAGACGAAAGAAATAAAAAAGAGAAGGGAGGTTATTTGGTTGGTTGACTTCTCATTTTTCTTTCAAGTTTTTTATTTTTGTCCAAAGATACAAATTTTCATTGTTTTGCTTCCTCATAGAGGAAGCTTTGTAATGGTAACATTTTTCCTCTCATTTTCCAAAATGTTTAAATTCATTTAATTAAACATTCTTCAATTTAAAAATGTCTTATACAATGTTCTAAGCAATTGCTAGGATGTGTGTAAGTGAATGTGTGTGTAGATGTTTGTGTGCGTGGATGGGTGGATGTCACACTTTTTTGTGAACGCGATAACTTGAAAACGGTTGCAGATAAATTGATTATTTTCCTCACTGATATCTTGAAACTGACTGAAGGATTTCTAAAAATATTCATTGCATTTTTTTAGCACTCAATAATATTTTAAAAATCGGTTTTTTATAGTACAACTTTTTTCATTAGCATAATTCAAAGTTGATGCAAGAATATAAAAGATTCCTTAGTTCGAGATGAACCGATTAACCTAGAATATCAATACATTTTCTCAAAGAGTAGGAAAGTTATGGTAATTTATGTACTTTGAAAATCGGTTTTTTAAAGTAAAACTTTTTTCATTAACATAATTTAAAGCTGATACAAGAACAGAAAAGATGTGTTGATTCGAGTCGAATCGATTGTCCTATCATAGTAATACATTTTATTCGAGAGTAAGGAAGCTATGGTAATGCATAATATTTGAAAAAAAAGGTTTTTTATGGTAAAAATTTTTCTTCAACATAATTCAAAGTTGATGCAAGAATATAAAAGATTCCTTGGTTCGAAACGAATCGATTAACCTACAATATTAATAAATTTCATCAAAGATTAGGGAAGTTATGATAATTTATATATTTTTAAAATCGATTTTTATAGTAAAAATTTTTCATTCTCATAATTTAAAGTTGATGCGAGAATAGAAAAGTTGGGTTGATACAAGGCGAATCCATTGATCCATAGCATTGATATATTTTATTGAAGAGTAAGGAAACAATGGTCATACATAATATTTTAAAACACGATTTTTTATGGTAAAACTTTTTTCACTAACATAAAAATTGATGCAAGAACGGAAAAGATTCCTTGATTCGAGGCAAATCGATTGATCTATAATTTTAATACACTTTATTGAAGATGAAGGAAGTTATGCTCATTTATAATATTTGAATCATTTGTTTCTCAAAGGAAAACTTTTTAATTGACATAATTTAAAGTTGACGTATGAATAGAAAAGATTTTTTGATCATAAATTTTCAAACAGAATAATTCTGACAATTTCTGTAAAAAAATCCTGATACTGAGAAAGGGATAGGGTGCGACAGAACTTATCCCTTCCCTTTTCCAGCTCGAAAAATTATCATTTCGAATACAAAATTTGATTTGTCTTTGTATTTAAAAAATTGTTTGTATTATTTTGTAATTTTGTCTTTTTGGTAAATTTCTATTTTTAAATTGATCAAAATGAAGACTTTGGTTTGTCTATTGTTGAAAAAAATAACTAATGCTTTCCCTATGAGAAAGCAAACACATTTATCGTATTTTCAACCAAAATAATTTATAAGATTTTTCAGATTATCATTATTTTCCAGATTACCATTATTCTTCATTAAATTCAAATTTTTTGGTTTTGTTGGCGTTTAACACCGGAAATGGGTATTTTTAATAAGCAAATAATTTCAAAGAAGATTAAAATATTGTGTACGATTGTAGGTTGAGCTAACGTTTTTCACCTAAAACATCGATGCAGATTCCAAAGAATATTTCTACAAATTTTGTACAATTTAAGGGTCTGTTAAAGTTTTTCACGGGAAATCCGTAATTTCAAACAAAAATCATTACATTGCAAAGAAGATTTATTATTTAGAAGAATTTTTCGTTATGTTCTGTTAGTGTTTTTCGTCAAAAATTGGTATTTTTAACAACGACAAAAAATCACAAGATTTTTCATATTATCATTATTTTTCAGTATGCCATTCATAATTATTAAATTCACAATTTTCAGTTTTGTTGTCCTTTTATACCGGCAATCGGTACTTTTAATAAAAAATTATTATATATGAGAGAAGAATTAACATTTTGAACAATTTTAAGAAATCGGTGTAAATTTCAAAAAAGATTTACAATTTTGAAGCGATTTCAGGTTACGTTAACATTTGTTTCGGAAATTGGATATTTTAATCAAAAAACAT
This sequence comes from Andricus curvator, assembly GCA_932195095.1. Taxonomy (NCBI): domain Eukaryota; kingdom Metazoa; phylum Arthropoda; class Insecta; order Hymenoptera; family Cynipidae; genus Andricus; species Andricus curvator. The sequence goes on along the minus strand of CAKNYM010050770.1, from coordinate 312,668 downwards.
TAGGTTAAAAGAAAGCTTTACAATCTCAAACAATTTTTTTATATTATGGTAGTGTTTTAGTTCAAAATTGCTCTTATCAATCAAAAATAATTCGATTTCAACGAATATTTACAATGGTAAAGGAGATTTTTTAATTGGCATTATGGTTTGTCCGGACTCACTCATCGGACTTTCCAGTAAGGCAATGTGAATCAGTCCTGCCCTAGACATTTTAGAATTCAATTTACCTAAATTTTAATATACTGTATATTAAAAAAAATGGTAACTTTGATCAATGTTGCTGTTAATATCATAAGACATTTCAGCCACGGATTAAGTTTCAGCCTGAAACTTAATTTCATTGACATGAATTTTAATTGTAGTTTTAATTTCACAAAAATTAATGTTATATAAGTCCAAAAATATAGAACAAATTAGGGGTTATGGCCATGGATAGGGTCCAAAACTTAAATAAATTGATTAAAAATTAATAAATTGATGAAAAAAATGTTTGATTTTTTTTTAAATGATTAGTGAAACAAAAAAACGTGAATAAATATTATCGACCTTAATTCCAATTGAAAAATCTACTTTATAGTTATGATACTTGGGTCAGTTAAAAACGACATCTTAAAAAAAAACCGGCAATTATGTTATTTAACAATATTGACAAAATATTTAATTGATAATAGCGTATGTGAGCGTTTTTCACCGTAAATATTATTTTAAGTAAAAATCTTTTGACTTCAAAAATCAAACTTACAATTTGAAAATACATCAAAATCCATTGAGCATATTTTTTACCTGTTATCAGAAATTTGTTTATGAAATATAAGTAATATTAAAAGTTTATAATTCAAGAGTTTTTAAATTTTATTGGCCGAACAAAAGAGAACGGGGAAGTAAATACAGCGTTCGTTTTTAAGTTATGTAAATGTAATTTTTCTAAGATTCTTGAGAAAGTTCAAAACAATTTTTGAAGATTTCAGATGTATTGAAAAACAAACTAGAAAATTTTGATGACATTTTTTTTATTACAGAAGTTTAAAAAATTTTAGGAAAAAATTTTCGAATTTTAAAATATTGTTAATCTCTTCAAAACTTCTAAAATTCCTAATTATATTTTAAACTGAATCAAATTTTTGTTGCAATTTGGAAAAATCTTCCCAAATTAAAAAGAATTGCCTTAAAATCTTCCATATTTTTTTCGACATTTTTAGAAACCTTTTGAAATCTGTTAACATTTTCTTTAAAAATTAATTTTAAAATTAAAAAATTATTTCAAATGTTTCCAGATATCCTAAGAAAGCTTTTATATAGTTTTGAAAACTTTCACAATTCTTAAAAAGCTTCTTTTTTTTCAACATCTTCCTAAATCTACATTTTGTTTAAAAATTTAAAAAATCTTTTTAAACTTAAAATTTCTTTTAAGTCTTTTCAAAACGTGTGCACCTCTTAAATATTTTTTAAAATGATTTGATTCATTTTAAAATAAATTTCAAAATTAAACAAATTGCCTGAAAATATTCCAGATGCTTTTTTGACAATTTTTGACATTTTTAAAAATCTTTTAAAATCTTTTAATATAATTCTCTAAAAATTAATTTTTGACAATAAAAATCATTTTAAATTTTGGTAATAATCTTAAGAAATTTTTGTATTCTATTAAAAGCTTTCAAAATTCTCAAGATGTAAATTATTTTCTAATCTTTTCAAAACTTCTGAACATCTGTTGAAACAATTTGTTTTTCCTAAAATTTGTTAAAATCCTGCAAAACTAAAAAAATTGTTCTATCATTTTCCAGATTCTTTTTCGACATAATTTGAAATGTTCAAAAGTAAAAACTTACCTTTCAAGATAAAACCTAAATCATTAAAAATTTTCCCAGAAAGATTATTGTCAGTACCAGTAATTTTTTGGTTGCTGCTACCAGTGAGGTAGCAAAATGTTAAAACCAGAATTATGTCCCAATTTTATTAGGTCATTTACAATAAAAATGTTCTCTTTTATTAATACTGCTTAGGAACATTTAGAAATCCATTATATTTTTTAAGTTACTTTCAGTCTACAATATTATGTCAAATTTTTCGATTTTAAATGATTTAGATTCAAAATTTGGTGCTTTTAGAAATTATACTTATTACACCTAATTTTATTACACTAAGTGAAAAAGTTGTAAAATAGTATAGACTAGAAAAACATTCTGAACTATTATGTTTTTTGAATAAAAAAATTGATTTTATATAATTTCGACTGATTTAAAATTAACTTGTTCAATTAAAAAAGAAATACATCTTGAAACTAGATTAGCTAAAAGAATTGATATTGCTTAACATAGAAACTTGTCAGTTTCCAAATTTTAAAAATGTATGTATTAGCAATGTTTAGTTTTTGTAACATTCTCAAGGAGTTTTAGTCTTCAATATTTTAATTTTTAATTGGACTTATTTTTCAGTAAACATATGGAATATCTGTTCTAATAGATACGGCATAATTAAATAATGTAACGAGTTAATTTTATAAAATAACAATTACGGGTTTTGCAATTTTTGTTATTTACTCAACTATCTAATTATTTTTAAGAATTCGTCCTTCAAATCCTTCAAAAATTATTTGTTATACACTGCTTGTAGTAGGACATCGATATTAAAGAGTAATAAATTTTCAAAAAAAACTTTTACTTGTTTCCGTGATTGTTTTTTGTTTTAATTTTTAACTTTAAAATTTATAAATAATAAATATTAATTGTACATTATTAAAATAGTTAAGCCCGTAGGTATTCTGTACTAATTTTAAATTATTGAATTTTTCTTTTTAATTTAGATAATCTAACCGCTAATTATAATTTAAAAAACGTATGTACTACAAGCAAAACTGAAACATGTTTTTTTATTGCAAAATTAATGTCAAAGCTATTTAAGTTTGCACTTTTAAATTATGCGGGAAATCACGGAGCCAATGAATGCTTATTCCTTGCACATGCGCACGAAGTTCAAGATCGCTGCCGGCTGTTACCACCATGTTAAGGTAAAAGGCCATATTATGAGACAGTATCCTATTTTACGAGACACAAGATATAATATCTCAATTTTAATTGCAAAACATCCTTATATCATAGTAAAAAAAATGTTTTTATAATTTTAAACATCTAATTAGAAAATCAACATTTTAAAAGACCAATTTGACTCACTAAATAATTTAAAAAAAAAAAATTAATAAAGTATCACTTCAAAACTTGTACATAGTGGGCGTGAATATGAGACAAAAGAGTGATAACTCGTAATGTTTTTAATTACTCAAACTTGAAGATTTATATGCTTTTAAGTGGCAATGATTATTTGAATTATATTTTTAAAGATTATAGTTTGTAATACACTAAGTTTTTTATCAAAAAACTTTCAATTTAATTTTTAAATTAAGTGTATCACAATTATGTTCTCTAGTATTTGAAAAGTCTGTATTTATGAAACACGGAATGGACTGTTCCAAACTCCACGGACACATGGTTCGCACCTGCACCGTTTTATGAGACAAAGGTTTCAAGTGACGTTTGTTATTATTTTTTAATAAAAAGTCGTGGTTTATCAAGTGTTATTGAAATACACATATGTAGTTGATTTTGATTTTCATCAAATATATATGTTCAGGTAAGTGTCTGAAATATGACAACTGAAAATATCAAAACCTAACCTAAAAATATTTTTTCTTTATACAAGACTAGCTCACTAATTGTAAAAAAATGATTGTAGATATTACGTTTCATCTGTCTGTATCAGACATAACTTCTCAAGAAAATATACCAATTAAACTTGTAAATCATAAAGATTTATCTGATGCTATAATGAATGCAAAAATCACGTATGTTGTTGAATCATTCAAGTCATGTTCTATTATAAATTATATTATTATTTATTTGGAATTATATGTAACTTTTTTTCGTTGTAAACTTTCTTTTGTACATATCTGCGAGGAATATAAATAAAGCTTACCTAATTTATGCAATTTATTTGTGACTTTCTTATGTCTCATAATATGGCCATTCTCTATGAGACACACGGAAAAAGCTTTTTTATCATGTCTCATAATACGGACATCAAAGTAGCTGCAATTTTTAATCAATTACATAATTTTTTTAACTCTTTTTATAAAACAAAAGTTTTGTTATCATTCTAGAAGCATAAAGCCAGATATATGTGAAAAAAATTTCACCTTAATTCAGTGCTAATCAATTTTAAAAATCGAAAACCTCTGTGGAGCCATGGAACACTGTTTCATAATATGACCTTTTACCTTACTAGTTTGGCAGGTAACGGATGCAAACAAGCCTCCCTAGTAAACTACGGCGATTATCCCCTTACCCGCTAGGAAGCTGACATACAAGTAACAATTCCTCTCATAACATGTGATCACTTAGGAACTTTTCACGGTAGTAACAGGTTAGCTGGAAAAGTTGTTATTGATAGTTGTAGTATGAGTGATGTGAAAATTTGTGGTATAAAGATCGTTCGTTTCTCAAGAATAGTTCAGAGTTAATTGAAATTCAGGGTAATTAAACATCAAGAAAGACATTTTTTCAATACAACAAGAAAACATTGAAAAAATAGTATTTTTGGGCAGAATATAATATATTATAGTTCAAGCCCGAGTTCTTATTTTTTAAATAAAACAGACTTGTTCACCAAAGAGAAGAAAGTTCTGAAAAAAGGTTTCAAAAAATCAAAATCTGTTGTTTTTTGGGCACTTTGATAACCGTAAGAAATTATTATTTCAAGAGAACAAGAAATTATTCTTGTGGTCTATATTCTTCTTTAGTCGAGAGAAAGGAAGTTTCGTAAAGCCACTTGATAAAATTCTATCAGCGGAGCTGAAATCCAAGGGACTAGGATTGCATATAGTGAGCTTAATTTAGAATTTCAATTGCAATTGCAAATTTAATGTTTGTCTTGGAAGAAGGTAAATAGACTGAGCGTGAAAATGGGACAAATCTGAGGAAGGGGATTTTTTAAATCTCGGAAGACATTGCGAAAATGGAAGTCAGCGTTATCACGAAGGGAGCATTAGCATTTGTTTATCGGGTATGTTTACTGCATACCCGGGTTAAATTTAACAGGACGTTAATGGCCTTACCCTAGCGCATTGCTTGGATTGTCGGCCACGATAAGAGTGGCCCGAAATTGGAAAACATCTTTTCTTTTTTTTCAATGAGTGCCAGGCTACTGGAGCTCTCGGCAACCATATATCAATGTGTTTTTGTTTGTATATGTTTGATATGTATATGTTTGCATATGTATATGTAGAACATTTCTGTTGGCTCCCCTATCACTTTTTGGCCGCAGACATCTCGTGGAATCCTCCTTAATTAATTCGTTTAATTACGAGTTCAAAATCGTGAGAATGTCGAGAATAGTGCAATCACTGAGTTTATTTACCTGAGGAATACTTAGTAGATTTAAATACACAATTTTCGTAGAATAACATATATATTGAATAAATAAAATAACTTTTCAAGAGAAACTTATTGAAATTGGCGTAAGAAAAAAATTATAGTTTTTCTGAGTTATTGTACAATAAAAATTTCTAAATTCATTGACAATTGGCGTTAATCATTTGTTTAGAACAGTAGTAATTATTAACTAATGGCAGTGGTTTCTTATTAGGTATTATTTTTATGTACAGGGTAAGCGAAAAACTTCATTTTCACAATTCCGTGACTTTTCCCTGATTTTTTCCTAACACATTTTTCATTTTCCCTGCCCAATTATACTTAAAGATCCAAATTTTAATCATATGACGTTTCTAAGTGGAAGTTTCAACAAAATAAATAAATTTTAACCTAATAGTTGAATTTTTAAACAAAAAAGTTAATTTTCAACCAAACAGTTCCATTTACAACTAATTAGTTGAAATTTGAAGCGAAAGAGTTGAATTTTCAACAAAAAATAGTTGCGTTTTGTAACAAAATAGTCGAGTTTTTAATCAAAGAGTTGAAATTATAATCTATGAAGATATATTCTCAAACAAAAGAGACGCATTTTCAACAAAATACATCAATTTTAAAACAAATAGTTCAATTTTTAACTCCAAATTAACTCTATTACATACTTCCAAAATCTCTTCTCTAACCCTTCTTTCGCCAAATTTCAACACTATATTCTCCATCCCATCCTCTCCTGTCGCCTTGTTTCTTTTTAACTTATCAATTGCTCGATTCACCTCCTCTCTAGTCAACTCATTTCCACCTTCCATGTCTGTCTCCTTGATCTTTCTACCTTCGCCCCTCACCTTGCTATCCACCACTCCTAGCAATTTCTTGAAATATACCGTCCATTCATCCATACTTATCTCTTCATTGATTCCTTTCCATCCACTCCTTTCTCTATTAATCACCTTCCATTCTCTTTCTTCCTTTATTGCTTTCTCTACCTCCTCCATATACCTCGCATTCTCCTCTGGTCGTTTTACATTCAGTAATTTCTCTTGTCCCCTTTTTCTTTTATTATGCTCCTTTCTGCCTATCTCTCCTCTTCTCCAATTCCTTAACGATAACTTCATACGCTCTTTACTCTCTATACATTCCGCATCTCACCATCCTCTCTTCTCCAACCTTTCTTCCTCATTTACCCTAATTTCTTCCACTATCTTCTCTACCCTTCCCCTCATCTCACACAAACATCTCATCCACACCTCTCCCGTCTTCAATCATCACATTCTATTCTTCCATTCTTTCCGTATGTTCTCTTAGCTTATCTACTCCCCTTTTGCCCATCTTTGCTTTCTTCACTGTCGCCTGTTCCTTCCTCCTTCCTTCTTTTCTCCCATTCCCACATTTCAACGTTGCAATGACCGGGAAGTGTTCTTACCCTATTTCGTTCCCTACTTCCATTCTTTCCAACAGCCTCCTCATCCTTTGCTCGGCTAGAATGTCGTCTATTACTGTTTCGCCTTTTCCTGCAAACGATATCTCTCCTTCCTCATCCCCTTCGGAGTTCCCATTACAAATGAACCATCCTGTTTCTGCCAGAATTCCCAACAGAGTCCTAACCTCTTGGTCCACCTGTTTGTGTTTCGATTTTCTCCTGAAAGTCTCGCTCTCTTCATCCCATATTTCTCCTCCCTGTTCCCCCGTCCAAGCATTCAGATCACCTCCTATCAACACCAATTCGTCATCCTTTTTCGCCACCCATTTCCTAATCACACTCCAACCTTCTTCTTCCCCCCTTCTCCTGTAAACGAAAACTATACTCACCTTTCTTCTTCCTATCTTCACCATTCTCGTCATTACACCATCCGTTTCCTCAAATCCCATTTCAATTCTCTTTTCTCCCACCACTTAATTCCTCACTCCTGACATCATACCCCCTTTCTTTCTTCCCTTTACCTTCTCTTTCCATGCCTCTTGCATCTGCCACATATATCCCTTGGGTAACTTCCTCTTCATTTTCTTCCAATCCTTTTCCTCTACCCAGGTTTCACTCAACATCATTACATCCCATTTCTTCACCTCTTCCCAGAATCCTTCATCTTTATTCATTAGTTAAATGTTCAGATAAGAATCTCAACAAAAAAAAAACAGTTGAATTGAACCAAAAAACTCAAATTTTCAAAAGAATAGTTGAATCTTCAACCAAAGAAGATTAATCATCAAGCAAAAAGTTGCGTGTTTCTCCAAAAAAGATGAAATTGTTGTCTAAAATAGATGAAATTTTTATTCCACAAATACGAATTTCCAAAAAAGTAGTTCAACTTGCATTCAAATAAAAAAATTTTAAACTAAAAATTTCATTGTTAGGAAGAAGTGACTGGAAAAAATATAAATATAAATACAAGGCAAATAAATTACGAACAGGAATATTATTTCGTCAGGAAGCTAGATATTTTGTGTACCTTTAGCAAAGAAAGAGGAATGCGACAGTAGCATTATAAAAAATGGTGAGTGAATGCACCGAATCGAACTGTGGTCAGGCGTAGATAGGGAATCACATAGTTGCCAAGGAGTCGGTTTGATTATGAGTGAGAGAGCCAAACGAAATGTCAAGGGGCGTAAATTTGTATCTTTCAGATTGTTGCGGGTTAGAATGGAGGTGGGATTTAGAAAACTATTTATCATAGCGTGCTAGGCTTCAGTTGATGGTGACAGGAGTAGGGTAAAATATGTTTTCTGGGCCACTTTAAATGACACAATAACCACTTGCGATCATGGAGAGAGAATCATTCTACTAAGAGATATGAATGGATGGGTTGGAATCCAACGCGAATCTGGGGAAAGGGTGATAGGTAATTTTGAAAATCCAAAAACAAATTGTGACGGAGACAGATTGGTTAGATTATGTTTAGAAAACGGTTTATTAATTACAAATACTTGGTTCAGGCATGACATGATCCACTGGTACACCTGGTGTAGAGGCAATAGCGACAGTATGATTAACTTTATTTTTGCGGATAAAAGACTCAGAGAGCTAATAAAGGATACAAGGGTTATGAGGGCTTCTGATTGTAAAACGGATCATTACCTCCTAGTTTCAAAAATGAACTTAGGACAAGGATCGAGAAGAAAGAGAACTGAAGAAACGAAACCGACGAGAATGAAGGTAGAGAATTTACAGAAACCAGAGAAGCGAATATAACTTACAAATAACATAAGCGAAAACCTAGATAGAACATCTTGGGAGATACTCATACATCATAAAAATATATAGAGCGCATATACAATGTTTCAGAAAATCATTGTCAGGAGTTCTAGTGAAGTGTGCCCCACTGCAGTTGTAGGAAGAATGATCGGGGATGCTTAATGGAATGATGAAATCCGCTTACCCGTTAACGAATGAAACCAAGCGTATCGAAGAAAGTTGAATATCAAAGGTCTTGGTGATGACGATATAATTAGACTAGAGGATGATAAAAGGGATAAGAACAGAAAAGTTAAAAAAAACTAGTTAAAGAAAGCAAGGATAAAATCAAAGCAGAAGAAGAGACGAAAATCCAAAACGCTTTCGATGAAAATAATAAATGATTTTTTAAGCAACTGTGCAAGGACAACAAGATAGGACGTAGTACTACAGAGTTAGGCAGCATGAGAAATAGAAAGGTTGAAATAGCATATGATGCGGATGAAGTAAAAAACGGTTTTAGGGACCAATGCAGAAAATTTTTTGGGAGTGAAGCTATGGAACAGAACAACTGCAACCTAGAATTAACAAAACGGAAACAAAATATTTCTACCCCCCCCCCCCCCTCCCACTCTTTCTGTACGTAATTTTTATTTTCCAAAAATGTTTTATTAATTATTGCTAGTAAAATTAGGCAAGGTGTCCAAGAACTTCATTTTCAAATTTCCCTTATTTTTCCTTGTCTAATTTTTTATTTTCCTTGATGATTAATATTCAAATACCAGCATTTTAATCTTGAAATACTTTCAACATAGAATCTTCAATAAACTGAATAAAACAGTATTTCAGATACAAATTTTTTTTTTTCAAATTGATTAGTTTATTGTGAACAAAAAAATGTCTTTTCTACTATAAAAGATGGTTCTTCAACGAAATAATTGAATTTTCAAGAAAATAATTAAATTTTTAACATAATAGTTGAATTTTCAACCGAAAAAATATAAACTCCCAACAAAAAGTGTCATAGTTTATATTTCAATCAAAAAACATAAAATTTATACAAAAGGAAAAGTTTTTTAAAACCAAAAAGAAGAATTTTCAACAGATAAAGATTTTTCACTAAAGAAAGAAAATTTTACCCAAATTGCTGAACCTTCAAGCCAAAAGACAAATTTTCTCTACAAAAATTGAATTTATAAAAAAAAATATGACTTCAGCAAAAAATTATTTTTCCACGAGACTGATGCATTTTTACCCAACAAAAATGAAAATTTAAACCAAGAAAATGGTTTCTCCTACCAGAAAAAGGGAATTTTCAACTAAAAAAGATCAATCTTAAAAAAATGGAAAAGTTACATTTTCAGTTGAAAAATTAATTAAAAAAAAAAGACTTTTCCACTAAACAGTTGAATTTTTAACCAAAGACATGAGCCTTCAATCAATAAGATACATTTTTAAGAATGTAGCTTATTTTTTACCCAAATAGTTGAATTTCCAATTTAAACAGAATAAGTTTCAACCAAAAAAGTTGCATTTTCATAAAAAAAAGAAATTTCTACCAAAGCGGATGAATTTATAAATCAAAAAGATAAATTAAAAGAAAATAGTTGAATTTTCTGTTAAAAAAAGATTTTATGTGACTTTTCACGATCAAAATATGAATTCTAAACCAAGAAATAAGTTTCTTCGAAAAAATTAAATTTTCAATCCAAAAAGACGAATTTTTACCCAAAAAGGATGCCTTTTTAACAAAATTGTTGAAGTCTCTACCCAATAGTTGCATTTTCATCCAAAAAATATGAAATTTCTTTTAAAACAGATGGATTTTTATTTGAAAAGAAAACAAGTTTCAAAAAAATAGTTGAATTTTCATCCAGAAAAGATTCCAGTTGTCTTTTCAAGATCAAAATATGAATTTTTTTACAAAAAATAAGTTTCTACGAACAAAATTGAATTTTTCATCCAAAAAGACGAATTTTTTCAACCAAAAGGGATGAATTTTTAACGAAATAGTTGAATTCTCTACCAAATAGTTGAATTTTGATCAAAGAAAGATGAGATTTGTACTAGAACAGATGTATTTTTAATAAAAAAAGGACAATTTTTTTTTAAGTTCAACTTTCATCCAGAAAAGCTTTCAGTTCATTTTTGAACACCAAAATATGAATTTTAAACAAAAAGTAAATTTTCTGCGGAATAGTTAAATTTTCAACAAAACCGTGAAATTTTCAACCAAAAGTATGACTTTTTAACAAAATAGTTTTATTTCCAACCAAACAGTTGCATTTTTATCCAAGATAGATGAAATTCCTCTTCAAACAGATGAATTTTAAATTTAAAAAAAATTGAGTTTTCATCCAGAAAAGATGTCAGTTCTCTTTTCAACATGAAAATATCAAATTGAACCAAAAATTAAATTTTCTACAAAATATTTAAATTTTCAAGAGAACCGTAGAATTTTCAATCAAAAGGATACATTTTTAACAAAATAGTTTTATTTTCAACCAAACTGTTGCATTTTTATCCAAGAAAGGTGAAATTTCTCTTAAAACAGATAAATTGAAAGAATTTTTTTTTTTAAATAGTTGAATTTTCATCCAGAAAAGATTTCAGTTCTCTTTCCCACACCAAAATAATAAATTGAACCAAAAATTAAAATTTTTACAAAATAGTTAAATTTTCAAAAAAACAGCAGAATTTTCAACCAAAAAGTATGACTTTTCAATAAAATTGTTGAATTTTAAACCAAACAGTTGCATTTTTATCCAACAAAGATGTAATTTCTGCTAGAGCAGGTGAATTTTTAAATCAGAAAGACAAATTTCAAAGAAGAGTTGAATTTTCAACCGAACAGTTGCATTTTTATTTAAGAAAAATAAACATTTTATTAAAACAGGTGAATTTTTAAATCAAAAAGACAAATTTTCAAAAAAAGAGTTGAATTTTCATCCAAAAGGATTTCAATAGACTTTTCTACAGAAAAATACAAATTCCAAACAAGAAGTAAATTTTCTAGGAAATAGTTGAATTTTCAACAAAACAGTTGCATTTTTGTCCAAGAAAGATGCAATATTTCTACTAAAAGAAGATGAACTTTTAAATTAAAAAGACAAATTTTCAGAAAAAAATATTTTTTTCATCCAAAAAATATTTCAGTTGACTTATCAGCAACAAAATATGAATTTTAAGCAAAAGGTTGATATTATAAGAAAAGAGTTGAATTTATAACCCAAAAAGACGATTTTTTAATAAAACAGTTGCATTTGAAAAAAAAACATTCCGAAAAAAGTACGAAAACTTAGAATGACTTTTCAATTTGACTAATTAATTATTAAAGAAAATTCAAAAGATGAAAAAGATTTCTAAAAACGTTGGAAAAATGTGAGAGATTTAAAGGCAATTTTTGTAATCTTGAAAGTTTCTCCCAATTTTTTAGAAAAATTCAAGTTAGTTTAAAAGTCTTATAGGAATTTCGAACAGAAGGTATATATTTAAACATAGTAAACAAAACATTTAGAAGCTTTTTATTTGTTTCGAAAGATTTCAAGAGAACGAAACATTTTCTTAAGTTTCGAGCAAAATTTAAAGTGATTCTTTTTTAAAAATTAATTTAAAGAGAATATTTAAAATGATTTTTAAATAATTGAAAACATCTACGGACTTGCCACCAAAAAAATCTGGAAGATTTTAAGGTAATGTTTTTAATTTTTCAGATATTTTTTAAAGGATCCCGCACAAAATGTATTGAAAAAAGGTCTCGGTGGATTTTGATAGTTTATTGATATTTTGTAGAACATGACCCCCCGAACAAAAAATCATAATGACAAAACCCCGAAAAATTGACAGATTTTCATCTGCACCGCGCCAAAAGTACCCTTTCAGACCAGCATTCACGCTAAATAGAAGCTATTGGCGCGAAGCTCACTGAAAACACTTAGCACTCTGCAACTATGACATTTTGTAGGTCATGGCCCCGAGAACAGAAAATCCTTCTGACAAACCCCCGAAAATGGATAGATTTTCATCTGCA
>CAKNYM010050770.1:287066-300042 GCA_932195095.1 Andricus curvator | reverse complement strand
ACATTTTGTAGGTCATGGCCCCGCGAACAAAAAATCCTTCTGACAAAACCCCGAAAAATGGACAGATTTTCGTCTGCACCGCGCGAAAGGCCATGAATAAAAAAAGACCTACAAAATGTCACAGTTGCAGAGTGCTAAGTGTTTTCAGTGAGCTTTGCGCCAATAGCTTCTATGTAGCGTGAATGCTGGGCTGAAAGGGCACTTTTGGCACGGTGCAGATGAAAATCTGTCAATTTTTCGGGGTTTTGTCATTATGATTTTTTGTTCGGGGGGTCATGTTCTACAAAATATCAAAAAATTATCAAAATCCACTGAGACCTTTTTTCAATACATTTTGTGCGGGGTCCTTTCAGGAAAAATTCGAATTATTCAAAAAGATATTTAGAATGTTTCGACGTTTTAAAAATATGTTTAAGATCAATCAATTGGTAGAATAAATGAAAAAAGATCTAAAGAGAATTGAAAAATGTGGGAGATTTGTGGAAATGTGGAAGTGCAATTTTTGTAATTTTGAAAGTTTTTCACAATTCGTTAGAAAAATTTTGAGGGGAATTTGAGATTTTTTGAAGAAATTAAAAATATTTTCAAACTTGAAAACTTTTCTAAAAATATATAAAATATTTCCTAGTTTCTTCCAAACTTCTAAAAGTCCTGAAGTTTCAAAGGTCAAACTGACGCCAATAATTATTCCTCAGATTTTCTAACATCATATAAAATAACGAAATTTTCTTTACAATTTTTTGGATTCATACATTAAAATAAAAATCATAATACTGATTATCCTGGTTCTCATATCTCAGAATCTCTTTCTTAGTTAGAATTTGAATGTTCAAAAAATTTTAACAAATAAATTGTTATTCGAATTGCGTATTCTGTATGACAAATTATATTCCCCCACAAATTGGAAAACTTCCTCTTTTCTGAAAGAGATAAGTCTTTTCTTTAATAAATACGTTTTTCCCATAACTGTATTGTACTATTTTATTTCAATATGTATAACGGGTTATTATTAGAAGATATATATTTTAGTTGTAATCTCATACAATTTCACTTCCTTTTTAAGTTTTTTAATGTACTTATATCAATATTATCTTCACAATTATTGGAAAATATGTAGACAAATTTAATCAGAAAATTGTGAATGTTCTGATTATCAAAATAAAAATAAGAAATTAACATTTCACGGAAAAAATCAATGAAAGCTTTACATCGAAGCTTACATAATAATTAACTCTTTTAGAAAAACATAACTTAGAAGTAGCAGCACAGAACTAGGTAACCACCATTTTTATCAAAAATGGGTTCATTGCATAAAAAATGCATAAAAAATCAAGTACTTATTGCGGTGAAAGGATTGTTTTGAAATATAATTTCATTATCATTCACAATTTTTGATATGATTTTAGTTTATCTATATTTCTTCAAATTATTATAATGTATTCACAAAAGAAATCATATGTATTTTCTTATTTGTATGATTTTGAGCAAAAACATGTCTGTCACACTGTGATATCACGATAAGAAATTGAAAACTCCATTTTGAATAGCTATCCAAAGCCGATTTTGATAACCCGTGAAATTTTAGTCTCCAAATTCTCGGTCGTTTTTTTCGGAATTAGCTAAGTATTTGACATTAAACTTCATTTACCTGTATGTACAAGGTTCATATCTCGGGAGCATTTTTCCCCTTTTTTTAAACTAAACATTACATTTTTTAATGGAATCTGCAGTCGAGTCTGCTCCAATTTTAGGATAGCGTCACTTTAAGATTGACAACTTTAACATCCAGTTCATCGGACGTGGATAAGTTTTTGTAATAAGACTCTTTTGACCTAAATTAACCAATATTTTAGCTCGGAATTGGATACTTGCTTCATCTTTTAATGATGATTTCGATTTTAAAGGATCTTTTTCCGTTGGTTCGAAAAATTCCCATGTTGGTTATCCAGTTCTGTACTGCCACCCGTCTACTACAATCTCGGATAATGAATTTCGTTCATTTGAAGGTTCAGAACTTTAAATTACAAGAAAAGGTTCATTATAACTCAGGTAGTTGAAACTTGTCGCCGTTCCCCTTCTACTATTGTTCCGTTGCAAACCACGATCTGGCTGTCTAGTCTCAAAATCTCGAGACGATCCGAGGTTTCCGATACCAAAACGATACGAGACAAAACCGAGACTGGAGTCTCAGAAACCAATACCGATACGAGAAAAAACCGAGATTTTTCGATACGATATCGAGACAGTCTCGTATCGAACGGCATCACTACTAATTTCTGCAAGATTTTTTCAAAATCCCTGACTTTCTTTGACCAACAAAATTCCCTAACTTTTTCCTAATTTCCAGCTCTTCCCTGACTTACGGCCACCATGTATATGGTAAATTTTTATAAGCACGAAAAACATGAAAACTTGACTTCTTCGCTGCAGGAAACATTTCCAAATTCTACATATTCAATAAAAAGTGCACCCTTTTCTGCTCCGCGAGATTGTCTAGCCGATTGGTTTGAACGATCACGTGACCTCGTAATACTACGATACCCCGAAACTATTTCTCACATTTACATAGGAAATGGCAGCAACGGGATCTTTCTCAAATGTATTGATATTCAGAATACAGAGCATGTTCCTGGGAGAACCAATCCGGATTTTCCATCTTCAGTTGAATAAGAAAAAGGAACAAAGATAGGAATCTTATTTCACAAGTTTATTACCGGAGCTTTTTGAAAAACGTCTAACCAGTATAGAATAGTATACAAGATTTTGCCTCCACTGATAGAAATTTCTGTAGGAATTTTCAGAGGCGCGTCACTAAAGCTTTATGCAGAAACCGTTTCTAAATTTTCCTAAACCGTAACAGAAATTTCAGCAACGATAATTGCATAATGCGCCAGTCACATGTTTCAGAAAATTCTGTTACAGTTTAGGAATTTTCAGTTACTGTAACTGAACATTTCAAGAGGTTAAAAAATTGTTTCGATTCATTAATTTTAATATGATATATGTAGTCTATCTTTGTCATGAGAATATGAATAGTAAGAAAATACGAGTGAAGTTAATACAAACGACTTCTCATGTATTTATGTTATAATAGTACGTATACTCACTGCATCGAATATATGATTAAGGCCCATCTTTTATGGTGAGAAGTTTTTTTCACATTTGATTCATTGAGTATATTATATAAAATAGATATATAAGTAGTTATTTGCAAATAAACTTCGTTCGTATATAGTCTTACTACAATTTATATTTTCAAGACAAATAGACACAGCAAATTTATATTAAAATCATTGAACCAAATAAAATATCTGTTCCTTGATCTACGTTGTAAATCAATAAATGAGATCAATGAGAGATAGAACGATTAAAAATTACAGACTTAACCTATCTAGCCAGGAGGGCGTCATTTCACGTACATAGCGGACTCACCATCCAATTGAAATCTGGACCAAATCGAATAAAGCCTGGATCAAACTGATTAAAACCTGAATCAAATTCTTTTCAATATTGAATTCCTCCACTTCATTTTGCACTTCTCTTCCGCCGATTACCACTGAACCACCGTGCTTTGTTTCCTGCGATCGAGATGCAACGAGTGCGCATGCAACTGCGCACTCCTTTCGGTTACGACAACTTAAATTTCTGTTACCCTTTAGGAATTTAAAAAAAACTATTTGTAATTTTCAGATACCGCTTCTTAAGTTTAATAAAAATTTTGTAAATTTACTATAAAAGTTACTGAATTTCGTTTTCAGCAACCTAATTTCGTAAATCTCAGTTCCCAGCTAACACAGTTACTAGTCTGAGTAGTCACATGTTTGTAACAAGATTCAGAAAACCAGTCACTAGTGACTTCCCAGATGGTCACCCAGTGACAATATATTTCCCACTCAAAGCAATAACATGTTACAAGCGAAGCAGGTAACATTATCCTGCCATTGTAATCACATGCTTGTAACAAAATGATGTTTGGAAACGCAACGTGCCATGACAGCTTAACCTCAAAATATACAACGTTTCGGAATTTTAATTATTAATACTATTCCAAAAATGTTGGAAAGGGACATAATTTAATAATAAATAATTTCCAGGAAAGTGAAATAATATGTGAACATATCTTTCATTAAAGAAATACCAAGATTGATCAATTGAACCCTTACGAAAAAGAAATTACATTAGAGGTTAGAACCAAAATGTGTATTTTTAAATAAGAATTAAATATTAGATTTCAAATAATTAAGTAAAATATTTGTATTCTAATGAATTCTTTCTGTAAAAAAAGTGTAATTATTACTCCGTGCAATCATAGATTAACCTCAAAACACACAGCGTTTCGAAATAAAAATTATTAATACTTTTGCAAAAATGTTAGAATGGGACATAATTAAATGATTAATAATTTCCGGGAAAGTGATATAATATGATAGACTTCCAAATTGGTAAAATAACATATGGAAACATATTTTATAATCGAAATACCGAGATTTTTCAATATAAACTTTACGAAAAAGAAACGACATTAGAGGTTAGAAACAAAATTTATATGTAAATAAAAATTAAATATTAAATTTCATGTAATTAAATACAATATTTATCTTCTAATAAATTCTTTCTATACAAAGTAAGTGTAATTATTAATATTATTATGTTGAAAATATAAAGCTGCCTCTAAAAGTTTTCCATAATAGATATATACATAATTATATATTCTATACAATACGTATTTTATCCATAACAATATGCAGCAATTAGAAGCTTTTTAAGAATTTTGAAAGGTTTAAAAATATTTGTTTCGAGATTCCTAGGAAAATGGAAAATGATTTTTTACTTTGAAAAATTAATTTTAAGAAAATAATTCGTAAGATTTCAAAAGATTCCCAAAATTGTCAAAAAAGAATCTGGGCGGTTTCAATATATTTTATTTTTTTTATTTTGTAGGATTTTTTGAATATTGAAGGAAAAATTCGAATCCGTTTAAAAGATATTTAGATGTTTTAAAAAAATTTCCAGAATAATTTAAAATTTGAAAAGATTTCAAAATTTTAAAACAAAATTTAGATTTTTGAAGATTTTGAAACAAAATGTTAAAGTTTTTTAAAGGAGTTTGAAATAAAATGTTGAAGTTTCTTAATTATTTTAAAACGTTTTAAGATAATAAACTTTTTTTCTTGATATTTCTCGAAAAATTATTTTTTATTTGGAAAAAATAATTTACAGGGAATATTTAAAAATATTTCCAATATTAATAAATATATAAAATAAATAAATATTAATAAATATAAATAAATAAAATATTAATATTTCCATTATTAAATTTTTTTTATGTATGAGAATTAAACAGAAATTCAATCAGTAATTAATATTTATTTGAAACTACTGAAAATATGATGTACTTTCTAATTTAAACTCGAATTTAAAAAGTGTTTCGTTAAAAAAAATTTTAATTGTTCAAGTCTCTAATGTTTCTATTTTAAAACTGCTTCAAATGATATAAATTAGAAAATTTACAAATTTATTGATTCATTGTTCAATTTACAGCTTTGAAAACGATAACGTGGATTTATATTTTTTTAACTGAATCTGAATCTTTGAACTGTAAAATTTATAAAAGTTAAACAAATATTATTTTGCAGTATAAATGAAGTTCATTAAAATATTGTTAATTGAAAAGTATTAATAGCTTTCATTTTATACGTTTAAATAATTGAGCGTTTAAATAAAAAAAATTTAATTTCAATTTTAAAAGTTTATAATTCAAGAGTTTTTAAATGTTATGGACCGTACAAAAGAGAACGGGGAAGTAAATATTATCAATTTGTTTTTAAGTTATATAAATGTAATTTTTCTAAGATTCTTGAGAAAGTTCAAAACGATTTTTGAAGATTTCAGATGTATTGAAAAACAAACTATAAAATTTTGATGAAATTTTTTTTTATTACAGGATTTTACAAAATTTTTGGAAAAAATCGGGTCCGCTCAAAGGATATTTAGGACTTTTAAAAGTTTGAAAGAAACGTAAAACTATTTTATAAATTTTCAGAAACCTTTTCCAATTTTAAAATAGTTTTAATCTCTTCAAAACTTCTAAAATTCCTAATTATATTTTAAACTGACTCAAATTTTTCTTACAATTTGGAAAAATCTTCCAAAATTAAAAAAAATTGCCTTAAAATCTTCCATAGTTTTTTCGACATTTTTAGAAACCTTTTGAAATCTGTTAAAATTTTCTTTAAAAATTAATTTAAAAATTAAAAAATTATTTCAAATTTTGCGAGGAATCTTAAGAAAGTTCTTTGTATAGTTTTAAAACCTTTCACAATTCTTAAAAAAACTTATAATTTTTTCCAAATCTTCCTAAATCTACATTTTGTTAAAAATTTTTAAAAATATTTTCAAACTTAAAATTACTTTTAAGGCTTTTTAAAACTTTTGCACCTCCTAAATATTTTTTAAAATGATTCGATTCTCTTTTTAAATTTTTCAAAATTAAACAAATTGCCTTAAAATATTCCAGATGCTTTTTTGACGATTTTGGAAATTTTGTTAAATGTTTTAAAATCTTTTAATATAATTCTCTGAAAATAAATATCATTTGAAATTTTGCTAACAATCTTAAGAAATTTTTGTATTCTCTTAAAAGCTTTCAAAATTCTCAAGATGTAAATGATTTTCTAATCTTTTCAAAACTTCTAAATATCTGTTGAAACAATTTGTTTTTTTTTTTAAATTTGTTAAAATTCTGCACAATTAAAAAAATTATCCTATCATTTTCCAGATTATTTTTTGACATAATTTGAAATGTTCAAAAGTAAAAACTTAACCTTTCAAGATAAAACTGAAATCATTTAAAATTTTCCAGAATTATTATTGTCAGTACCAGTAATTTTTTGGTTTGTGCTACAAGTGAGGTAGCAAAATGTAAAAACCAGAATTATTTGTCAATTTTAATAGGCCATTTACAATAAAAATGTTCTCTTTTATTAATACTGCTTAGGAAAATTTAGAAATCAATTTTATTTTTTAAGTTACTTTTAGTCTACAATATTATAATTTCAAATTTTTCGATTTTAAATTATTTAGATTCAAAATTTGGTGCTTTTAGAAATTACACTTATTATACTAAAATTTATTACACTAATTGAAAAAGTTGTAAAATATCATAGAATAGAAAAACATGTTAAACTATTATGTTTTTTGAATAAAAAAAATTGATTTTATATCATTTCGACTGATTTAAAATTAATGTGTTCAATTAAAAAAGATACATCTTGAAATCAGTTTAACTAAAAAAGTTGATATTGCTTAACTTATAAACTTGTCAGTTTCCAAATTTTAAAGATGTATGTATTAGCAATGTTTATTTTTTGTACCATTTTGAAGGAGTTTTTGTCTCCAATATTTTAATTTTGAATCTTTCAATTTTAAATTATTCAGACTAAAAATTTTGGGGTTTAGAAGTTACACTGATCAGTAATTAGAAATTACTTTTACTCTTATCAGAAAAGTACATTTTTTCATCATCAGATTTTTAATACAAAAGCCTATTAAATTTTACAGTCGAGTTAAATCGAACGATTGTTCTAACTTGCTTGAAAATTGGCCAAATGCTGTAATTGTATACGTATATTATCATCAGTACTTGCCACATTACTGATTTGTCATTGATAAGAGTTCACAATTACTGTAAACCTATAAAAGTTCTACAAAAAATAAGCACAAGCCAAAGATTAAGGGAAATTAATGTCAAAGCTATTTGAGTTTGCACTTTTAAATTATACGGGAAATCACGGAGCCAATGAATGCTTATTCCTTGCACATGCGCACGAAGTTTAAGATCGCTGCCGGCTGTTACAACCATGTTACTAGTTTGGCAGGTAACTGATACAAACAAGCCTCCCTAGTAAACTACGGCGATTATCCCGTTACCCGCTAGGAAGCTGATATACAAGTAACAATTCCTCTCATAACATGTGATCACTTAGGAACTTTTCACGGTAGTAACAGGTTAGCTGGGTTACTTCAGTATCTTAATTGTGTCGGAATTTTCCGAACATTTCTAACAGTGTCCATAAGAAAGAAGAAAACTAAAATGTATCATTGCATGAATGAATTTACGAGCAGAGAATATATTTTCATCTCTTATTTACTGGACTATGTACAGGGTAACAGTTAAATATAAAATGAGAAAATAGACGGAAATGTAACATCATTGTTTTGAAGGAAAGCCGGACCTGAAATTCAAGTCTAATAATAATTGACGAGTTTGCTGCTACTTCGCTCTGGAAAATAATTTGTTTGAGCTTATATTTGGCTTTTGCAACAAAATAAGCTAGATAAAGTTTTGTTTGCCCTACTTGTGTACTAAAATAATCTTATCTTGTGCAAGATATTACAGGTTTAAGCGGCATTACAAAGTTTCATACACACAAAGGTAAACAGTACTGTATACTTGACAAAGTATTTAGTTGAAATATCATAAAATAAGTTGTGAAAAGTTGAAATTTCCTTAGGGTCCGCAAGTTCTGAGTTCTGAACTTCCCCTATCTTAAATAATTTTTCCCGACTAAATTTGTTTCGTGAATTTATTTAGTGATCAATCAAAAATAACGTAAGTCGATTTGGGGGAGGCGGAATTTGGTCAAATCTTACTGTTCTTTATGAATTAACAAAGTAGTTGAACTTTTAACCAAAAAATATCAATTCTCCATAAAAGCCGTAATAGTTGATATATAAACCAAATACTTGAATCATCAACCAAAAACGATTTTTCAGTTGATAATGAAAAAAATTGCATTCAAACTTTTGGATTATCAAGCCAAAAAGTCAAACTTTCTACAAAACAGTTGAATTTTTAACCAAATAACTCAATTTTCAACCAGGAAGATAAATTTTTAACCAAGAAAATTAACCCTAGATGTCCACACATATTTGAGCACTCATCGAGTCCACACTGGGGTCCAGTGGCCCCCATCAAGTTCAAGATGTGCCCTACGCCTCACAAAATTATTTTTGTCAACAGTAATGGTCATAATCTTATCCTGGGGATGTTTAGAGTATCTTAGGAACAAAAGAACTATAAAAAATTTTTTATATACTTTATAATCAATTTTTCGCAAAAAGAGTCCGAAGAAAAAAAGCGTAAAATTACGGAAATTGAGTTTAATTTTTTTTTTCTCTTTCAATTTTTTTTTAATTTCTCCCAGGGTTTTAAAGATGAAATGTTGGAGAATCAGAAAAAAATATGCCACTTCAATTTCTTTCAAAAAGTTGAATTATTCGAAGGGATGAAAAATGAGAAAATTCAAAAGTACAAAAACGTTATATTCATTTTATGTGTCCTAAATATAAAAAAGAATTGTTTCAAAAGTTCAAAAAAGTAAAAAGGAATTGTCTATATTGTTTTTTTAGTTTTCAATTTATAAATGTTATTCGTGTGCAGACACACAGTCAGTGCAGTGACCCGACCGGTGATCGTCATACATCGCACGTTGGCAAGAAGCGCAGCCGACCCGAGTTTAGCCGCAATTCAGCCTTATAGACCACTTTTACCGAGAAATGTAATATACTATTTTTAAAATAGTATTTTATTAAAAATTTTCTTTTCACACATAATTTTGCACAAAAAGAAACCAAAAATAATTAAAAAGAAAATTTCACTTATCGTACGTAAAAGTTGCACTGAGTCCACACTGGGGTCCAATGAACCCCACTTAAGTTTTGCTTCTACCTTGCTTCCTACCTGAGGACTAACTGACGACGCTAACCTATGTGACTTGTCCTCAGATACCTAAAACGAATTTACATTGGGTCGAAACATTGATATTGATCTTCGTCTAAAAGGGACACTCAAATGAAAAAGCGCTGGGGACCAATGGCCCCCAGTGTGGACTTCTAAGCTTAATTTTTTACTAAAAAAAGACAAATTCACAATAAAAAATGTAATTTTTCAGCAAATAGTTGAATTTATAACCAAGAAGATTAATCTTTTACCAAAAAAGTCAAATTTTCAACCAAACAATTCAATTTTCAACCAGAAAGGTAATTGAAATTTTCAATCCAGAAGATTAATTTTCTATAAAAAAATTAGGTTTTAATAAATTAAATAAATTTTACACTAAGTAGTTGAATTTTTAATCAGAAAGATTAAACTTTTACCAGAAAAGACGAATTTTCAACAAAATACACCAATATCTAACTAAATAGTTGATTTTTCAACCAAGAAGATTAATTTTCTATCAAAAGGACGAATTTTCAACAAATTACATGAATTTCACACAAAAAAGTTCAATTTTTAATCAAGAAGATTAATTGTCTACCAAAAAAAGCGAATTTCCAACAAGGTACGCAAATTTTACACTAAATAGTTGGATTTTCAAACTAAAAAGATTAATTTTTAGTTGAAAAAACGAATTTTTTTAGCGTATTTTTTTTAAAGGCGTTATTTTTGTGTACAAAATAGTTGATTTTCAATCAGTTTACTTTTTTAGTTGAAAAAATAATAATTTTCGACCCAAAAAGGGAATTTTAATAATCTAGTCCAATTTTCAATAAGAAAAAGAAGAATTTTCTGCTAAAATTATAAGTTTTCAGCAAAAAAAAAAAAAAAGATTTCGAAGAAAGAAGTTCAATTTTCAACCAAGCAGTTTAATTTTCAATCTAAAAAGATGAATTTTCAACAAAAAATATAATAGCGGATATTTCAGCACAAAAAGATTTTAATTTTTAAAAAAATCGAATTTAACCAAGAATGACGAATTTTCAATAAAATAAATAAGTTTTCTTCTATCAATTACATTTTTAACGAAGAGGAATAATTTTCTACTAATAAAGAAGAATTGTTAACAAAATACATTAATTTCAAACCAAACCGTTGAGTCTTCACCTAAAAATGGAATAGTTTAACTTTTCACCAATAAAAAATATAATTTTTGGTGAAAAGAATAACGCATTTTCAAAAAACTTGTCAAATTTTCAGCAAAAGAAAAAACGAATTTTTAACTAAAATGATGAATATTATACTAAAAAATGAATTTTTAACAGAATAGTTAAATTTTCTACTAAGTAGTTAAATTTTCCCCCAAATTGTTAAGCTTTATACCAAATTGTTGAAGTTTTCACCCAAAAAGATTAATTTTCGAAAAAAGTTAATTTTGTACCAAAATAGAATAATCTTTAACAAGACTATTGCATAACCAAAAAAGATGAAATTTTCTACGAAAGAGATGAATTTTTAAACTGAAAAATAAACAAAATTGTAATAATATTTTCGAAATTTCAAACCAAAAAGACCCTGAAGGCCCTGAAGAAATTATAAAATCATACGTTTTTAAAACTAAATACTTCTTATTAGTAACACATTTTATTTTCGAAAACTAATTTCATTGAGGTTTCACTTTTATTTAATTAACAGAGTTTATATTTTATATGCATGTTAGTTCCCATGGTATATGGCCGGAGGGGGGGGGGGGATTGTAAGTATACAAAAAAACCTGGTGTAACTTGTGGATGACCTCTAATTTGTTTATTTATCATTATTTCGTACATGTACGATTTACTGTTTTGCCTCCATAAGAAAAAAGAAAACTAAAATGTATCATTGCATGAATTAAATTTTCAGTTTTGAAAAATTGTTGCATTTTGCATTGTTGTAGAGTAGGAGAATTTTCAACTGAAAAATATCAATCTTAAAAAATGGAAAAGTTATATTTACAGTTAAGAAATTAATTAAAAAAAAAAAGACTTTTCCACTAAACAGTTAAATTTTTAACCAAAGACATGAGCCTTCAATCAATAAGATGAGTGTGCAACAATGTTAAAAAAAAAAAACAGAAAAAAAGCTGAAAAATAGCTGTTTGTAATAAAATCTGTTTCAGACTTTTAAATATCTCAAGTGAGAAATGGATCTGACCTCCCCCCCCCCCCATACAAGATATTATAAAACGAAAATATTTGACCGAAATGAGAAAAATAATGTATTTAGGATTTAAATTGACAGCCAAGTGAAACACTATTTCTGGTTATTGAATTAGAATCGAGATAAAGGCCTGCTTTTTGCTCTAAGCTTTGGATTCTAAGAGGAAGGCCCCTCAGTCGTACTGAATTCGCAAACTTAAATTTTAGTTCTGAGCAGTTTTGAGCGTGAAAGGCTTTCAGCACTCCAATTAGAGCTCCTTCTACGGAGTTTCAGACTTCAGAGCACCTCTATAAGGAATGGTCTTTATTAGCATTGCAGGCGATCCAAGTGTAATTACTTTCTCTCAGAACTACGTGATATTGGGTTAATTGTCACTATCGGGGTCGATTGTTGCCACTGCATGTATATGGACCACCCCCTATGATGACTTGAATATTTGCAAATCTCACGTTTACTTCATCTCCCATTTTCACAGCACTAACAGTTAGTACTATCATCTTTTGCTGCAATTTAGATTACGGTACCATATGAAGATCATCTCAGTTTCACAGTTCTTAGACCCATTTATTATAATTTGCAAATTTTCAAAGTTGAATTTGGTAATTGTTCTGTGTTCGTTGATTTCTTTCATTATTATGCCATA
The DNA here is from genome assembly GCA_932195095.1 of Andricus curvator. Lineage (NCBI taxonomy): Eukaryota > Metazoa > Arthropoda > Insecta > Hymenoptera > Cynipidae > Andricus > Andricus curvator. Next base: position 287,482 of record CAKNYM010050770.1, on the reverse strand, counting down.
GGAACATTACTGTCATTAGGAACATTACATGTCACAGGAACATTAGTTTAGGTTAACACTAGAAGTATCACGTAGGTCATTTTTGACCCACGAGGGTTTGTCGAGGGCCGTACCCCCGTCTATAATCATCGGAGGACCAAAGACTCCCGTGACTTTTAATCATTTATGGTGTTGTACAACTTACCAAAATTTTGTCTTTCTAGCCCGCCTAGAAGTATGACAAATTTACTTGTTATACCTGAAGTACCACGTGGGACGAGTGTTTGTCGAGGGCCGTACCCCCGTCTATAATCATCGGATGACCAAAGGATCCCGTGAATTTCAATCATTTATGGTGTTGTACAACTTACCAAAATTTCGTTTTTCTACCCCGCCTAGAAGTATGAGATATTTACTTGTTATACCTGAAGTACCAC
>CAKNYM010050770.1:266259-287056 GCA_932195095.1 Andricus curvator | reverse complement strand
TTCTACAACTTACCTAATTTCGTTTCTCTAGCCCGCCTAGAAGTATGCAAAATTTACTTGTTATACCTGAAGTACCACGTGGAACATTTTTGACCCACGAGGGTTTTTCGAGGGCCGTACCCGTCTATAATCATCGGAGGACCAAAGGATCCCGTGAATTTCAATCATTTATGGTGTTGTACAACTTACCAAAATTTCGTCTTTCTAGCCCGCCTAAAAGTATGAAAAATTTACTTGTTATACCTGAAGTACCACGTGGGTAATTTTTGACCCATACGCAGTTTACCGCAATTTGATATCAATAACACAGGTTTTGAAACTCTAAATTGTTTCTGAGCCTGCCTCGAGGTTATTCACGAGATGTTGGATTATATTACGACAGTTTAATGCTAGGTTAGGACAAATCCGGAAATATGAGAAATTCGGAGGTCAATGTTTTATATCAGCGCGGCTTTCGGTTCCCTACGGACTGGCGACATGCAGACTGACGATGTGACGCGGGAAAAATACCTCTGGCTCCTGAATATTTTCAAATATTCATAATTCTAGATTGAATTTTTTTGTTCTTATATGATTTTGTTCCTTGATATCAATAAGCAAGAAAACAGGCAAAGCATTTGAGCCACATGCTGTATTATAGAATCTTTTAGAGATACTCTGTACTTACTTTATTTGTCTGTAAAAGAAAAAATACTATCAGTACTCATGTAAACGTTATGTTTTGACTCTGTTTTAATATTTTTACAACGAAAAACCGTCTCACTTTGTTTTACTTACTTGTCTTAATGATGTTTGATGACAGACTGAGGAATTTCTTCTGTAAACTTAAAAATAGTAATAAAATGTTTATTTCTAAAAATTTATTTATGCCAGTATACTATTCATTTTAGAGATCAAATTATCCTTTGGTTACAATTTAGAGCCTTCCTAAATGTACTGTGAAGATGGCTACAACCAAAACACCACCCAAATACCAATAAAACGGTGGTTTCCTACTGTGGGTCAAAAATGACCTACGTGGTACTTCAAGGGGTACGGTGAACTCCGGTATTTTCTAATGATTTTACGAAGATATGGAAATGAAAATTATGAAGCTTCTTAAACATTTTAAAAGGTTTCACGATAATAGAAAAGTTTCTCAAAATTCCTGGGAAACTTTAAACTGTTTTTTTTATTTCGAAAAACGAATTTTAAGAGAAAATTGACAAAGGTCTCAAAAAGTTTTAAACTATACCCTAAAATTCAGACAAAGAATTGTGGACGATTTTGAAGCAAAATTTTTCAATTAGCAAGATCACAAAGTTTTATAAAAAAATTTGAGTAAGTGCAAGGGAAATTGAAAAGTTTAAAAAAAATTCAAAACTTATTTAAAAATTGAAAACAAATCAAGAGAAAATTTAAAATAAAAATGTTGAAGCTTATTAAGGATTTTAAATAGTTTCATGATAAAAACATATATTTCTCAACATTCATGGGGAAATTTAAACTGTTATTTTGTTTAAAAAGATTAATTTCAAGAGAATATTTAAAAAGAAAAAAAAATTGAAAAGACTTCGAAAATTATCATAACAGAATCTCTCGCAGAATCTGGAAGATTTGAAGGCTATTTTTTTAATTTTCCAGAATTTTAAGAACAAATGTGGAAAAATTCGACAAATTTTAAAATATATTTAGAAGGCTTTAAAGTTTTGGAAATGGTTGAAAAATAACTTGAAATATGAAAATATTTCAAAGAATTTCGAACTAAATGTAAATTTTTGAAGATTTCAAACGAAATTTTTCTTGAGATTCTTCGGAAAATTTTTAATAACTTTTTATTTTGGGAAATTAATTTATAAAAACAATTTGAAAGCAATTTTTTAATTTTGAAAGATTTGCCAAAATTTTAGGAATAGTTCGACTTCGAATCAGTTTAAAAGATATTTAGGTTTTTTGCAACATCTTGAAAAAAAATTATACTTTTTTGAGATATCTGAAATCTTCAAAAATTTTTTGTTATTTTCGCAAGTATTTTAGGAAAATTATATATTTGTATAACCTCAGAAACGAAAAAAAAATTTGCTTAAAAAGGAAATAATTATTCTAAATTTCTATATTGTATTCAAAATTATTTATCCCCTAAAATTATAATTCGTGTGGATTTTTTTTTTCATGATTGAAGAATCTTTTTTGGTTCAAAATTGAACAATTTGATTGAAAATTGTCTTTTTCGTTTGGAAATTTTCTATTTTTGTCGAGAATTCCACTATTTTGTGGAAAACTCGTATTTTTGGTTAAATTTAAATTTAAATAATAAATACATTTATTAATATTAATTATAAATAATAATAATATTATATATAATTATATCTATGTATATTATATTACATATTATTATTATATATATAATAAATAGTAATAATCAAAAAATAATTATTCGAAATAAATAAATAAATTTAAAACAATGTAACTGGTTCAAAATTGAACTTTTTTGATTAAAGATTCATCATTTCAGTAACAAATTCATTCAAATTCATTTCTTGTTAAAAAATTGAACTGTTATGTGAAAAATTCGTGCCTGTTGGAAAAATGTCAACTTTTTTTTTTAAATGCAACTGATACAATTTTTTTTTTCAGGATTCAGATATTTTGTTGAAAATTTGTGTTTTTGAGATGAATTAAATTGTTTTTTTTTTATTTGAAATTAATATCTTTTTGGTTGAAATATAATTTATGTATTACATTTTTCGTTGAGAATACACTTTGAGATAAAAAATGTATTGTTTTCCTCTTGAGAAACGTAACATAAAATCCAATTAGTCAACGTGACTTAGAAGACTTTTTTCAACTGCAATCTTTTAAAAAAGATAGAACATCATATTCCCTTAAAAATATAAAACGTAACATTATTTAAAATGCTGATCAATTTGCGAAGTTTGCTTAGTTATGAAAATTATGTTTTTCACAAACTTGATGAAAATTTAAACCTACATTTTCAATATTTAAATTAACCTGTAAATTTTATGAAGTATATAAGAAGTAAAACAATATCATTTTTGACCCACGAGGGTACTTCAGGTATAACAAGTAAATTTTTCATACTTCTTATATACTTCATAAAATTATTATTATTATGATTATTTATTTTTTTTTACAGTATTTTATTTACGTTTATTTTTTTTTTATTTTTAAGTAGATATCTAAAAAAAGCACAGTTTTTCTCTACTAATTCAATTGAAAAATCTAAAAATATTTTTCTATTCTATTCCATTCCGTTTTTATAAAAAAGAAGGATTGCAAACTTCAGGACTCTTAGTTTCATTTTTGGATGTTATAGCGACTTTCTTATTTTTTTGTAAGCAAACGAAAATGAACAGAAAATTTGCCTACTTTTTAACTTTACGAAATTTTCATCCTAAATCCAATTAATAAAAGTGCATGGCATAATGAAAAGTCTAAAAACTTCAGGTTTATGAAAAATTTCAGGTTAGCTAAATAATATATTCAATAATGATAATCAACGGAAAAAATCTCTCCAGCACTTTGAAAAACAAAATTTAATGTTTTCCGTTCAAGCAACATAATATAGAATCCAAGTAGTCAAATTTATTTAAAATACTTCTCTTTCAACTATAATTAAAAATCTATAATAATTGCATATTCCCTTAACCATATAAAAGGTCAGATATTTGAAAATGCTGATTTTATAACGTTCGCTTATCTGTGAAGAATATGTTCTTTATAAACTCGATAAAAATTTAAAACAAGAGTATCTGTGTTAAAATAACTCTATAGAGTTTATATACTATACTAAAATAGTTTAAGTGTTGAAAATGAAATATTTTAGCATATCAGCAATGAAGTCCTCGCGATTTTTGCAGATTTTTAAAAATTAGAAAGTTTCAGTTCAAAAACTTTTGGTCAAATGACGTGGAAAAATTGGTAACAACATTAGAAAAAAGCACACTTAGATATTTCGAAAACAAATCCGAAGGTATTCCCGGCTTTTTGATTAAACGCTTAGTTTGCAAACTTTGCATACTTTGCAATAATATAATATAATAATTTTATTGTTTGAAAAAATGTTTAATAAAACAACAAAAAAGGCGCAACTAGATTATTGGGAGACGAATTCAAAGGTGTTTTTGGTTTTTCGATCAAATGCTTAGTTTCTTGATTATTAATTACAAAGGTTTCAAATCCATATCTGTGGCGAAATTCAGGGTCGTAAAATATTATCATTGCTTTCCTTTTCTTTTATTCTAAATAAATATATAATACTACAAAATACCAACATTTTGTATTAATAATTATTTTATATTTTTATTCTAAAAATTGCGTGAGAAAATAATCGCGCGTGTTTTTCCTTTAGTCGAGGAAAAACCTGATATTGAAGACCATGTTAAAATTTTGAAAAGAACAAATTTGGTTATACATTTTTCGAATGTATAAAATTTGAATACGAAATCAACGAATTCGATTTGCAACGAAAAATTTGCAAACATTGAAAAAGTAACTTCAATATTTCAAAACAGTTTCCAAAAGGATTTGTTTGAATACTGTTCGATTTCTCTGTAGGGGTGATTTGGGTATGGTGCCGGTGCGCGGGAACGGGGACTATTGCAAATAACGCCCGTGTTTGTTGATTTCCATATTAGTTTTTTTGTGCATGAAATGGCTTTCTTTGCTTGGAAAAATAGTGATGTAATGCAATTTCTGTTTTATAGTACGTGTCAAAAGATTAATTATGAAAAAACAGTTTTTGCGGAAACAGATGGAAAAGTCTTTGGCAAAAAAGCAATTACAGCATATTTTGAAATACTTGAAGCATGCAAATGTTAGGTTTCAGTAAGTGAAGCTTTTTCCTAAATTTCTGACATCATAAATTGTTTCTATAAACATTCTAAATATATTTAAATTAATTAAATCTTGCACCGTCACATACCAGTTTGAGTAGGGGGGATAAACACTGAGATTGTTAGTTAAACCCAGTAAGGAAATCCAAATATATATTTGGTTAAAAGCTCATTTCTTCAGCTAAAAAAGCTACAATTATATTTTTGGTTCGGAATTCATGTCGTTTGATTAAAAATTCTATTACTATACCTGCCCTTACCTCGTTTCCCAATCTAAATCTTGCTATTCTGGTCCATCCTTTCTCTCCCCATCCCTTTTCTAAATACTTTGGTACTCCTTTCTTTTTTATCATCTTGTACCATTTATTATATTTTGATTCCTCAATCATCCTCCGTCTTTCTATTAATTGTCGTTCCCTATCCTTTTTTTCCACTTCTTCATAGTTGACTCCAGTCCCATCTTCTATATCTCTAGCCTTAAAGAACTCCCTCCTTTCTTCTTCGCATCTCGTTAATTCCATCGCCCTCCCTCAGCTTCGTCTCAAAATTTCATGCCCTTTTTCCCGCTCTAGTACTTGATTTATCCTTTTGCGCTTCTTCTCTCACCATATATCCCGGCGTCCTCCAGTCTACCCCTAGCGTCCACCTTATATACCCTTCTTGTAAACTCTCAATCTCTTTCCTTTCTTTCCATCCCCATATCTCTGCTTCATAACCTAATACCGGCCATACCAGCGTATCCAATAACCAGATTCTCCTTCTCTAATTTTTTTTTAAACCTTCTTTATCCTATTCCCCATATCTGGTTCATTACCCCTGCTGCTTTTTTTATCCTTTCTCTTATATAAGCTCTATGATCTCCATTTGCTTGCAAGTTATATCCCAAATACTTAGACTCTTCTACTTCTAATTTTATTCCCTTCCATCTCCCCGTCCATTCTTTCTTTCTTTCCCCTCCTTTTCTAAACCTCATTATCTTTGTCTTTTCTACATTTAAATTCAACTTTTTTCCATCTAAGTATTTGTCTAATCCTGCAATTAAGCCCGTCATCCTTTTTTCATCCTCTGCCATCAACACTATATCGTCTGCGTATGCCTTGCTTTTTGTCTCTCTAAAAATGTCCGATACTCTCTTTATTAGTCCCTCTCCTATCCCCTTCTTCACCATAACTTTTTGTATCTCGCCTCGGTCTGATGAGTAAAACGCCGCCTTTAAGTCCACGAATATTGCTACCATTGCCCCTTTCTCCCTTTTAATCCTCTTATTTACTGAATATTTCAGAACATATGTATTGTCCATCAACCCCATCCCTTTTCTAAACCCTGTCTGATTCAGTGTCTCTATCTTTTTCACCACAACTTCTTCTTTCAACCTCTTCGATAAAACAGTCACATACACTTTATACAGTGTTGGCATTAGTGTCACTCCCCTACAATCTTTAACCTCCTCCCCTTTGCCTTTCTTCACTATTGGTATCACTACTCCTTCTTTCCATAACTCTGGCCACCCCTCTCCTCTCCATACTCTATTGCACATTATCCATGCCCATTCCTTTAATTCTGTCCCCCCATATTTCCATACTTCATTTGGAATCTCATCTATACCAGGTGCCTTTCGATCTTTCATCATCCCTAATACCTTGACTCTTTCCTCCCTTGTAATGTCCTCCTCTTCTTCTGTTTCCCTACCATCTTTTCCTAACTTTCCTCTCTACCCCACCTAGTAATTCCATAAAATATTTTTTCCATTCTACCATCTCAATATCCTGGTTTACTCTTTTCCTTCTTCTTCTCTTTCTATTTACCACCTTCCACTTTTGGATGAAAATTTCTCTTTTTCAGTTGATAATTCAACTATTTGGTTAAAAACTTATCTTTTCAGGTTAAAAGTTTACCTTTCCGGTTGAAAATTCATGTATTTTGGAAAAAATTGGTCTTTCTCGGTAGATATTTAATTTTCTTGCTTGAGGATTTACCATTTTTGGTTAAAAATGCAATTGCTTGGTTGAAATATCAACTGTTACATGCTTCGTAGAAAATTCATCTTTTTTGGTTGAAACATCGATTATTTGACTTAAAAATGAACTTCTGTGTAAAAAAGTTATTTTTTTATTAGGAATTCATAATTCTAGTTCAAATTTTAGCTTCTGGTTTTAAAATGAACTCTTACGTTAAAAATTCCTGTTTTGTAGAAAATTAATCTTTTTGTCTTGAAAATTCAACAATTGTATAGAAAATTGTAATTTTTGGTTGAAAAATAATATTTTTGGTTTCACAATTCAAGTTTTTGGCAGATAATTCGTCTTTTTGCCGAAAAATCACCTTTTTTGCTTTAAAATTGAATAATTTTGTTAAAAGTTCGTGTATGTTGTTAAAAATTCATCTTTTTTTGTAGAACATTAATCATCCTGCTCGAAAATTCATCCTTTAAGTTGAAAAATTAAAAACTTTGTCGCAAATTAATTTTTTTTAATAAAAATTATTTTTTCTTTATCTAAAAATTGAACTATTCCATGTTTCGTTGAAACTTTATCATGTATATTGGATAAGTTGGATATTCGTCTTTTTTGATTAAACATTAATCTTCTTGATCCAAAATAAAAAGTCGTCTTTTTGGTAGAAAATTAATCGTGTTTGTTCAAAATTCAACTTTTTGGTTAAAAATTCAACTATATGGTAAATGCAAATACATATATGTCATAGTTGAATTTTCAACCGAAAAAGACGAAGATTAAAAAAAGCAGATAAAGTTTCAACAAAATGAAATTCAATTTTCAACAAAATAGTTGAATTTTCAATTAATTAGTTGAATTTGTAATCAAAATTATCAATTCCTAAGAAAAAATATAACAGTTCATAATTCAAGCAAAAAAATATTTTAATTTTGAATGAAAAACAGTTAAATCTATCCAGAAATGAATTCTCAAAGAAAAATGTAAGAGTTGATACTAAAAAAATGTTTTAATTTTAAATTGAAAACAGTTAAATTGTATAAAAACAGACGGAATTTCAATAGTATAGTTGAATGCTCAACCACAACAGATTAATTTTTAATCAAACAGTTTCATTTTTAACGAAAAAATTGAATTTCTACCAAAAGAGTTGAGTTTTTAACCAGAAAAGATATTTCAGTCAAGAGAGAAAATTCTCTAAAAAACAGTTGAATTTTCAACCAAAAAAATAAATGTTCAGCAAAAAAGTTAATTTCCAACCAAATAGTTAATTTTTCTATAAAAATAACATTATTTTAGCTCAAAAAGATGAATTTTTAACAAAACAATTTAGTTTTCAAGTCAAAGAGTTGAATTTTAAACTAAAAACGTTCAATTTTCAAAAAAAAAAAAAATTTTAACAAGATAATTAGATTTTCAACTAGAAATAGATATTCATTTTATAAAATGATTTTTTAACAAAGTAGTTCAATTTTCAACCAATAACGGAGTAGTCAAATTTTCAGTTAAACAATTAATTTTTGACCAATAAAAATCGACTTTTCAAATCAATAGTTCAACCTTCAATGAATAAGACGAATGAGTGATGAAGTAGTTTCATTTTCTGTTATATAGTTGAATTTTCAATGAAAAAAGATTAAATCTCAATTGAAAATTTAATATTTTAATTTTTAACTGACGACGATTAATTTCCATAAAAACGGAACAGTTCAGTTTTCAGTTAAGAAGTACTGAATAATAAGCGACATAGTGTAAGCGATTCGCAAAAACTGAACTTTTCTGAATTTTCAATTTTGAAATTTTGAATTTTGTTCATTAGAACATTTTTTTCCCGTATCTTTAGCTATTTTTTCAAAAATGTTCATTTTTTTAATGTTACGTTTTACGATAAAACAAAAACTACGCGTCCTATAAAAAAATGATTCAAGCAAAATTTGTCGATCTTTTTTGGATGAACAATTTTGTTGATTCATTTTTTTCGCATCTTGCATAGTTTTTTAATTAAACTGTTTCTGATTAAAAATTAATTTTTTTTGGTATATCAACTACTACATTTTTCGTTCAGAATTCATCTTTTTCGGAATACAAATTTAATCACTGCGTTAAAAGCTAGATTCTTTTGTTGAAAATTGATTTTTTTTTGTTCAAGATTCATCATTTTAATTAAAAATTTATCTCTTTGGTTGAAAAGTGAGCTATTTTGACGAAAATTCGTTTCTACTTTAACAGAAAATTAGTTTTTTTCAAACTGTAAATGTAATTATTCCAGTCGAACATTCCAACATTTTAGTTAGAAACTCATCTCTTTAATTTAACATAATATAAAATTTAACCAATCAATTTTAGGTTGAAAAATTATCATTTTTAGTTGAAAATTTAACTATTCCAGTCAATGGTTCATCATTTTAGTTGAAAATTCATCACTTTGGCTGGAAATTTTTTTTTTTTCTGGAAAATTAAATTTTTAAATTGAAAATTCAACTTTTTCGTTGAAAGTTTGTATTTTTTAGTTGAGATTTAGTCTATTTTCTTCAAAATACTTTTTTTTTTTGTAGAAAATTATTCTTTATGTTTCAAAATTAATCTTATTTGAAACTTTATCTTTTTGGTGGAAAATTTAAGTATTCCAGTTAAGTATTCATAATTTTAGTTGAATTTTCATCTTTTTGATAGAAGATAAAAACTACTTGGTTAAAAGTTACTCTTTTGTGAAAAATTTGTCTTTTTTGTTCAAAATTCATCGATTTCAGTAAAAGATTCATCATTTTAGTTCACAAATGATTTTTTTCTGGTGTGTGAGAAAGTGAGAAAATTAATTTGTTATGTGAAAATTTAACTATTCCATTTTTGATCCAAAACTGATCTTTTTTAGTTCAAAATTCAACTATCAAATAAAAATTGGTTTGAATTATTATTCAAATTCATAGACTTTAGAGACATATTGAAGAAATGATTAATTATGTTTTTAGTATTATATGATTATTTAATTATATAATGGTGCCAATATATTTAAGAATATCTTGTAATATAATTTGTTGAAGATTTCTAAATTAAAAATATTGATTGAATGCCCAGATTATATATGCCCTTATTTTTCCTTGTCTAATTTTTCATTTTCCTTGATCTTTAATATTCAAATACCAGCATTTTAATCTTGAAATACTTTTAACATAAAAGATGGCTTTTTAACAAAATACTTGAATTTTCAACAAGATAATTAAATTTTTAACATAATAGTTGAATTTTCAACCTAAAAATATAAATTCCCAACAAAAAGTGTCATAGTTTATATTTCAATCAAAAAACATGAAATTTATACAAAAAAAATTTTTTTTTTAAACCGAAAAGACGAATTTTTAACAAATGAAGATTTTTCACTGAAGAAAGGAAATTTCACCTAAATGGTTGAACATTCAAGCCAAAAGACGAATTTTCTCTACAAACATTGAATTTACAAAAAAAAATTTGACTTCAGCAAAAAATTATTTTCCCACGAAACTGATGCATTTTTACCCAACAAAAATGAAATTTTAAACCAAAAAAATTATTTTTCTTGACCAAAAAGGGAGAATTTTCAACTGAAAAAGATCAATCTTAAAAAAATGGAAAAGTTACAATTTTCATTTAAAAAATTAATTTTAAGCAAAAAAAAAGCCTTCAATCAACAAAATAAATTTTTAACAATGTAGTGTAACTTTTACCCAAGTAGTTGAATTTTTAATTAAAAAAGATTAATTTAAAACAAAATAGTTAAACTTTCAACCGAAGAGATGAATTTTCAACTAAAAATATTACTCTTCAAAAAAAAAAAAGATTTCTTAACCAAGTGATTCAACCAAATCTTTCAAATGAAATAGTTGATTTTAGTTGAGTTTTCACAATCAAAATATGAATTTTCAACCAAGAAATAAGTTTCCACGAAAAAAATTGAATTTTTAATCCAAAAAGACGAATTTTTGCCCAAAAATGGTTGATTTCTCTACCCAATAATTGCATTTTTATCCAAAAATGATGAAATTTCTCTTAAAACAGATGAATTTTTATTTGAGAAGAAAAAAAGTCTTGAAAAACTAGTTGAATTTTCATCCATAGAAGATTCCACTTGACTTTCCAAGATCAAAATATAAAATTTTTTAACAAAAAATAAGTTTCTACGAACAAAATTGAATTTTCCATCTAAAAAGACGAATTTTTTCAAACAAAAGGGATGAATTTTCAACGAAATAGTTGAATTTTAATCCAAGAAAGATAAAATTTGTATTAAAACAAATTAATTTTTAATAAAAAAGGACAAATTTTTTCATACGTTGAACTTTTATCCAGAAAAGCTTCCAGTTCATTTTTTAACATGAAAATATGAATTTTAGACAAAAAGTAAATTTTCTACGAAATAGTTAAATTTTCAACAAAACAGTAGAATTTTCAACCAAAGTATGACTTTTCAACAAAATAGTTTTATTTTCAACCAAACAGTTGCAGTTGTATCCAAGAAGATGAAATTTCTCTTAAAACAGATGAATTTTTAATTAAAAAAATTTTTTTTTTTTTTAAATAGTTGAATTTTCATCCAGAAAAGATTTCAGTTCTCTTTCCAACACAAACATATTTAGTTTAACCGAAAAGTAAATTTTCTACAAAATAGTTTAATTTTTAACAAAACAGCAGAATTTTCAAACAAAAAGTATGACTTTTCAACAAACTTGTTGAATTTTAAACCAAACAGTTGCATTTTTATCCAAGAAAGTTGTATTTTCTGCTAAAGTAGGTGAATTTTGAAATCAGAAAGACAAATTTTCAAAAAAGAGTTGAATTTCCAACCGTACAGTTGTATTTTTTTCAAGAAAGATGAAATATTTCTTTGAAAACAGATGAAATAAAAAAAATACTTCGAAAAAGTAGTTAAATTTTCATCCAAAGAAGATTCCAGTTAACTTTCCAACACCAAAATAAGAATTGTAAACTATAAGTTAATTTTCTGCTGAATAGTCGAATTTTTAACCAAAAAGTATGACTTTTAACAAGATTGTTAAATTTTCAACGAAACAGTTGCATTTTTGTCCAAGAAAAATGAAAATTCTACTAAAACAGGTGAATTTCTAAATTAAAAAGACAAATTTTCAGAAAAAATATTTGTCATCCAAAAAATATTTTAGTTGACTCATGAGCAACAAAATATGAATTTTAAACAAAAGGTTAATATCATACGGAAAGAGTTGAATTTTTGACCCAAAAAGACGAATTTTTAACAAAACAGTTAAATTTGTAAAAAAAATGATGTCTTTTTAAGAAAATTGTTAAATTTTCAACCAAATAATAAAATTTATAACTAAAAAGATAATTAAAATTTTAACTTTGTGAGAGGTTTGTAAAGCAATTGTATTTCTAAACAATTCCGGAAGTTTTGTTTTTGGGAAGTGGATCTCTGAGATTGTTGAAAAATTTTGAGAAGCTATTGGTTGGTTTGTAAATGATCTTGATAATTTGCTTCTTTAGAACTTGTTCAATTTTTTCCGATAAACCTTTTATGTATGGACAAACTGTGAAATCAACGTAAGATACTTTTTTATTTTTATTAGATTTAGAAATAAATTCGGTATTGTATAATCGGAAATTTCCTCTCTTTAGACAGTTCTTAATTAAGTGGGTTGGAAAACCATTATCTTTTAAGGTATCTTTGATTAAGTTTATGTTTTTGATTCTAAATCATGGATCTGAAATTCTAAGAATTCTGTCAAATAAAAAATGTGACTAAACCAATTTTATGGCAATTAGGATGAAAAGAGTTAAAATTTAGATAAAGACCAGCCCAAGTTTTGTTTTGATACCAATCAATTTTTACAAAATCTTCACTTCTAATAATAATAGTGTCTAAAAAATTAATTTTTGAATTGTCTTCAATTTCTATGGTGAATTTAATATTAGGATGGTAAGAATTGAAATTTTCAAGGAGTGTATGTATTTTATCTTTAGGGACAGCTGTGATTATGTCGTCTATATAACGGAAGAAAAATGTAACTGGAAAAGGGAGATTTTTGAGACAGTGATATTCGAGTTTTTCCATAAATGAATTGGTTGATGCAGATGAGAGGGGAGAACCTATAGCTAAGCCACTTTTCTGTTCATAAGTGGAGCCACCAAATTTGAAAAAGGTGGAATTTAAACAAAGTTCAATACAATCTAAAAATGAATGAAGTGGAATTTTAGCGAATTCAGAAATCTCAGACCATCTTGAAGTCACACAGTTTAGAACATCAGGAGTAGGAATGTTGTTAAACCTGGAAACTACATCTAAAGAAACTAAGATATAATTACAAGGAATACGACATAATCTAATTTTTCGTACAAAGGATAAACTATCTGTCACGTGTGAATCTTTTTTCCCAATAACATTATTGAAAATTTTGGACAAAACGGCAGCTAATTTGTATGAAGGACCGTTAATAGTGGAAACAATCAACCTCAAGGGGGTATCAGGTTTATGAATTTTAGGAAGGCCGTAGGCCCTTGGCGTGATAATTGAGTATGTTCTGAGTTCTTTTGCTTGGTACGAAGAAATGAAATAATTAAATTCTAAATCAGACATGAAATTATTATTCTTGTCTTGTGAAGTAGCAATGTATTCAAATTTGGATGAAGAATAAAGTTTTCTATCTTTTAGGATATCAGACATTTTTTCCAGTAATCAGTTTTAGACATAGCAATCGTAACATTGCCTTTATCAGAATTAGTAAACATCACATCTGGATTTCTTAGTTTGAATTCACGTAGCACATTATAATCAGGTATAAGTTCAAATTTAAGTCGACTTTGATGTCGCAAAAAGGAAACATGATCCATGATAATTTGCGAACACTGATTTCTAATAAAAATTTGAGATTCGCCATCCAAGTTAAAAATACCAGTTTCAATAGACGCCAATGATCTTGTTAACGTTTAGGTCATTGATTTTAATGATATTAGATGAAAACTCAGGTCACAAAGACAGAAAATCAATGACTTCTTGAGAAATAACGTAGTTAGTGAGATTCACAAACCAATTCCTATTGCAATTAATTTTTGTAAAACAAATTTTAGAAGCACGAAGATGACAGAATTTTTTGATAGAAGCAACTTTTTTACATTGAGAAATTCTTTCGTATTCTTTTCTCTTAATGTTTTATTTATGTGAAATCATGTTATTTACTTTCTGTTGCATTTTTACTCTGACTTTATCTTCGATTTTTAACTTGTACCAGGTATGGTTGTTCCTCTCTTTCCCTTATTGACCTTCCGTTTTCTTCGCTGTTATCAATATTTATTGCTTGATATAGATTTCAAAATTGAGGGTCTCCTTTTATGAGACAACCCTTCTCTTTCTTTAACTTTAAATTTTAAGTAATTATTATTTATTCTGTTTTATAATATTTTGTACATTATTTGTATGTTTTTTACAGACTCCTTCGAGTACACTGTTACTTCTTTCCATGGATGTCTGGAGGTATTTGCGATGTATACTTTCCTGTCGTCGTTTTGTCCAACTTCTACTTTCCACGCATGGGCTTTTTGAATGCAGTAATTCCTGGAACTTCTTCCCACTCTTTTTCGTTTCCTGCTCGAAAACTGGCAACTTCTTCTGGTGAAAGCCGCCAACGCCATCACAGGGTCCTTTCCCATGGCCAGTTGCTGAAAAGATCCACTTCTTCTTGCAGGATGATTTACTCAATGTGTGATACTGATAGCCATTTTTAAAGTGAGATGTACCTCCATCTGCTATTATTGTAATTTCTTTCATTTTCTCAGGATTCGAAGATTCCATAATTTGCACAATACGGTCCATTGCCAATAAAGCGTGTCCAGAATCATGATTTTTATCATCGGAAACTACTGCAAAACTTTTAGTTTCTGCACCTCGATAGCAAAAAGCAGTAAATTTCGATACCTGATAATTTGTCCAATGATCAGTTTGAATTGCATCTTTTACCATTAACTTCCAATTCTCAGTAAAGTCACACTGCATTGTTAAATGAGTTTAATTATTCTCAGCGCAATCTATCTCCTCGTTGATTTCTTCTCTTTCAATATTTTTCACATATATGTGAACATTCGCTTTTTCTGTCCAGGTTGCTAACTGTTTGACAAAACTGTCAATCGAAGTAGTTCTCTTTTCTAAGTCACCTTTGTCCCAGATCGCGAAAACAATGTCATCTGAACCAGTTTCCTCTAACAATCCTACAGATTGAAGCGTAATGCCTCTAGCTCCTGGACATTTTTTGCAATCTCCAAGCTGACAATCTTCGGTTACAAGACAACACATCACTTTAGGCAAAATTTCATTCCCAATATCTTTGATATTCGCTCCATCCCTTCTCTGGTTTTTTAATCCAATAAGTAAAAGCTCAAAATTGGCGCAATAAATGCAAAGACATTCCTCTTTTAAAGGGTCAATTTGAACCGTTTTGGTCGCAGAGAGTAAAATTTTGTCTTTCGAATTCTTACGTTCGGATTTTTTTCTCGAAACAGGTGAAATATTTCACTAATACTTCGCGTTAAATATCTTTTTACTTTTTTAATTCTTTCACCATTTTCCTTAACTGAAATTACGTCGTTCTTATTTGAGCTTTGTCTGGTACAATCTACGTGATCACTTAAATAATATTCTAATGATAATTGCACTTCTACATCACGCACAGGATATCCATTATATGGGTCAGGAGTGTAATATATTCCTTTTTTAATCGAACATTTCCTCGATTGATCTATCATATATTTGGTTATTTCAGGACACTTTAAAAGTAAATCTTGCTTCGTATATTCTCTTGGCACCAGCGTCAGCAGACGGATCTTTTCTTGTGCATTTGTACAGTTTTTCAAAGCTTTTTGAAAATTGGATACCCATTCGTCGCAAGGAGAGCACTTTTCTTTTGGCAATGATACATTTTAAACTTTTGAAAGCTTACTGGTCGTCGATTCCGTAAATGCATCTATCAGCTGTTTTCTTTTTTTGCAAGCATAGTTTTCTCGGGACCCTTCTTTGATACGTGATGGATTTCGACAAGGCGAAACATTTAATTTCCTATCTGAAATTTCATTATTTATTCCATCAATCTGAAAAATTGGTTGAAATTCTTCGTCTTCATACTCTAACTGTTCATTTTCACATACATTTGATCATCCCATATTGGTTCTTCGTCATCAGAAATTGCCTGATTTGAAGACACGCGAAACTTACCAATAATTCGACAGTAACAATTTTTACAAGCACTGTCGCTTGAAATTATTCTTCTTTCTGGGAAAAAGGTCCTAATAAAACAGCCAACTCATGCAGCTGTACAAATGGGTCACTAGAATTGCCGTATATCACTTTCTTCTGAAAAGTTTCGAAGTCAGGACATTTTTTTCGCTTACTTGAATAAATTGATTCTAAAGCATTGGCCATTTTATCTTAACGAATGAAATACAACTAGAAAAACTATATCGAACAGTGTAATTATTCAACACGATTTTTTTGACTCCAGATTTTGCCAAAGATGAAATGACACTAAACAAAATATTCTATCTTTCCGGACTTCCGTTTTTTTCTGGTAGTGCATTCAATTGTGTTTATATCGACAACATTTTTAATTAACTTCATAGTTATACATCATATTAAAAAAGAGTTCACAAAAAATAAGTTTTTCTATAAGAAGGAATAGTTTAGCGAGGACGAAACGCACAGGCTATCTCCATCATATTACAATAAATCTAAAAAAAATCAAAGGTGTCCTTTTTGAAAAATTTCGTTAATTTTTACATAATTCACCTGAATATTCATGTAGCCCTAAGTTCGCGAAAAAAAAATTTTGATCAATAACAAAAAATAAGTGTCCCATATTTTACCTTGGAAAACAATATATTTCAGACCCAAACAATTCCGTGACATCACCAGGGTCAGACTGCCCGATTTCATATGAAATCGGTCAGTGAACGAATCGGGACTATTTGAATTAGTAGAAAACTACTACCAATTAGTAGTTGTCTACTAATTCAGATTTAGAGAGTGGATTGTAATTTTATTAAACTTAAACTTCATGTTTAACAAATCGCCAAAAAGGAATGAAACTCCCACTGAGCATAGCATGAAATCCGCCGAGGAATTTTATTGAAGATTCTTAGGAAACAATATAGTAGAAACGGAAAGCAGTATCGTATATCTTATTGAAGACTGTAGGTAAGTAGTTTTATGTCGGTCCGGTGGAGGAACAGTGAACACTAAAGGGGTACAAAGGGATTCCATTTTTAACGTACGAATTCCTTTACGAATGTTGTATGCATTCCTGAAATCGTTACAGAAATACCAGGATCCTAGGCAACGTTAGTTGTGGTCTGGCAATTAATTTACTTGACAGAAGAACAGACTCGTTGGAAGTTGTATGGAACCACTGCACGTTTGCCCCATTGTTATACGGCTTTAAAAGACTCTAATAACGTTCCAGAAAATTTCGTTCGAGTTGAAATGGAAATATTGACAATATCGATAATACTTGGGTATAGATGGGCCATGGCGGGGCCATTGTCAGCCCAACCAGAGTAATCACTTTCCTGGAAACGGCTACACGTTTGATATTCCGGTTCCTTTTTCCAGGTTTGAATAGTCCTTTTCAAACACTTCCCCGCGAGGCATTGCGTCATGCATTCGAAAACAGTAGCAAGCCAAAGGAAATGAAAAAAACGCAAATTTGCATTTCTGAATAATGCAAAAAATTACTTGTCATTACCAACATTTCGAAAAATATTGAATAACATTCAAAAATTAATTGCACCACGAGGTAGTTCACAAAATCGATCTGGAAGTCTTTCAATAGATTTCCTAAATTTACTATCCTATCAAAAAAAAGTAGTACGATTTATTATTTATGATAATATTCTCTTGAAATAATTCTAGAAAGTTGCAGTTTTTCCTCAAAATTTTCACTTTTTGTCCTCTTTTCAATTAGAATGATCTAATAATTATTTCAACTCAGCAAACGTCATGGTTTAAATTATTTATTTTTATTTATATTAATGCTAGATAGTTACGGTTTTTCCTGAAATTACACACTTTTTGTCCACTTTTCACTTGAAACGAGGCAGTAATTATTGCAATTCAGCAAAAATAATCGTTAAAAAAATTATTGTTTTTACCTATATTGTTCTACATTCATACTAGATAGTGGCGAGTTTTTCTGAAATGTTTACTTTTTCGTCTACTATTTTTTAGTGAGATAATAATTAATGCAATATAACAAAAATTATTGTTTTAACAATTTTTAATAGCTTATAACTATTTACTCTTGAAGTAACTCTTTAGTGTTCAGTAACTACATTAAGGAAAACTTACATTTAGAATATGACGAATATGAATATAAAATATGAAGAATATTTCAAATATCTGTTTTATTTCAGAAAATATATTCACAGAAAGGAAGATTATTTAAAAAATTATCATGTTTATTGTTTATTTAATATTTGTTTATTATTAAAAAGACTATTAGATTATTAAAGATTATTAAATTGAATTAATTAATTGAATTATTAAATAAAGATTATCAAAAAAGTTTAAAAATTCAGAAAAAATCTCAGCTTTCTAGCAATTATCTAAAAAAAAATGGCTATAAACAATAATGATTTTTTTTCAAATGAAGTTTGTTAACTTGTATTAATGATCAGTTCATGACGTGAAAATTTGACAAAGAGTGGACAATTTTATAAAAAACAATAAAAAAATTTAAATATGCATTTCTGAATAATGCAGAAACTTATTCGTTATTACCAAAATTTTGAAACACATTGAATTACATTCAAAAATTATTAAAAAATCAAAATCTAATCAAAATTTTGTTATTATCTTGGAACTCGAATTTTTCCTACAGTTTTCACGACAGTTTTGAAAGATTAAAAAATTGCCTTAAAATCTTCCATATTCTTTTTTGAACATTTTAGAAATCATTTAAATATTTAAAAAAAATTATTTCTTCGAAAAAAAAAATGTTTAGTGTTTCTAGGAAGTTTTTCTAAAGAACATTATTTTTTTTAAACCTTTCAAAACTCTTAAAAGGCTTCTAAATTTTTTGTTTGAAATCTTCAAAAATGTATGTTTTGTTTTAAATGTTTTGAAATCTTTTCAAGTTCTAAATTATTTTAGAATCTTTTCCTAACTTCTAAATATATCTTAAATTTTTGAATTGCAGAATCTTATATTTAATTTTTTTACTTTCCTACAAAAAAAATACAAGAAAAAGTGAACTATTCGTATTTAATTGTATTTTTTTGTTAAATGTTATAAATTTTTTTACAAAAAACTACATTTTTTAACAAAAAATTGAAGCATTCAAATATTTTTTTCAATGCATTTGGAATTCTTATTAATTACTCTAAATTCTTTCAACTTCTTGTGAATTCTTCTAAATGCACTCAAATTGACACAATTCAATGGATTTTTCAAAAGTTTTTGTATAATTCATCTTGAAGTCTCTATAACTCACCTTAAATTCTCAGGCATTTCATAAAATTCTTTAAAATTTTCTTTAATTTTTTTTAAAACTCATCTCAAATTTAATTCAATATATTCTTTCATACTTTTGAACGGTTTTTAATTTACTTGATTGCTTTTTGAATTTATCTGGACTTTTTATGAATTTCATCGAATTCTTCTCATTTCCTATGAATTCCTCAAAATTCACTCAATTTTTATTGAAATAAATGGATTTTGTCGAATTTAAAGAATTTCCCAATTCATTTGAATTCTCTTGAATTGTAGTCATTAGTCACTTGTTTGATTAGAAATTAGTAGGATTTCAAAGATTTGAAGTTTTTCTAAATCACCCTGAATTCTTTTAAATTTTGTGGAATTCTCTGGAAATTTTTAATTGGCTTTAACTCTTCTGAATTCACTCAATTCTATCGAATTCCACGGATTTTAACCATTTTTTGAAGTTTCAATTTAATTTATCCTTAAGTCTTTCAACCTCACCTTTAATTCGTAGGCATTTCATCAAATTCTTTTAAATTCCCTTGGATTTCTCGAAGCTCATTTCAAATTTACAGAATCCAATTAAGTTTTTTTTGTGTTTTCAAATTGCTTCCAATTCATTTGAATTATGTGGAATTTAACTTGAATTGTTTTGAAGTCTTACGAATTTATCCTGAATTTGTTATCCTTTGAGCGCTAGAAAAGTACACTATAAGCATGCCAAAAAGTACCCTTTGGTTCCTATATTTTATCCCAGAGGGACTATGTTTTCGCATTTTTTGCCACCAGTGTCACAGAAAAAACTGGGGTTTCTATTAGAACCAATTTTTGGTTCCAAAGGAGCTGCAACAAAAAGGAACCTCTCTTACTGAAAAAAAACAAAATGATAAATGGTTTCTGAATGAGCCCAAAGTGTGGATTCAAATGGTTCTAATAGAGCCTTTTTGTCACTTTTGCCTTGACTCACTTCAAAGATTTTACAAGTTAATGATGCACATTTTGCTTTATAATTCGATTTATAATCATAATATAAGTATTTGTTTTTAACATACTTCAGACCAAATGAAAGGAAATTAGTTGTTGAATCCTTTATTGCACACTTTCAGTAGCCAACGTTTCGAAAAACACATGTTTTCCTCATCAGGACAAAAACATTTTGAAGTTCATCAACATCTTAAAAATTTCTATAGAATTCTATTCCTCTTCTTCATTGCTATGTAAATATATAAATTAATTTTAGTTTTTAATAATATCATTTAAGTAAAAATTTTGTTTTTTTGAGGTTAAAAATTTTAATTGTAATATTTACCTTAAATATCTTCATTTTCCATTCAAATTTTGTTAAAAATTATTTACATTTTTAAATTGCTTTGTATATTCTAAATATCTTGTACCATAAACATTAATAATTTATTCAATTTGGTTAAAATCGCATCAGAGACATAACCTACGTTATGCTCCATTTTTTCAAAGAGAATTAGAGAAAAAGAGAGGAAAAGAAATCTTGACAAAGATAGAAATTAGCAATGACGTATCATCAATTT
>CAKNYM010050770.1:241833-261259 GCA_932195095.1 Andricus curvator | reverse complement strand
AAATTGATGATACGTCATTGCTAATTTCTATCTTTGTCAAGATTTCTATTCCTCTCTTTTTCTCTAATTCTCTTTGAAAAAATGGAGCATAACGTAGGTTATGTCTCTGATGCGATTTTAACCAAATTGACTAAATTATTAATGTTTATGGTACAAGATATTTAGAATATACAAAGCAATTTAAAAATGTCAATAATTTTTAACAAAATTTGAATGGAAAATGAAGATATTTAAGGTAAATATTACAATTAAAATTTTTAACCTCAAAAAAACAAAATTTTTACTTAAATGATATTATTAAAAACTAAAATTTATATATTTACATAGCAATGAAGAAGAGGAATAGAATTCTATAGAAATTTTTAAGATGTTGATGAACTTCAAAATGTTTTTGTCCTGATGAGGAAAACATGTGTTTTTCGAAACGTTGGCTACTGAAAGTGTGCAATAAAGGATTCAACAACTAATTTCCTTTCATTTGGTCTGAAGTATGTTAAAAAAAATACTTATATTATTATTATAAATGTATATCACTCAGACAAACAACATCGCTCAATAACACCATCATTAATCTAACTTTATAATTCGAATTAAATAATATTGCACTGGGAAAAATTTCATGAAGAAACTAAAATCATAGACATTAGCCATTCTTGATAGGACGATATCGTACCTGAAGTGTGACACTTTTTAATGTTATGTTGAAAATCCGATGTTTTCCACTGCGCATGCACAGGAAGCGCGGGACTATTTAAAATTATATAATATACATTGCAATATTAGGTTAATATTGAATTTTTTCAAGAAGCTAGGTATTTCTATAATTCAATTTAATTTGTTTTCAAGAAAAATAGAAAACGTTTGTTAATAATTATCTGTATGACTATTCATAGTATTTATTGATTTCAAATAAGCCCGCGCTTTTCGGCACATGCGCACTTGAAAACGTCGGCACCCGCCGATGGCCATCTGTCGGATATAAACGAACTAAAAAGGAACCCTTGATTTAATTTTCATCCCAATGAAATATATGAAATTAAAATTTAAAGCTAAACAAAATTGTTTTATTTTAATTGAGAAAATTAAATATGGAATAATTTCTTTTTAAAACCTTATTCTAAGAAGATTTTTAATTAATAGCGTCTACTTAAAACTTAAAACTTATATTCGAACTAATGATTTGCACCCAATATGAAAATCCAACTATTTTTTCATAAGAAATTAAACTATTTTGTTTGAAAATGTAATTATTTTGTTGAAAATCCTACTCTTTGGTCGAAAATTCAACTATTTGTTGAACATTCGTCTATTTTTACAAAAAATTCGTCCTTGGGCACTTATTTTTGTTGAGGCTTAATCTCTTTTATTTGAAAAATCGACCATTTGGTTGAAAATTTAATTATTTTATTCAAAAGTTATCTTTTTTCGTGAAAAATTCAATTTTTTCTAACATTCTTCTTTTAGATAGAAAATTCGTCAGTATGGCTTAAAAATTCAACCACTTTGTAGGAAATTAAACTGTATGGTTGAAAATTAACTTTCTTGTTGAAAATTGAAATTTTTTGGTTGAAAATTCAACTATTTTGGTTAAAAATTGATATTTTTAATTGAAAATTGACTTTTTCTATTTGAAAATTCAACTATTTGGTTGAAAATTCGTCTTTTTTGTAGAAAATTAATCTTTTTCCGTTGAAAATTCAACTATAAAACGGAAGCTTTTAATACTTTTTAAATGAAAAGTTTTTAATTAAAAGCCTTTGAACTGCAAAATTTTAACTTTTATACTTTTAATTTATAAAATTTCAACATTATATGTTTTTAAGCCATTTCAAGCTAGAAACATTACTTTATACATTCAGTTTTGAAGTCTTTTTAAACAATCTCTTGACAATTTTTTTGAAAAAAATAAGTTAAAAAATCCCCAGGAATCTAATAATAATATTATTATCTTGGAACTCGAATTTTTCCTACAATGTTTTAAAAATCCTGCAAAATTGAAAAAAAACTACCTTGAATTAATCATCCAGATTCTTTTTTTAAGAATTTTGGAAATCTTATTAAATATTCTTTCTAAATTAATTTTTCAAACAAAAAAATTATTGTTAGTATTTCTAGGAATTTTGATACACATTTTTCATTTATTCAAAAAATTTTAAATTGCTTAAAAAGCTTATAAATTTTGTTTTCGAAATCTTCAAATATCTACATTGTGTATTAAATTATTTGAAATCTTTTCATATTTTAAACTATTTAGGAATCTTTTCAAAACTTCTAAATATATGTTGAACTTGCTCGATTATTTTCCAAATTAATAATTGTTCAATTGTCATTTATTAATCAAAAAAGTTTTTTATTTTTCAAAATATTTTCCAGTTTTAAATTAGTTTTGGATTTTCTCAAAGCCTGTCAATATCTCTTAAACTAACTCAAATTTTTTCTAAATTGATAATTGTTCAATTGTTATTTATGCATCAATATTCAATAATTTCACTTACATTTATTCAAAATTTGTTAAATAGAACAATTAAAATTGTAACGTTCAAAGTTTAAATTTAACACTCTGAAATATTAAAGATTCAAGGATTTCTATTTTAGATATTTCATATTAAAATGGTTTACTTTTCAATATTTCATTTATAATTGCTCATTTTTTATAAAAAAGTGAAATATTACTAAATATTTAAAAAATGTCATCCTTTTTTTAAAAATTTCAAATTAAATGGTTAAAAATGTAATATTTGAGATTGTAACAATATTTGAACAGAATTTGGAATTGAATTAGAGCGTTTAATGATAAATCTATTAATTTGAAATTTTTTAAAAATTAAGAATACAGCTAAAGTTTCAATCGATCGTTTACATTAATTATCTATTGAGGCTTTCAAATTGAAAAATTTCTATTTTTAACGTTAAAATCTGTAACTTGCTTGATTTTGAGCATATTCAGAATTGTCCTGTAAAATCAATTATTGTTCAATTTTCAATAATGGAACTACAATTCAATATTACATATTTTACAAAAATTGACAGTAAAGTACAAGTCGAAACGTTGATACGGATTCTAGAAGTATTGTTGGTAAAAATTTATATTTTTTTGTAATTTTCTACAATAATTGACGTAAAATTAAAAGTGTTTTCATGACGTCAAACACCCAAATTAAAAAAAATGTGAAATCCTGTAGTTTTTGGTAGACAGACCTTGTACATTTTTACAACAAAGTAAAAAAAAATATTAATAAAAAGTTATACAAATTTTTCAATTGTAGAAACTTATACTTCATTGTGAATTTTTTTATTTTTCTACAAGAAAATACCAGAAAAGAATTAGCTATTTGTATTTAACTGTATTTTATTGTTATATTTTGTACATTTTTTTACAATAAAGTACAAATTTTAACCCTAGAAGTCCACACTGGGGGCCATTGGACCCCAACGCTTTTTCATTTGAGTTTCCCTTTTAGACAAAGATCAATATCGATGTTTCGACCCAATGTAAATTCGTTTTAGGTATCTGAGGACAGGTCACATAGGTTGGCGTCGTCAGTAAGTCCTCAGGTAGGAAGAGAGGTAGAAGCAAAACGTGAGTGGGGGCCATTGGACCCCAGTGTGGACTCAGTGTAACGTTTTCGTACAATAAGTCAAATTTTCTTTTTAATTATTTTTTGTTTCTTTCTGTGCAAAATTATGTGTGAGAAGCAAATTTTCAATGAAATGTTACTTTAAAAATAGTATACTATATTTCTGGCTAAAAGTAGTCTATAAGGCTAAATTGCGGCTCAACTCGGGTCGGCTGCGCTTATTGCCAACGTGCGATGTGTGACGATCACCGGTCGGATCGCTGCACTGACTGTGCGTCTGCACACGAATAACATTTATAAATTGAAAAATAAAAAAAAAAT
This sequence comes from Andricus curvator, assembly GCA_932195095.1. Classification (NCBI taxonomy): domain Eukaryota; kingdom Metazoa; phylum Arthropoda; class Insecta; order Hymenoptera; family Cynipidae; genus Andricus; species Andricus curvator. The sequence continues at coordinate 257,360 of CAKNYM010050770.1, read as the reverse complement.
ATAGACAATTCCTTTTTACTTTTTTGAACTTTTGAAACAATTCTTTTGTATATTTAGGACACATAAAATAAAAATAACGTCCCAGTGGGCACAAAACCATGAACATCCCAAGAACGTCCTTGGGACGTTCCTAGGACATCCAATGTCAGTCCAATCAACGACTTTAAGACGTCCAATGTTCCAAAGATGTCCTAAAGGCTTCTTAAAGACATAGTCTTGAAGAGGTCTCTAGGACATCCTTAATTTTTTTGCCCACTGGGGTTTTTCTACTTTTGAATTTTCTCACTTTTCATCCCTCCGAATAATTCAACTTTTTGAAAGGAATTGACGTGACATATTTTTTTCTGATTCTCCAAAACTTTATCTTTAAAACCTTGGAGAAATTAAAAAAAAAATTAAAAAAAAAAAAAAAAAAATTAAACTCTATTTCCGTAATATTACGCTTTTTTTCTTCGGACTCTCTTTGCGAAAAATTGATTATACGAGTAAAGTATATAACATTTTTTTTATAGTAGTTTTGTTCCTAAGATACTCTAAACATCCCCATGATAAGATTATGACCATCACTGTTGACAAAAATAATTTTCTAAGGCGCAGGGCACATCTTGAACTTGATGGGGGCCACTGGACCCCAGTGTGGACTCGATGAGTGCTTAAATATGTGTGGACGTCTAGGGTTAACAAAAAATTACAGTGGTAGGAATGTTGTACTTTCTTTGAAAAATTTCGTCCACCAGGGTAGTTAGTAGTTACCGCCTCCAAATTACTGTTCAGAATTCACGACCGTACGACTTCTATACTGATATGCTTTTTCATAAATATAAAAAATCAATTGTTTGATAAAAAATTTTGAAGTAAAATGTTTTTCCTGTTGACAATTTTTTCGGATTTGTTTTTCATTTGGCGATTTATCGGGGGGGGGGGGGGGCGGATCAATGTGCGTCTCGGTTTGGTGAAACTGAAATCTTGACACCCTAAATAGAAGTGAGGGGCCCCGATGTTAGTTATTTATTTAGTCGGTTATTCTCACACATTGAATCAGTAAAAAACTACTACCAATTAGTAGTTTTCTAATAATTCAGATTTAGAGAGTACTTTTGTGAGGTTGTAGAAAATAGAAAGAATCTTGATAAAGACGCTTGCATTCGAAGTAGCGATACAGTTTCTCGAGTCAATTAATTTTTTGCAACAATAGCAAGCGTCGAGTAACGTATGATTTCCTTAGAATCCTGGCGTTGCCGGTGTGTTATCTTATCGCTGTAACCACGCGACGCGACGCCACGGCCGCGTCGGTGTGTCGGTTACAGGACCTATAAAGAGAAAAGTGTGCGGTATGCCAGATGCTCGATTAGGATAGGGGGAAGTGCAAAAGTGCGAAAACGCGAGAAGAGGTTGGCAGGCAGTGGTTAGAAATAGTGGCGCTTTTAAAGGCGCCAGTGATTTATTCCTGTGGGCAAACGCGTTAAATGATCCGACACCGATTGCCGGAGAAATATTCCAGATTAAAGCACATCATTAAACGAGCATGAGTGGGTCGAGGACGATTGCGGCTTTAATTAAATTAATTCCACGCGCAGATATAACCAGGCAAAGGGGACAATTGTGGTCTGCAGCTTTCAAGAATTTTTAATCAGGTCACACTCTTCTACTTTCAGAATATTCGCGAATATGAAAAATATATAAAAAAGTTTTATTGCACAAGTTTAAAAGCTCTAAAAATAAAATTGTTTGAGTGTATACATTGAGTTTTGTAATCACTCGATTTAGTTATTGTTACCTTTACCTAAAGAGTTCTAATCATGACTTCTTCACCATATTCAATGTGGTTATATTTATTTATCTACTAATAAAGATCACGAATTTTCTGCACCATCAATTCAGTAAATCAAAATTTCCAAATAAGTTATTTCATTTCATGACAAAATATATTTCTCAATGTTTCTTAACATTATTTATGAAAGAAACCATTTTTATTGTAAATGTTTCTTTAAAATTGGGAAATAATTATATTCTTAACATTTTGCTAACCTGAAATAATTGTTAATAATTTTATTTCATGAACAAATATATTTCTAAATGTTTCTTTAATTTCGGGAATTAATTATGTTTCTTACATTATGCTACCGTACAATAATTTTTAAATTTGTTCATATTATCAAAGAGGTGAGAAGAATGAAATTATAGACCAAAAAATTACCAGCATAAGATTCCCGGGGAAATTTTAAATAAATAAGCTTTTATTTTCAAAGATTCATTAACAAATTTGTAGATTTTAAAATACGTCAAAAAAGTCTAGAAGATTTTAAGACCATATTTTTCATTTTGCAGAATCTTAAAAAAATTGTAGGAAAACTTTGAATTATTTCAAAAAATAGTGCCAAGTTTCAGCAGTTTTTATAAGATTTAGAGACAATTATTTTCCAATCCGAAAGATTTTCCAAAATTCAAGGTATAATTTCAGTCAGTTTAAAAGATATTTACGAATTTTAGAAGTTGTACATATTAAAAATATTTTAAAACATGGAGAGATTTCTGAAAATTTATAAAATATTTTTAAATTTCTTTCAAAACCTCTTCAAGTCCGAAATATCTTTTGAACCTATTCGAATATTCCCTGAATCTAGGAAAATTATATTTGTATGGCCTTAAAAACAAATAAACTCAAAAAATGAATAGCTGTTCGCAATTTTTATTTTTGATTAAAAGTTATTTTCCTTTTCAAATTATAATTTGGTTGCAATTTTTTTTCTTCCTCGAATGAAAAATATATATATTTTTTTTAAATTCAACCATTGTCTTGAAAAATCCTTTTTTTTTGTTGACGATTCATTTAGTTCAAAATTCATCCGTTTGGTTGACAGTGTAACTATTTTCTCAAAAATTCATGTTTTTTGTTAAAAATTTATTTGTTTTGGTTTATGATTAAACTATTTTGTTGAGAATTCGTCTTTTTGGATTAATTCAAGTGTTTTTCTTTATTTGAAATAAATTTTTTTTTATTGAAATATCAACTATAATATTTTTGGTTAAAATTTTCGATCTCGCTACGAAGCCGGGGATGTATATAAATTTCTAAAACTTCTCCAAGTAATTTTAGATCGGTGTCACGTTGAAGGTAGTTTTCTGAATATTTGAAACATCCTCCCTTTGGTTACTCAGTTGATCAAAAAACCATTGGGTCTCTAAGTAGGGGATGGTCAACACTTTCCAATACCCTCGAAAGTAAATTTAGATCTCTTTCACTGCAAGGGTAGTTTCTTGGGAAAATAATTAATGATCACTTAGATAAGACGTCAGCAGAGAATGATAATATTGACAGCTATCTGGGTACAACTGAGATTGATTGGTTGGATCTGATTATGCTCTCGGACAATCAATGAGTCCAAATAGAATCACTCAAATTTATAATATTCAATCAACAAAATTACCAGATTTTGAGGTTAGGAATCTCTTAGCTGTCAAAAATAAAAGTAATGGTCAGACAATGGTCAATCATTAAATAGAAATAACAATCCCTGATCACAATCGTTCTTATGCTTTCTTATCTTTTATGATAACTGAGGAGTCGTGGGGCTCGTACTGAACGTTTACTAGCGACATGGCTGACGGGTCGTGAACTTAAAGCATAGAGGGTCAGACTTGGGCGAGTGACCTCATTACTTCATTTAGAAAACAATGTGCTGCCAGATTCAAGAGAAACATGACTAGACGTGTGGATGAGAGTCCAAGACTTTCTGCGGAGCCAGGGATATGAATTCTAGGTTCTCGAACAGCCGGTGTAAACAATTCGACACGCAGCTCGCGGTCAGCCATATTAGTTGTCATTGTTTCCTCTTTTTATCCACTTAAGATGCACACATCTTCCTCCGTAGTGTGGTGGTACCACAGATCGGGCTTCTCGGCCTTCGACATCCTGATTGGGTATAGTTGGTTAGCTAGTGCGCCCTCAAGGCTTCTTCAACAAAGCTGCCTTTCTGAACGCCCTACACCTCATTGTTCCCGGCTGGTGATCTGTCTGGGGCTTTCCGTCTTTCGCAGCGCAGGGTAGCACTGCGACAAGCTTCCCCGTGCTGCAGCCCTATGGCCATCTTTGCCGCACTTCCAACAAGATCTCGTCCGATTTGGATCTTTGCAGCTCGCTGCGATGTGGCCAAAGCCTAGGCAGTGGTAGCACCTTAAGGCCTCCATCTGCTTCTTCACACGACAGGACATCCATCCTACCTTCAGGTATTCCGTGCGTGTCAGCCTCAGAGCTAGTTCACCTTTATTGCACCGCTCGTATTTTCACCGAAGTGTCTTCCTATGGCGCCCCCTACTTCTTCCATCTCAGTTGTACTGTCGAGGTCCAGGACCTCGACTTCAGTGCGGGGGACGAGCTCGCGCACACTACCCCCGACACCGACCGCTTCTTTGATGGCAGTGGACACTATGGATCTGCCGTTTGCCACAGGTCCCACTTCCACAAGAACCTCTGATTTTCTTCTTTGCCTGACTTCCTTGATTTTCACATCAAGGGTTTCCGGTTTCAACTTTTGCTTGAGGTCCATGAGGACCGCCGCGTATCTCAAACCCTCGGCCGGTTTTATAAGAAACGCGTTAGGTCGGGCTCGCCCCCGGGTCTTCTTCTGCTTCCTGATGTTGTTGGTTGCAGGCTTCATTTCTCCGTCCTCCTTCTTGAGCGTCGAGGTCGCCGCCACTGTAGCGTTACGGATCCTCAGCTTCTTCCTCATTGGCTTCGAAGAGCTTGCCTCAACGGAATTCAGAGTGGGCACCCTCCCTTGTTTCCCAGGATGAGGAGTAGAATTTTCCACGGCTCCTTCAGTCTGAGTACCGTTTTGGCTTGTATCTTTCCTTATATTGGCCTTTTTTTATAGGCATTCACCTTTTTTCCGACGGCCTATCCAACTACTGATGGTATACAATCAGAGTAATATTCGGCCCTATATGTGGCTTTACTCGCTTTCTGCACTATTTCCTCTGCTTTTTTTGGTCCATGCTTCTAGTCAATCTCGTTTATTACGTCACCCAACTCCTCAATGAGTTTTCGGGCCTCCATCAGGTTCCGTTCCACGATAGTTATGCCCTGCTTGGCCTCAGTCTTTCGACTTATTTCAAGCTCCTCAGTCGCATATAAAGGACCTCCTAGCACCTCGCACACGCTTCTGTTCAAGTATGATTGCCCCCCCCCCAATCCTTGGAACGAGCACCGGCCACCAGGGCTTGAACCTGATCGAAACCGGTGGAGAGATTTTTACTCCCTTGGGGTACGTCGTTTTTAGCATACTCGCTTATGATCGCTTTTTTCTTTGTGGTTCCTTCCCCTAACTAGTTTTTGTTCGCCCCGGGTATTTGATTTCCATGGTACCACCCATATCTGAGAGGCTTTCCCCTATCCGCAACCTGGGGACGCGCCCGATGGGGTACCAGCAATAATCATTATAGTGATGCCATCAACGACCAACTAAAAAACACCACCCTTTTTCCTTGGCAGGAATCCTCCCGGAACCGCTTTCGCATTACTTCAGGGGGTGCCGTTTTCTTCACTTTATAAGTGCCTGCTGGTTTTCCTGTTTTTGGTGCCTGATATTCTGCACCTTTGTCATCTCCTTTATCTCCCAACTAAGATGTACGCATCGTCATCAGCAGTGCGATAATACCGCACATCGGGATCGTCGGCCTTCGACATCTTGGTTGAGTATAGCTGGTTGGGCGGTTATCAAGGAGGCTTCCTCAACAGGGCTGGCTGCCTCCCTGAATCACCCGCATGTTATCGAACCCAGAAGATGGTCAGTCCGGGCTTTCCTTCTTTTTCGGCGCGGAGGTAGCACTCGTGAGTAATCACACACTCCGCAAACCTGTGTCCATCCTTGCTGCACCTCCAGCATCCTTTCGTCCTATGAAGATCTTTGCAACTCGCTGCCATGTGGCCGCAGCCGAGGCAGCGGTAGCATCTGATGGCCTCTATCTTCTGGCGTACGCGACATGACACCCATCCCACCTTTAGGTGTTCTACTCGTACCAATTTCGACACTGTTTCTTCAGTCAGTTTCACAACAGCCTTCGGAGTTCCTCTGAAGGACTTCTTTGTGAGATTTAACCTGATCTCGCCTGCCGGCTGCTCGCCAAAATGTCTTCTGATGGCAGCCTCAACCTCCTCCACATCTGTTGTGGTGTCGAGGTCGAAAACTTCAAACTCCGTGCGAGGAAAAAGCTCCATCACACTGCAAACTTCACCCATAACCTTTTTGATCGCAGCGGAAAGCTTGGATCTGCCATCCGCTGCAAGCCCTACTTCTACAAGGACCTCTTCGCGCCTGGTTTAGCTGACACCCTTGATATGGTGACACCTTCTCGGACTTTTTCTTTTCTTCCGTCCTCTCCTTCTTACTCCTCCTCCTCCTGCCCACCTTCGACCAGGCGACACCTTCCTGGGTTTTGGTCTTCTTTAGGGTTGGCTTGTCAGTTTCAGATCCGCTGGGCGGGCTGAGGGTCTTTCCCTCTCCCGTTTACGCGTATCCTTCTCTTCCTCTGGCGGTTTCTCCGGCTCCGTCTTCGTGCTGACGGAAGCCGTTTTCTCCTTGAAGGTGGAGCTCAAGGGGAATTCTCTCTGATCTTCTCGCCTGTCTTCTCTCTAAGCACCCTATTAATGCTCTCCTCATAATACCCAACCTGTCGATTTAGGACTCTAAACCTATATCCAGCTTGGGTCATGGCTATTTGAGCACCAGACACTTGTTCCATCAGGTCCGGCTCCGTGTCCTTCCCTGATTTGCACATTTCCATTATTTTTTTAAGCCACAACCGTACCATTCTTTGCTCCACTCTCAGCTCATCTTGTGAGCTTTGGTAGCGCCTCTTCATCTCGGCAGCATGCGACTTAAGCACGCCACGTTCCACCACGTCGAAGGAGTTGCTGAAGCCCGGCTCCTCTTCCACGTTCGTCTCCTCGCTCCCTCTCCATTTTCCGTACATAGAAGCCATAATAAAGTATTCACCAGCGCATCGTGCGTGGAGGGGTGGGCCGAAATAGCTGGGAACGGGTATACCCTCGGACCTAAGTCCTACCCCAGTACTCTGGGGCCCAGCCTTCGTTTAACCGGTCCCGGAATAGACGGACGGACCGGACTCGCCCTGAGCACTGCAGGTTCCGATCCTTGCAGCCACCACGCACTCCCCGATCAAGGCCCGAAGGGGCTGGCTCCAGATGCTCAGTCGCAGCCTACACCTCGGCAAAGCAAGCTCACAGCAGCCCCTAGACCATGAAATCGGAAAGACTGAACATGGTTTCGGAGCACTCCCAGTGGGCTAAGAGCGTCACCAATCGTGTGTTTGGTCCGCGGGGCCTATTTTATTTCAGCCCTACCCTCTGTTTCCAGCGAGCATTCCCCTATCCGCCACCTAGGGACGCGCCAAGTAGGGGTAACAAATCCCCTTCCCCGCAAACAACTGCGGAGGTCCTTGGATGGTGATGTTCGTGGTGGTATAATATTTTATATTATATTCTAATTTATTTATGTTTTTCCATTCATTTTATTTATTTATTTATATCTATTCTAATTTCTATTCTAATATTTATTTATTCATCATTATTTCTTATTTTATTAAAATATAATTTTTTGTTAAGAATTCTTCCTTTTTGGTTGAAAATTCAACTACTTTGTTGAAAAAATCTCTTTGTAAATCAAATAATTAACTTATTTCGCGAGAAATTAGCGTTTTATTTTTTAAAAACTACCTTCATGATATTCAACGTGTTTTTTAATTAGTCTATTCGTTACCTCTGACCTCGAAGTCGACGAACAATGGCCTCATACTGGTTAATTTATTCAAAACTGAAATTGGTGTTTTTTTCAAATTTTGTATACATGTGATATTTAATAATGTGCTAAGTGTTTTATTTGCCTTATGGCCTCACCCCTGACCTCGTCCCTCTCCATACTCTATTTGAAATAAGTCAAGCATGAAAATTAAATTCAAGTAGTAATATTAATATCTAATCATAAAGAAGGTTAAACAATTCATGTTTTTGCTACTTTCTGAAAATAAAATTTAGCTCGCGCTCAACGTTTAGAGATAAATAGCATTCAATTAATAATTTAATGAATTCAACTTAACTGTTCAAAATAAAAAAATATCTTTCTAATTAAAATAGGGGTTATAGTACATGTAAATTAGAAAGGGTTGTCGAGAATCTCATAAAACGACCTTTAGCCTAGAGTGAACCTCGTTATTGTTCTAAAGCTCTTGCTGTATTATGTAAGTGCAGTATAACTGGTAGGAAGTTGCTGAATAGAACGAAAGAGATATGCGTTGCTACCGCAGTCACGCAATTCTCAATGGTAATACTCTGCTCTGTACTACACTGGTATCGTTAAATCCCACGTAAGATTACACAGACAGTAAAGATATTGCAAAGATAAAGTGGAATTCGTCGACGCGTTGCGTCGGCGGCAGAACTAATCTAAAATAAACGATCCAGGAAACCTATAGGGGACTGCCCATAAATTACGTTACCCTTCAAGGGGGGTGAGGCGTCGGCAAAAATATCATGGAAAATCTGATGAGGGCGTGGGGAGTTCTTCAAACCAATCACGTGATGTTTTTAATAATAAATTAATTTTCAAAAAATATAATAAGAAAAACAATTTGCAACTAATTAATCCTATGTAACAAATTCGTTGTCCTGAAATTCGGAATGATTAGGCAAATCTTTTTCTTAAGCTTGACTAGTCCCAAAATTTCGGGACAACTAGTCCATCCCCTTTTCTAACTACTCCAGTTTTTCGGTACGACTAGACGCAGCCTAACAGATTACATAAAATGGTAAATCAGAGAGAAGTATGCTTTCTAACATCAATAATAGATTTGGCTCATTTAGAGCCAGATATACACAAATTATTAAAAGCTTACCTTAAACTTGAAATTAGTCGAATACAGGATAGGTTCACTTGAAAAATGTTCAAGATTTTGTTTTGTAATTTATTTTAACTTCTTTTTAAATATTCCCTACGATTTTGTTGTTGATAACAGAAACAGACAAGAATATATAAATACCTAATACCAATGTTAGATCAAAAAATATTACACGTTCACAACAAATTTGACCATTTGTTAATAACCCAAGTATTAAATTTTGTAAATTAATTACGTAAGGCATTTCTTATTGGAAGGGGGAATGGGAAATCTTACGGATCATTTACTAAATATGCAGGGTTTTTTGTTGAATTAAACGGTTTTTCATTTTGAATGATAATATTTTCTTATTTGAAATACCAACAAATACCAACAACTGCACATTTTACTATTCCTGTTCCATATTTAAAATAAAATATTTTTTGGTTCAAATATCAACTTTACACTTTTCATTGAGAATTCATCCTTTTGCTTGAATTTGACTGTTTTTGAATTAAAATTGCAATATTTCCTTGGTTGACATATTAATCATTTCTTTTTTATCAGGAATCAAACCTGTTTTATTGAAACTTGAACTGCTTGGTTGAAAGCTGAACTTCTTTGTTCAAAATTCATCATTTTAGATGAAAATTGAATCATTTTGTTAAAAATTCCACCCTTTGGTTAAGAATTCAAATGTTTTTTGTTAAAGTTTATTCCTTTTTGTTCAAAAGTTCTGTTATTCGGGTCAACATTCATCTTTATGGGTTGACAATTCAAGTATATGGTTGAAAGTTCACGTATTTGGTTAAAAATTCAACTCCTTTGTTGAAAATTCGTTTCGTTTCCTTGAAAGTTCAAATATTTGGTTTAAAACTTATCTCTGCAGGTCGAGAATTATTCCTTGTAGGTTTAAATTTCAAACTAATTGTTTTCATACTACATTCAATATACTACAATCAATCTGCAAAGTCGCCAATCTTTAAAATGATTGATAAATTCGACAACAATGGACGTATTATTAATTTCTGCAAATCTTTACGGAAGCATCTAAGCGTACTTAAAAAAAAACAAGTCAGGTTAAAACTATCTATTTAACAGTAGTTATTTAGAGTATTAGTTTTTGCTTCTTCAACTTTTCCCTAAAGAGGAAGCTAAAACTAGAACTCCACATAACTACTGTTGAATGAAAAATTTTAAGCTGAATTATTTTCTTCTGCAGTATGCTTGGAAGCCTTCATAAAAATTTGCAGAAATTAATAATAGATCTATTGTTCTTGATTTTATCAAACATTTTGAATATCAAATACTTTTATATTAGTTGTACGTAGTGTTCATCCTTAGTGTTATTCAAAAGAATTTATTTTCCTTTTATTCTCTTATTTTCGTAAGAAATCTACCTATATCTTCTCTCTTGAGAGCATTTTGGGGCTGTTTATTGGACGGGGGTCGTATTCTTGACGTCACCCTTGAGTGTTTAAGCTTTGTTTGATGATCTGTGAGAAAGAATGGGAGTAGAAAAAGTTTTTAGAATAGCGTGATGTAATTATTTTTTTTAATTCTGACAAGAACAAAAAGATAATACCTAACTTACTGGCAGCCAATATCTATTTCAGGTAATAAAATTATTTACTTTTGAATGTTTGGCTTTTTTCAAAAAAGGGTGACATATGTATCATAAATATAAATTTGCGATTCTTTCATGGTGATACGATTTGATTTATAAAACCAGAAAACTTTTTACCTCTTGTCGCCAGACATTGAAATCGTGCATCCCTGATTTGATTTTTCCGCGTCTCCAACAAAATCTCGAGTTTCTTCAACAGGACCAACAAAAATCTATTTTCATAAACGGTTCCGGAAATTCAAATGTAAATACCAGCCAAACAAAAATCTTTTCTCTTTTATTCACTGTCTACATTCGTTATTGGATTTGTTTCGTAGCTCAAGACTAGATAAAAAGGGGCACATATGCTTGACGGTTTTTAAAAATACTTCTTTCATCGTACAATTATCATAATTGTAAATTAAATAGGGTAAGGAGGGGCAGCGCCGACCAGTTAACAGTCTATTATTTTTTTAAAGTTAATAAGATGTGGAATTGATCCATTTTTTTTATTTCGAGTCCTACATTATTGTATATCATATTTCAATAAGTAATAATTACATGAATTAAACAATGATTTAATAATTCAATTACTTTCAAGAAGCTGTATTTCGTCGGCTTTGTCCCATACCGGACGGCAAAGCCGACCGCAGCTTTTTTTGAAAATCAAAACATCTTCTATATTCTGTATATATACATATATTTCAAGGTGGCCCATGAGAAGTAAAGTAAGTAGTAGAGAGAGGGGTATAGTGCCACGCTATGACTTAAGTGTCCAATGAATTATGATTGAAATGTAATTTTGATATGTATATTTCTTTAAGGTGAAGCCTACATCATCAGGAAACATATGTTATTACTCCAAACTGCATGATATCTAGCGACGGTGCGTCAATTTAATCTATTCATATAAATCTACACCAAGAACAACTTTTTAGCAAAAACATATTTGTTTCCATGACAAGCTGAGGGATTTAAACAGATATGAATTACGAACAGCTTCCTTTCATCAGCCTTTTCTACTACGTGTAAGACGACATCATTCGAAATATCATATTGAAGTCACTGGAGTAGAAGCTCTGATAGTGAAAGGTTTGTCAAAAAGAATGGATTTCTCAGTTGAGGAAGTTGAATCCAAAAATGGAGGATGGGGTGATTCGAATATCGACACAGAGGAAAACAATACTGTTCCGTATCAGCTTGTTGATAACAAATTACAATTAGAGGCTACAATGTTGTTGCTAGTGTACGTAATGATGATAATTTCTTTTATCGTAGCATAGATGATGAAATCTGAAAGCAGTTTTCTGTCCCCCATTGAATATTAGAAGCAGCGCCTAAATTCGCGATTCCTCCTATGCAACAGAAATTGGCAGAAAAAATTATCTTCGCCTTTTGTATTTTTCGGTCTTTCTATTTCCTCGTCTGTAACACTAGTTTACGAAATTAAAAATTTGTTGTGCTCACCACATTTTGAAATATGATTTTTGTATGTATTTTGGCCCACTAAACACGAAAATCACACACAACAATTTCTTTATGGAAGAGACTTAAGCAATCAGAAAACGACTTCCCATTATTTCAATTATAATTCATCATTTATAGGAAGCTCAATTTGCTTTAAATTTAGGCTTAGCAAAAAATTCGAAAATTATTTTGACAATTGTAAGTTAGTTATAAAATGATGAAAACCTAATTGCTCCCTTCTACTAAAAAAAATAATTTCTCAAAGTATCAATGTAGGTCACTCTGTAAAACCCTGTACAGAACAAAATCAATATGCTGAGAAGTCAAGTTAAAATTTTTTTTTAAGTAAGAGAAAACGATGGAAAAAAGTCAATAATTTGCAAGATGAACATATTAAGATAAGTTTAATGCGACAGAAGCGATATCTACAATCTTTTGAAATTTGCTATATTAAGAAAAGCCTTTTCGAAGAGAATATGCCTTATGTTCGATTAACAAACAGTCGACTCACATCACTGAAGTAAGACACATCGGTTTACTTTCGTTAAAAATTCTTACAATGGAATTTAAAAGTACCTGGATAGCTTATTTGTTTCTTGTTCACTGTCTTAATTTGAACATATCATCTAAGACGCAAACAGAAGAGTGCATAAGCCATCTGACGAATTACGTCAAAACAAATTTGACAAATTATCAAGTTCTCGTAATATCGAGCATGAAATCGCCAGGCACCATTGTTGAAAATGTCCTTCAAAAGATATTACAATTCACACCATCCATTCTCGTTGCTTCAGGGGTTAGCTCAGATGAAAAACGAAAAGTTTTGAATGAAGCGACAGGATTTGGACAACCGCGGGACACGACATTCTTCATTACGATTGAGTCTTCTGCAAACAACACCTTCTCTCCAGAAATATCAGATTCCCTAGATTTCTTGTCAGGACTCTCACCTGTACGAATGCGTCCCAAATGCTTATTCATCCTCTTGAGCAAAACAACATCCAACTACGAGGAATTACTTCGCAGAATGTGGTCTCAACGGTTTTTAGACGCAACTGTTCTTCAACTGAGACTGACTAACATCAAGCAAAATGCTACAACTCAAGATATTATTGAGGCAACCATTCATTATTTTAATCCGTTTGCCAATGAATATGCATCAGAAGAGTGCTCTTCTAAAAGCAACTGGTTTCCTGACAAGCTTAAGCACATGAATGGCTATCCACTAAAGGCAGCGTTTCAGAAATTATCGCCAGACAGCAACACACTTCTTCACCGCACGCAGATATCGGACATGTATGGTGAACCAGACGAATTGATGTTCAAAACCCTGTCGATGAAGATGAACTTTTCGGTCTCGGTTGTTCCACCGGTCGCAGCAGGAATTGGAGTCTACAATCCGATAAATAAGTCTTGCAGTGGCATGTTGGGTAAGCTTGAGAATAACGAAATCAACATCTATGTTTTTACACTTGTGCTTTCCCTTCCATCCTACGATTTCCTGTTTGAGTACACAGAGGTAATCGAATTGAAATCTTTGTTCGCAATCGTACCAATTTTACCTGGCCAAGTTACAGTGGAACATCCAAGCACGCTTTATGGAACGATACTGATCTTTGTCTTCATCACTGGTTTGGTATGGATCGTATCAAGATTACTCAAGTTTCAACCTGACGTCTGGGATCCGATAAATATTGTTCAAGTTCTACTGGGAATGGGCACACCTCAAGAACCATCAGCAACTCCAGGAAGAGTCTTTTTTAGCACCATCCTGATTCTGTCTCTGTTTTACTTGACCATTTTTTTTGCCGGCCTAACATCTCTAGAAGTGAATGGTGCATCTGAGATTAGAATTGACGATTTAGAAGCCCTCGACAAATCAGGCTTAAAACTCATGATTCATCCAAATTTCGTTCCCATAACATTTGCATCAGCTGATCCAATTCTCTTGAACCTGCAAAAGAAAACTTTAATCGAGAAGAAAGTAGACACGATTTGCCTGAAACAGTTGCTCGAACATAATAATGTTTCTTGTCTGACAGCACAGTTGTCTGCATCCTCATTGGCCTACTTGACGAGAAAGAGTACAGGTATTCCATTTTCTAGAGTGATGAAACAAACCTTCTGGACCACTACAGCAAGAATGGCTTTAGAGAGGGGATCACCTTACAAGGAGCGTTTTGATCAAGTAATACTTCTTATCATTCAGTCAGGTCTGAAAGACGAGTGGACCAATCTTTATTTACGAAGTGTTTCTACCACAAAAGACATGGACGATATGCAACCTTCTAAAACGGAAGATGCTGGTGCAGTCACGCATCTTCGACAAAGGCTAATCTTTATAGCTGTTCATGGGTACATAATCTCTATCATAATATTTCTGGCAGAAATTTTACTCCATCAGTGCAGACGCATAGTACAAAAATTATTGCATTGTATTAGATGGTATCACTGTTAAGGTCTCAGGCTAAATTTCATTAGATTTAAACAGATTCAATAAGTTAAATATAATCACAGAAAAACCTCAAGCTGACAGACCTTAATTCAACAACGGAATTTGAAATGAAAATCAATACTTATTTGAACCAGCGAGAGCGACAAAAATATTGAAGCCTGGCTGAACAGAAATATTGTTAACAAAATCATTTGCATCATGGCAGAAAGTATGGCAAAATTTTATGTCCAAGAACAAGAAAACGATAAGCTTCATGTTTCTGTGAAGATTTAAAAATCGTATCTGCGAAAGGGTATATTTGCCATTTTTTGAGAACAAGGATCACCTTGTATTCGACATGTTCATCGAATTTTAGCACAGTTGAATTAGTCAAGACTTTTGGACAAGTGGAAACAGTATCAATTGGTTTTTCCTATCTCGAATCCGATCAATAAAATTATGCAGGACTTTAGCCAAACGACAGATATCATGATACCACTTCTTTTAAGCATTATTGTAGGATTTCCTATTTTGGTTTTTGTATTTTCAAGTGAGCTAATTTCACATTATATATTCATATCCTTTTGAAAATACAATTAAGGTGGTTTTAGAGTAGTTCAGACCAAAAACAAAGCACTTCTATAAAAGGGATTGCAATTTGATAACATACTGCATAAGATGCAATATTCTTTATGTATCTCGAAGCAAATTTTAACGTCATTCACAAAAAAAAAGAAAATATTATTTGGAGAATATAATACATCATGAAACTACGCGAATTTCAAAAATGATTCTATGTTACATTTTTTTGATTTAATACAATCGAGTACCAAGACAATAGCTCTGTATATTATGAAAGTTCTGTCCAAATAGTATCATCTCTTTTTTGGAAAGACAATTAGATAAGTTGTTGCTTTTTTATATGAATAAAAATATTTTTTAATTCAAAATTTGTTATGGAATATTTTTTCTTTACCCTTAAATTTCCGCTGTTTGTATAACTTACATATTATATATATATAGTTAAAAGTTTGTCATAAGGACAACCGCAGGATTTCGCCGGGAGCGGGTGCTAATCTGAAAAATTGCACCCGCTCCCAGCGAAATCGCGGTAAAATTTCAGCTGTA
>CAKNYM010050770.1:213582-236833 GCA_932195095.1 Andricus curvator | reverse complement strand
TAGGCCCTTCGGTTCGAATCCCAAGGAATCAAAACCGAATACCGAATGGTATAATGGTAAAAAAAAATATATATATATATATATATATATATATATATAATTCGGGAAGTTGAAAGCTTATTTCTTTGAATAAAACAGAAAAGATGTTTTCGAACATATTACTTAAAGCATGCTCTACAAAAGTGTATTATGCGCCACTTGTCATAGGGGTTATCTAATATGTGAATATAGGTGCAAAATGATTCTTATGGCAAGTGATGTATAACGGACTGTTATAGAGCCAGCCTTGAATGTTGTATAAATGCCTTTGTCAAAGTAGGTTAGAATAATCGATACAAAAATATGAATTTTCCCTATGCGTTGATGCATGTAGGTATTTGCAGTAATTTTTATAGTGAAATTTTATTTTTAAGTTAATGAAAAAAAAAATTATCCTAGGATAGTATTTGATAACATTCAAAGACCTTTACTCACAAATTTCTACTAAATCAAATGCTAGTCGTACGGGAATCACCTTCAAAGATTTGACATGCACTGTTGGTGCATATTAAATTTAATACAAATTTTTCTTATTGTGCACAGCTGCATGTTAGGTTTTTGAAAGCCACTTATGCATTCTTCAAACGAAAAAAATATTTGCACAATGTATTGGCGATCGCAAAAAAGTTTGCACTATTTTTCATATATTTTTAATTCATAGCTATCACTCATACAGGGTGTTTTTTTTTTAACTTGAGACAACGAAATATCTCAAAAAATACGCATCCTACGGAAAAAATTTCTGGAATAAAAACTTATTATTTTCGAGGAGGAAAAAGGATTTGCTAAAATTTACCCACCCCCACCCATACAGGAGGCAGGGGTGGGGGTAACTTTGTAATTTCAAATAGCAACCCCAATTTTTTATCACGGATTCAGATTCTCCTTTACGAAATACGTAAGTTTTATTTGGAAAATTTGTTTCGATTCGCGATAGATGGCGCTGCAATTGCGAAAAATAAAATTGTTGACACTACTTTTAGCTCTACCCAGGAATAACGACGCGGACGTAGTAGTTGTCTATTTCCTTTGGGGTGCTTGATTTCGGTGAGTCCCCTTGCCTCTCACCATCCATCGGGGTGCTTGATTTCGGTGAGTCCCCTTGACTCTCACCACAGGGATGCTTGATTTCGATTAATTATTTTACAATATGTGCTCAAAATGGTGTCCTCGCACTTCGATGCACTTGTTAATCTGAGCTTTGAAAGATTCCACACAACTGCGAATTGTGTCTGGTGATATTTGTGCACAAGCAGACCTGATTCGCTCGATCAAGTTGTCACGAGTTGTGGGCACTTCTTGATACACGCGATTCTTTAGATAACCCCACAAATACAAATCCGGCGCCGTAAGATCTGGCGATCTGGCAGGCCAATTTACTGGACCTCCTCTACCGATCCATCGTCCATTGAATTCGCGATTGAGTACTTCCCTCGCGATTGCCGCATAATGTGCTGGACAACCGTCATGTTGAAACCACATGTTGTGTCGCACTTCCAAGCTTAGGTCTTCCAGCAATATTGGAAGTTGATTTTCTAAAAATTTGCGATATTTTTCACCGTTCAAATTTCCATCAATAAAATACGGAGCGATAAGTTGATCTCCAATTATTCCACACCAAACGTTCACGGACCATGGGCGCTGATGCTCAACTTCACGCAACCAATGTGGATTTTCTACCCTCCAATAATGCATGTTGTGCCGATTAACGTTACCTTGGTTTATGAAAGACGACTCGTCTGTGAAGAGTACTAGAAAAAAGAAATTCGGGTTTCCTTGTATCTGCTGAACCGCCCATTGACAAAATGTCACTCGGTTCTGAAATTAATTGCGATGAAGTTCTTGATGCAGTGAAATATGATACGGATGATAATTATTACGCTTTAATACCTTCCAAACACTGGATAGAGACATTCCTGAATCGCTGCTTAGTTGTCGAGTACTAACATGAGGGTCATGAGTGACTGCAGCTAAAATTGCAATTTCATTATCAACTCCAGTAACTGTTACTTGACGCTTCCTTTTTTTCGGTTGTACACTTCCGTCAGTGATGAAGTTTCGGACAACCCGGTAAAAAGAAGCTCGTGGAGGAACACTTTCTGGAAAGCGTTGAGCATAAAGCGTGATAGCATCATTGATATTCCCGCCACTTTCTCCATAAATGAGAATCATTTCAATCTTCTGTTGCTGAGATAGAATTTCCATTGTAAAAGTAATGTAGTAAGGTAATGAGGAAATACAACGACACCCAAACCAACTCAAACGAACGTGACCAACAACAATAACCCAAACGAAAGCAACCAACACACCCAAATCAAATGAACACAATCAACCTTCCTAATGAATAAACGTTAAGCACGGACAGACGCGGTTATCGCTCGGCCGGAATGACGTCGAGGACAATGGAGACTCGATGATATGTAATGTCTACATCCAAAATCGACTGTCGTCAACCAACTGCATTCGGGAGTGGTTTTCGACAGTTTTATCACTTTTACTGTCACGTTGCCAAAAGTTCAAGCACCCCGATGGATGGTGAGAGGCAAGGGGACTCATCGAAATTAAGCACCCCGAAGGGAATAGACAACTAATACGTCCGCGTCGTTATTCCTGGGTAGAGCTAAAAGTAGTGTCAACAACTTCATTTTTCGCAATTGCAGCGCCATCTATCGCGAATCGAAACAAATTTTCTGAATAAAACTTACGTATTTCGTACAGGAGAATCTGAATCTGTGATAAAAAATTGGGGTTGCCATTTGAAATTACAAAGTTACCCCCACCCCTGCCTCCTGTGGGGGTGGGGTAAATTTTAGCAAATCTTTTTTCCCCCTCGAAAATAAAAAGCTTTTATTCCAGATATTTTTTCCGTCTCAAGTTAAAAAAACACCCTGTATAGAGTTAAAGTAGCTGTAAATTCGATCTCGAGTATTTCCACTTTGTTTGTATTTATAATTATGTGGTACTCATTTTAGAAGCTTTTTTCCGTTAGCAAATGTATTTTCTTCCTCAAAGAGGAAGCATTAGTGATTTTTTTGAATAATAGATGAACCAAAGTCTTCATTTTTATCAATTTAAAAATAGAAATTTACAAAAAGTACAAAATTATAAAATAATACAACAACATTTTTAAACAAAAAGACAAATCAGACAAATCAAATTTTGTATTCGGAATGATAATTTCTCGAGCTGGAAAACGCGAGGGATCTCGCATCAACTTTAAATTATGAGAATGAGAAAATTTTTACTGCAAAAATCGATTTCAAAAATACATAAATTACCGTAACTTCCTTACTCTTCAATAAAACGTATTAATATTGTAGGTAAATCGATTCGTCTCGAACCAAGGATTTTTTTATCCATTCATCAACTTTGAATTATGTTGAAGAAAAAAGTTTTACTATAACAAACCGTATTTTCAAATATTATGCATTGCCATAGCTTTTTCACTGTTCAATAGAATGCATAATTATTTAGGTCAATCGATTCGTGTCGCATCAATACATCTTTTCTATTCTCGCATCAACTTTAAATTATGAGAATGAGAAAATTTTTACTATAAAAACCGTTTTTTAATATAATATAATTGACTATAACTTTCTTACTCTTCAATATAATGTATTAGTATTATAGGTCAAACGATTCGTCTCGAAGGAGGGAATCTTTCATATCCTTGCACCAACTTTGAATTATGTTGATGAAAGAAGTTTTACTATAAAAAACCGTGTTTTTAAATATTATTGAGTGCTAAAAAAAATTCAAAACATATTTTTATAAATCCTTATATATTTCCTTCCCTTATACATATTTTTATTAATCCAGCCATACCACGCTGAAAAAACCAGTTCTCGTCAGATCACTGAAGTTAAGCAGCGTTGGCCGCGGTTAGTACTTGGATGGGTGACCATTCGAGAAAACTCAGAGCTGTTGGCAAATCGTGGGTGTGGTGAGCCCACACTTGTAGTTATTTACTACAAGAAACTATCCACCTAGAAACACTACCCTAATCGGGTAGTGTCACGCCTACCCTGAAAGGTAAATGGCTTAATGGTATACTTCGCTCTGTTTCAGTATATTAGTAGTAAAAATAAGCCCTCCAAATTTCATCAATTTATCTGCTGGAAAAGGGATGGGAAAAGTTATGTGGCACCCTATCCCTTTTCCAACTTTATGATTTCTTTACAGAAATTGTCAGAATTAATCTATTTGAAAACTTAGGATTGAAAAGTCTTTTCTATTCATGCGTCAACTTTGAATTATGTCAATGGAAAAAGTTTTTCTGCCTGAAACAGATGAATCTAATATTATAAATAAACATAACTTCCTTAATCTTCAGTAAAGTGTATTAATATTATAGACAAATCGATTTGCCTCCAATCAAGGAACCTTTTCCGTTCTTGCATCAATTTTAAATTATGTTACTGAAAAAAGTTTCACTATAAAAAATCGTGTTTTCAAATATTATGCATTACCATAGCTTCCTTACTCTTCAATAAAAGTTTAAATTATGAGGATGAGAAAATTTTTACTCTAAAAAATGATTTTAAAAATATGTAATTCACGATAACTTTCCTACTATTTAATAAAATGTATTAATATTGTAGGTAAATCGATTCTTCTCAAACCAAGGAATATTTTATATTCTTGCATCAACTTTGAACTATGTTGTAGAAAAAAGTTTTACTATAAAAAACCGTATTTTCAAATATTATGCATTACCATAGCTTCCTTAATCTTCAATAAAATGTATTAATATTATAGGTGAATCGATTTGACTCGAATCAACACATCTTTCCAATTCTTGCATCAACCTTGAATTATGTTAACAAAAAGAGGTTTACTATAAAAAACCGATTTTAGAAACATATAAATTACCATGACTTCCCTACTCTTTGATAAAATGTATTAATATTATAGGTCAATCGATTCGTCTCAAACCAAGGTTTTTTTTTCATATTCTTGCATCATTTTTGAATTATGCTAATGAAAAAAGTTTTATTGAGTGCTAAAAAAAATGCAATAAATATTTTCAGAAATCCTTCGGTCAGTTTCAAGATATTATTGAGGAAAAAAAGCCCTCCAAACACCAATTTATCTGCAATCGTTTTCTAGTTATCGTGTTCACAAAAAAGCGTGACATCCACACACATGTCCACACACACATACACACACACATCTACACACACAGCCGGACAATTGCTTAGAACATTGTATTAGACATTTTGAAGTTGAGGAAGGTTTCATTAAAGGCTGTGTCTAGTCGTCCCGAAAAATTTGGGGGGTTAGACCAGTATTATTTATGTGGCCAGTCACAGGGGTGCCTTCCCGCCCCCAAGAGACGTTGGAAAACGGGTAGGTGTTTCATCAACATTATTTATATGGCCAATCACAGGGGTGCCTTCCCGCCCCCTACCCGAAAATTCTGGACGACTAGCCAAGCTTATGAAAAATATTGCACTAGTCATCCCGAATTTCGGGACGACGAGACACTGCGTTAATTAAATGATTTTGAAAATGTTACCATTACAAAGTTTCCTCTATGAGGAAATAAAAAAAAATTATATAAATTAATAATTATAGAACTATTTTTGCATAATATTTCTTCGAAAATGTCCGGTAATGCTCGATATTAATTTATACTACTACAATTGATCGTACGTTTTGAAACGTTGGTTTTCCATAGTCACATTCCCTGTCACGTGAACTCTAGCAACGTGTAAAATTCATATCCATGGGAAATACATTCTTTGATCTCTCTTGGGTTAGCCAGAATTGAAAATAATCATTTTAGGTGGTTTAAAAATTTGGTGGTTTTCGAAAATGGTACTGTATAAAGTGGTCAATCACTGTTCTTATCTTCTTGTTTATCATCTCGTTTAGTATCTTAACTTGTATCTTATTAAGTATCTTCTTGTTTGTAATCTTGTTTCGTTATCAATTATACTACACAAGGTCCCAAAGCGTTTCAAGCTTTAATAACCCTACATGAAAGTGTCAGTGATGAAAAAGCTTCATTAGCAAATCAAATTTTCATTACAATTTCAAGCAGTCTTCCTAATAAGGTTACTAATTTTTTTTAACTGATTAGTAATAAGTCTTAAGATTTGATAAATGTTGGAAACGTTACCCAACTTGGAACGACGAAATTACTTGCTGCAATGCAGCCCGGCAAAAAATATTTGGTCTCGATTTTGTCTTGGGTAAAGGCTAATCCAATACAATTTTAGGTTTTGCTGTATGTCTAGCTCGTGAGGCGGAACAAGACTATTTCTTATGTTTTGAGACGAATATTTGCGACTTAAAGACAAAAATTTATGTCTTGACGCAAGATTATTTGACTTGGAAATGACCTGAAAGATTTATAACTCGAAGGCAAGCCAAAAGGCTTCCAAGGCCTCCGAGGTCATCACTAAATCGCTTTAAATTATACAGAATGTTTATATTGTTCATCTTCATGGTATTTATTTCTTATGTATCAATAATTTTGTTTATCTGCAATAATTATGTTCTTTAGATGGCAAATCTGAAACTTTTGTCCAATTCTTCCCATCTGCAACAGTTCACTAGATACTTGTAGAAAATGATAGTTTTAATCTTTTCATGGAAAATTTTACATGTCTGTGGTTGTTGAGATCGACAGGTTCGGAATTTTTAATTCAAAAATCAGTTACTACAAAATTACCAGTTTAATCGGTTGTATAATTTTAATACTTAGCAGATGTCACTTGTTTGGTCACAACCTATCTGGAAGTGGCAGGCCCTATCGGTACCAATCAACACAGAAAAAACAGAAGATAAACTTTACATCGATTTCCGACGAAAGATTCTTTGCAACAAAAATTAACTTCAGAGGATAAACTGTACACAAATATCGGATAAACTTTCTTTTGTTTTTCCATGACAAACACATGTATTTTGAAAGACGCGAAGTTGGCTGAACAAAACTTTATCGCTCTGAAAAATTTCCTGCAACAAAATTTTATTCTTAGTTTTTTCTGTGAAACCAATGCATAAATTATCCTTCCGCGGCTCAAGACAAGTCTACCTGGTCTTGTCTTGCCACAGCTACAAGCCATGAATGCAAGAGAAGTCTCTATATCTCCAATGTTTACCTGGTGAAGCAGAACCAGACATCATGGTCTTGAAGACATATTGAAGACATCCAAAACAAAATCAAGACCAAATATTTTTAACCGGGAGTCCTTGAACAGAAAATCGTATCCCGCCTGGACTAATGGTGTGGCAAAACATTCGAAACCAACTAACATATTTACTACGTCAGTATGTTCAGTACGAAGGTATTTAGTATTTGTCACAACCTAGTTGAAAAATGACCAAATTTTATACGACTTCGAGGGAAGATTAGGAATCTGATCCACTGACGAGTAAATCCTTCGAGTCTAATTTGTGGTGAGGATGTGTTTGAGCGTGGCGTGGGCGTGGGTTCCCGGGATTATATTCTATATCACTTCTCGTAGTCCATTTTCCGATATGCTGACTCCAGATCTGAAAATTCATTGTACAACTTGAAACAAACGTCACACGTCGAAAAGTTTAGCTGAAAGTTGCACATTTGTAATGAAAAACAAAATATGAGTATTTTAATATTTGTTTCTTATTGTGCATCAATCTGCATTCGAAGACACCCTGAAAAATGTATCATTTCAATCAATGTTATATTATTACAAAAATTTTTATTTATTTTATTGTACACATATTTTGTGTCGTTTTTCCTCAAATTTAATTTTTCATTTTTTATGCATTTTTCACGATTAAAACGAAAAATACGCGCCCTATCAAAAAATGATTCATAACAAATTTGTAGATCCTTTTTGGTTATTTTATATTATTAAATGAAAACGGCACGTCCTATTCGAAACAAAACAAAACATCTTTTTTGGGTGAACAACTTTTGTCTACTCATTTTTTTTGCGTATCTTTTGACGTTTACCCAAAAATTTAATTTTCATGTTATTAATGTTATTTTTTACGACGATACCAAAAATGATGGCCTCTAAAAACGTGTGCCTAAGCACAATCTTTCCGATTAGTCTTTTGAAATTTATCCTGTATATATTTTTCTATATTTATTGATTAAAATTAATGAAACATTGTGAAAATATCGAATAAACTAGTGTGTTTGATTTGAATTTTCCCGCCTGCGACACCTATATGTAAAAAGTAGAAGCTGTTAATTTCGTTTCCTCTTTCCGGTTTCCTGTAAACTCTGAGTGCCACCATATGCTCATTTTGTGTAACTCTCTCTCTCTCTCTTAAAATATACCTTGTGAACTACGCACGTCTTTTTTTATTCGCTCTCAAAATATATTGTGAAATCCAGCTACAGAAATGAACATGGTCCTTCGAGCCGGATATGAACCAGCGACCTATGGGTAGCCACCAAGGTCACAATTGAGAACTGGAGGAAGCTGCAAAGTGAATGGTGGGCAAAAATTTGAAAATTACAAAAAATTAAAGATGGTGGCTTTAGAAAGCACGATGATCCCAGAAGTCCAAAATTTTGAACAAATCCAAAATGGCGGTCAATTAGATATCCCAAAAATAGGCTATTTCTGCAATTTTCGAAGAAAAAAAAGCTTTGAATCTTAGATGGAAAAAGAATTTTGACTTAAGAAATCATCCAATGATCCCAGAAGGTGAAAATTTAAAAGAAGACTAAGATGACGGCCAATTTTAAGCTTTGCTAAAAAAAGATGTCTTACATTAGACATTCTTTGATGATCCGAGAAGTCCACGAATTTAAACAAATCTAAGATGGCAGCAAATCGAATCTTCATTTTTTCAAAATTTGGACTTCTCGGATCACCGAATGATTTTTAAAGTCAAACTTTTTTTCTAACGTAGTTTAAAAATATTATATATTTTATTATATTTTCATGATCGGATGATTTCTAGAGTCAAAATTCTGTTTTTGGCAAAGTTTCAAAATATTTTGTCATTTTTATTGAAAATGCAGAAATAAGGAATTGTTAATTGGCCGCAAACTTGGATTTTTTTCAACATTTTTCACTTCAGTACACTTACTTTCACAACAAAAACTGAAAATATTTTATTGAAAGCTTCAAAACTGAGCTTTTTTCAGAATATTTAATTGGCCCCCATCTAGGATTTTTTCAAAATTTTTAATTTTCCTTTCCGCGAGTGACTTTACAATAATTTATTAAATTTTTCAGAATCTTCGTTCATTCTTCGTTAATGAGCAGGCGATTTTCAAAAAGTTGACTATTTTAATTCCCAGTCGTTTTTAAATTTGTCTTTGAATGATGCATTTTTTTCAAATTTTCTCAGTAAAGTACTTATATTAAAGACCAATTTTCTTATATATTATATAATATTATTAATATATTATTAAATATAATATTATTAAAGACCCAAAATTTCTTGTCAGGCTCCTGACCCAACCTCCAAATCTAAAACAAAAAATTGCTAAAGGATGTAACCACCATTTTTTAAATATTTAAAATTTGCAGATATTACTCATATTGAGTTTAAAAAGATATAAATTGGAAGTAGAGTACAACATTTTAGAGTTGAAAATTTTCAAAATCACTTGAAAATCTTTCTTACAAGTTTTTTGTCTCATCACGCTGCATTGTTATTTTAGGATAATCACCAAAAATATTTATTCCAGTTGTTTATAATATGCGGGCTAAAATTTTTTATTTTATACCCACTAAGATTTTATGATATTTGAAATTAGATTCACCAACGCTGATTCTAAATAACAGTGAATAATGATCACTATTTTTGCATAATATTGTTTATAAAATATCCGGTAACGTTTGATAATAATTCATCATACTATACAGTGAGAGAATGTTTTGAAAACGCTGAAGTCAAAATCGAACAATTCTTGAAAAAAGCCATTTCTTCAAAATTTTTAAATATTTTTATCTAGAGTTGTAAATAAAAGAAAAATGCATTAAGAAATTTGAGTAGAGCTCCTTGTCTAGAATGGACATTAGGGTGGTCCAATAATGCATTGAAAAATCTTTTTTTCAATTTTTATTTATTACACCCCCCAAATTTGTTAGAATCCACCCAAAAATAAATCCATTTTTTTTATTTCGAAAAAAATGATATTCAGGGGAGGCGCAAGCCCCATGAAGTTTAACATGTATTTCCCATAAGAAAAAAACACGTTTTTGTACATCTTATTCAGAATCCTCAATATTATCTCAATCGAATTTAAACTCAACATTTCTCTTCACAATTAGCCATAGAATACGAATAAAATATCACTTTTCAAGAACCAACACCATAAGTCTGTTTTATAGGGTCCCAAAGAAACCCCATAAGTGAAAAAAAGGGTTTTGCGAGTTTTTGGTGCTAATTATGATTTTTTTGCGGTTTTTTTAATGCGAATTGTTTCTAATACATGAAATATTACTTTATACAGAAAATTATATATTTTCATGAATTGTTTAAACAATTTATTAATGTTTTTAGCAATTTTCTCATAGAATGGAGTTAGAAAGACGCGGTTTTTTCACAAATTTTCCATTTGTTGTCCAATTTTCAATAAGAGGAAAGTGATAGTTCATCAATGGTAACAAAAGTGATTGTTTAAACAATTTATAATAATTATTAATAATATTATATTTGAATAATGCTAGAAAGATGCGGATTTTTTTTTAATTTCTGGCTTTTTGTCCAATTTTCATCTGTAGTGAAGAGATAATAAATTGAAGTTGACAAAATGATTGTTTAAACAATTTATTATAATTACTAATAATATTATATTTGAATAATGCTGAAAAGATGCGGTTTTTTTTTAATTTCTGGTTTTTTGGCCACTTTTCATTCGTAGTGAAGTAATAATGAATTCAAGTTAACGAAATAATTGTTTAAACAATTTATTATCATTGTTGATAATATTCTCTCTGCTTAATCGGTAGAATGTTGCGGTTTTTTCTGAAATTTTCAACTGTTTATTTATTTTTTATTAGGCGTGACTTGATAATTAATTAGATTTAGCAAAAATAATTGTTTAAAGAAATTATTATTGTTTATGACTATCTTCATCTATATCGACTGCGCCTGATAGTTGCGGTTTTTTGCAATTTTTACCTTTCCGTCCTTTTTTCACTTAGTGAGGTAATAATTAATTAAAGTTAACAGAAAAGTTGTTTAAACAATTTAATATTGTTCATAACTATCTTTTCTTCGATAAGTGCTAGAAAGTGGCGGTTTTTTCTAAAACTTTCACTTTGCTTCGCCTGCTTAATTACTAACAATTAATATATAAACATTAGAGGTTTGCAATTCCAAGTTTTGCTTTTACGCTTTGCAATAAACTTCTTGTTGTTATCCAAAAAAAAACTCACAAGTCATTTAAAGACCTTGTCCTTCCACCTATTCCTAAGTATTCTATTCTTTGTTTTTCCCTCTTGCGTAAAATAGTTTTTTTTCTTTAAATTAATTTTTTCAAGCATTTGGAAAAGAGCAAAAATAATTCACTTAAAACAACAATACCTTTCGAAAAATCATTTTTGTTGTGGTTGACTTATTACTTGTTCATAAATAAAAAGTCGATGCAAAGTGAAAGATTTTAGAAAAAACCGCCACTTTCTAGCACTTATCTGAGAAAAGATAGTTATAAACAATATGAAATTGTTTAAACAACTTTTCTGTTAACTCTTATTAATTATTACCTTACTAAGTGAAAAAAGGACAGAAAGGTAAAAATTGCCAAAAACCGCAACTATCAGGCGCAATCGATATAGATGAAGATAGTCATAAACAATAACAATTTTTTTAAACAATTATTTTTGCTAAATCTAATTAATTATCAAGTCACGCCTAATAAAAAATAAACAAACAGTTGAAAATTTCAGAAAAAACCGCAACATTCTACCGATTAAGCAAAGAGAATATTATCAACAATGATAATAAATTGTTTAAACAATTATTTTGTTAACTTGAATTCATTATTACTTCACTCCTGATGAAAATTAAACAAAAAGCCAGAAATTTAAAGAAAAACCGCATCTTTCTAACATTATTCAATTATAATATTATTAATAATTGAAATGAATTGTTGAAAGAATTATTTTGGTAACTTTAATTCATTATTACTTCACTACAGATGAAAATTGGACAAAAAGCCAGAAATTAAAAAAAAAATCCGCATCGTTCTAGCATTATTCAAATATGTTATTATTAATAATTATAATAAATTGTTTAAACAATTACTATTGTTAAGATTGATGAACAATCACTTTCCTCTAATTGAAAATTGGACAACAAATGGAAAATTTGTGAAAAAACCGCGTCTTTCTAACCCCATTCTGTGAGAAAATTGCTAAAAACAATAATAAATTGTTTAAACAATTCATTGAAATATCTCATCTTCAGTATAAAGTCATATTTTATGCATTAGAAACAATTCGCATTAAAAAAACCGCAAAAAAATCATAATTAACGCCAAAAACTCGCAAAACCCATTTTTCCACTTATGGCGTTTCTTTGAGACCCTATAAAATAGACTTATGGGAGTGATATTTAAAAAGTTATATTTTATTCGTATTCTGTGGCTAATTGTGAAAAGAAATGTTGAGTTTCAACTCGTTTGAGATAATATTGAGGATTCTGAATAAGATTTACAAAAACGTCTTTTTTTTTCTTATGGGAAATTAATTCACTCTGTTCATCTCTGAACATCCTTTATGAATTTTCAAATAAACATGTTAAACTTCGTGGGGCTTGTGCCACCCCTAAATATCATTTTTTTTCAAAACAAAAAGAAGGATTTATTTTTGAGTGGATTTGAACAAATTTGGGGGGTGTCTCCATGAAAATTCGAAAAAAAAATGTTTGGACCACCCTAATGGACATACTTTTGGCAGCCACCCAACTTCTGAACACAGAAAAAACTGGGGTTTCCATTAGAACCCATTTTTGGTTCCAAAGGAGCTGCAACAAAAATGAACCCCACTTGCTGAAAAGGAACCCAAAACGATAAATGAGCTCTAAATGATACCTCAGTTGGGGTTCTAAAGAATCTCAATTGTAAATGAGCCTATTTCTAAAGAACCTATTTTTCGCTTTGCCCACTTCGACATTTTGTTTAATTAATAATACAATTTTCACCTGAAAGCACACATGTAATCAAACTCTGATGGACATAACTTCATGAAGACAATGAAGGTACAAAATATTACCGTAATTAAGATAGATATAATGACTTGATAGATGTAATTTGTAGGTTATGTAACAAGCTTGTAAACATAAAGGCTTATTCATATGCAAGAAACTTTTCGACCTGACACTTTTTAAAAGTACAAATATATATTATTAGAAGTGATGTAGGGTCGTTGCAAAAACAAAATTTCCTTTGTTTTATAATTTTAACATAAAATATAAAAATAGATAACCAATTTGATTGTAGAGAAACGAATTTCTTTAAAGTCTTAATGCGCATGCGTCGCACCAGCAGCCTCACTGCATGTTGATCGCGCGCTTATTTGAAATGATAAAATATGCAAATCAATTTTTTACAACTTAATTATTATAATATTATTATTATAATTATTGTTTAATAATTTTAAAGTACAAAAAATATTATGAATTATTCAGAATTGACATTTGTGAAAAAAGTCTTCCTTCTTTTGAATTTAAAATCAATAAGTCATTTGTAAAGAGTAAAATCAAAGAATTAATTTACCTTTTACTCTAAAAGTCTATTTCGTGATCTTAAAATTAATTTCTTTGATTCTAAACTAATAATTTATCATAAAAAATGAATGTACACATGTGATAATTTCAAAAAAAAACATATACCGCGAAAAACACGATAATTGACAGAAATGGACTTGTAGATTGAACTATTTGAAAACTGTTACAGACTGAACTATTTTTAAATTTAAACATTAAAAAATGTGCTATTTACAGGTGCAATAGTTCAAAATTGTATTAAATACATGCAGGAATCATCACAACAACGGGTTTTCCTTCCCCAAGCACATACATTTTCAGGGTGGCGATTCGGCGGACAATTTTAAATTCCCGGTTATTTTCCGGTTTCTCCCGGTCAAGTTTTTCAATTTTCCCGTTCAACTAAAAGTAACATATTCATATTTGCCGTAAAACGCAAACATTTATTTTAATTCATACCGTTCACTCTGAACATCCTTTATGAATTTTCAAATAAAATTATGAATCTTTAACTGAACAGTTAAATTTTAAACAAAATAAAAAATAAATTTTCAGCTCAAATTATGAATATTTAACTGGAACACTTGAATTTTCGACCAAAAAGATTAATTTTTAAACCAGAAGATTTATTTTCAAATAAAAAGAATTATTTTGTACAAAAACTACAATTTTTCAAAAAAATACATGAATTTTTAACAAAATAGTCGAATTTTTTAATAAAGGAGACAAATTTTCAACCAAATAGTTGAATTTTGAACTAAAACAAGAATCATTTCTAACCAAAACTGGAATAGTAACGTTTTTAGTGAAAAAAATTAATTTCAAACCAAACATAAGAGTTTTTAATTAAAACAATGAATATTTAACTGAAATAGTTGAATTTTCAGACAAAAAAATTAATTTTTACTGAAAAAGATAAACTGTCAACAAAAACTTAAATAATTATATTTCAAGTTAAAGAAATTAATGTTTAACCAAACAAACGAAGTGATGAATTTTCAAATAAAATTCTAAATATTTAACTGAAATAGTTGAATTTTAAACCAGACAGATGAATTTTTTTGCTGCAATGATGAATCTTTAACTAGAATAATTGAATTTTGGACCAAGAAGATGAATTTCTACCAAAAGACGAATTTCCAACTAAAAAAGATAATTTTTCTACCGAAAATTGAATAAATAAATTCATAGGCAAAAAAAAGGAAGTTAAAAAAAAGAGATGAATTTTCAACTAAAATTATGGAATACTCAACTGGAATAATAGTTACATTTTCATTCAAAAAAATAATAATTACCTAAAATATTTTAAGTAATTTATTTAATAAATTACATTTTTTTATACAAAATTATAGACAATGAAATGAGTAATTGGATGAAAAAACTTCACTTCATTGGCGAATTTGTTGATGACAGCTCTCTCAGCTCGCGGAAATTGTTACAAAACATTTATTTAATTTTTGTTCATGAACATATTGCTTAAAATGTGTTGCCTCGAAAAAAAAGTAAATAAACGTTTTCGAATAATTCCCGCGAGACGAAAGTGCTGCCATCAAACTGCCACTTCATAACCTCAAAATCCTAGTACCGATTGGTCCTATTGAGAACGATTGAAACTTTGCAACACTGAATCTTTCCCAATCGTGCACACACGATTAGAAACAATTCAAATTTCTTTCTATCATTCTGAATTGTTTTCAATTAATTATTTCTAGAAGGGTAAACATTTTGCTTTTTCCGAAAATTGTACGCATAACAAATAATAATATCGTTTGTGTTTGCTTTACCGACATATTCTGTAAATCTCGAAATTACCAACCCGACTTTGCAAGCGGTTGGTTTGTGAATGCGCCTTTATGTTGTTCTTCTCAAGTGCGCTCTAAACCAGGCATGCCCAACTCGGGGAAATTCCCTGTGAGAACACATGTTCCGCGTCCCTACTCTTTCTCCTAGAGAGCGAGAGATGTGGCAGACGCATGCGCGTGGTAGAAGCGCACGTATGCGTCTACCACGCGCATGCGTCTACCACATCTCTGGCTCTCTAGGAGAAAGAGTAGGGACGCGGAACATGTGTTCTCACAGGGAATTTCCCCGAGTTGGGCATGCCTGCTCTAAACGAACCTTTTTGGGTTTTTGCAGGTATCTATTGGAGCTCAAGTTCGAAAGGATACCAACTTTTATTTGAGCCGCAACATTAGTGAACCCCCAGTTTTTTCTGTGAAAATGTAATTTTTGACCCTAATTGTTTAGTTCGCTATACTGGAAATTTACTAAATTTAAAGTTTTTCAAAGTTAAGATATTCTGAGCATTACGTAGAAATTGTCGCTCTATACAAAAACGATTGATTTAAATAAAAACTGAAAAAGTTACGGAAAATAAACGTTTTCTCATAATTTCTCCGATCTTTATATTTCTGTAAACTGCAAGTGCCTGGGGCAATGGGTGAATATTAACCGATTTTGCTAAAATTCGAAAGAAATTCGGCTTTTGGGAATTCGCAATTAGCAGGTAAATAATAAGGACCATCTTAATGACGAGCGATGTATCTAAATGCATACTCTTCGAAATTTACATTATTGGAAATAATTTGCTTTAACTTCACCAGAGCTTGATCAAAGTAATTGGTTTCTCAGATGCTCGTTTACTGCAGATCCTAATTTATTATGATTTTTCATTTAATCCTTACAATTTTCTTCCTTTGACAGAAATACTTTTTCCTTATTGTAATATGAAATTTCTTCCTGGTAAAAGTTAAGGAATAATTTCGAAAATTGAAAGAGTATGCTAAGTATTACTTCTTTGAAATTATGAAGAAGAATTTACAATTAGAAGTAATTGAGATAAAGGGAGAAGGAACTCTCTGCCTTTACAATATCTGAATTTCCGTGATGTTTCTTATACTCATTCGCAAAAATAGTTTTTAATAAAAAAAATATTTAAAAAAAAATTCGAATCTGCTATGCATCGAAAAGTCACTCTAACGCAGAAAACAATATCTTTGTACATTATTGGTATATCAAAATCTACATTGTATATTATATACATTAATATAATAGTAAAATTTAATGATAAAAAGTAAGATTCTTCAAATTTCAGAAAAAATTCTTTTAAATAATTTTTTTAAATTTCATACCTTTCAGTACATAATATACGTAAGTGCAGAATAAATTGCACTGCTTCCGACATATAATCATTTGTATTTATTTTAATATTATAAATTTACTGTTATGTGTACAAATTTCAAAATTCTATAATTATTTTCGAAATTTCAATCATTTACATAAATAAATTAAAGGGAACAAAGGTTTTACGATGATAAAAAAAATTTCTTAAGATTCCTGGGAAAATTTTGAATCACTTTTTATTTAGAAAAATTAATTTTAACAGAATATTAAAAAGATTTCAAAAGACATACAAAATTATCAAAAAATAATTTCGAACATTATAAGTCATTTTTTTAATTTTCCAGGAATTGAACATTTGAAAATTTTTAAAACATTCCAAAAATATCAAAACAAAATGTAGATTTTGAAATAAAGTTTTGAAGCTGTTTAAGGACTTTGAGAGGTTTCAAGATAATACAAAAAATTTGCTAACATTCCTGGAAAAGTTTTAAATGATTTTTTATTTAAAAAAATAATAATTTGAAGAGAATGTTTGAAATAGATTTCGAAACAATTTTTGATTCATAAATAACAATTGAACAATTATAAATTTGTAATGAGCTAAAATTAAAATAATTTCACTTCTTATTTAAAAGTTGTTTAGTTTAAAAAAAAATTAATCTTTCAATTTTTAATGTTTCTAACTTAAAATTGCTGAAAACGATACGATTTTGAAAATCACTAAATTCGTTGATTAATTCTTCAATTTAGAGAATTGAAAATGATGGCGTGGATTTAAATATTTTTTTAAGTCTTCGAATTGCACAATTTATAAGAGTTTAACTATTATTTATTTATTGAGTCTTTATATTTTTAAAAATTCAGGATCTAGGGTCCTTTAAGGTGAAAAATAAATGAATAATCTGATTTCACTTTTTATAAATGAATGATTGCTTTTAAATTCAAAGAAAGGAATACCTTCTTTCACAAATGTAAATTTTAAACAACTAGAAAATTTTTCGCGTTACGCGCGCACTAATTACCCTTTCCTTAAAGAAAAATCTACTAAGTGGAACTACTTTGTAAAAAATTCATTTTTTTTGTTCATAATAAGTCATCATTTTAGTTGAAAAATCTTTTTTTTTAATTTCAACTATTTTGTTAACATTTTTCAAAATTATTTTTTCAACTGAAAATTAACTATTCCATGTTTGGTTGAACATTTCCCACATAGCACACTTCCCGAAAAAAACTGGTCTTTTCCTAGTACTTAGTCTAAGTGGCTGGGAGAAAAAACCAGGTCTGCCCTAGGTTTAGAACTATGCTTAAACCTAGGTTAAAAAATAGGTTCATGACCGCCGCGATTTTTTGGGTTTTTAAAAAAGTAAATTATTGCTACAAATTTTTGACAGAGAATCCAATTATTTAATGAAAATAGCTCTAATTCATACAAATCGATTTTATTAAAATTTTTAATTTGTATTAAAAAAGTGGTACACCTAGACATTTTATCTGCTACATATTAAATTTTGTTTTTTCCGGGGCGGGTGGGGTTTTTGAAACAATAGTGAAGAATGATTAAATTTTCTTCGTAATTCATGAACATTCCTCAAGAGCACGTCGCTACGAAAAAATTTTTTATTTATTTTGTTAAGTCCGAAAACTTTAATTAACGTCTTGAACATCAAAAAGGTATAGCGATCGACAAGCCGCGGCTGCCTTGCAAATTAATTCGACGTTTGAAGCTGAAGCACTCTTATATCCTTGGCGATTACTCTCAGTTGCGAGAAAGGGTAGCACTAGCGCTGCACACCGACCAAATGCGGAACTAATGCTCACAATGGGCCTGCGCGGCTGAAGGGGTATTAGTAGAGGGAAATTTAAATTAGTACCCAGATAACTTTCGAAAGACTATTTAGACTAGGGAGCATTTACATATTACGTAACATAATAGACGTTTTCTAAATAAAAAAAGGTTTTGTAAGATAACGTATTGTCTAGAAATAAATAAAAGAATATTTCGATGTAACACTGAATGCTTTTTCAATATTTCTTTCAGCCATACAAATATTGCAGTTACTTAATGTAAGTACTAATTGAAATTCACTAATACAAATTTTTTTTTCAATACCATAAAAAATACAAAATTATATTAATAATAATACTATATAAAAATTTCAGATAAGTATTTGTTAAAAGTTTTTGAATACTTAAATTTGAGCTGAAATTAAATTTTGAGAATTGAGAACAAGTAAATAAGTAAGATCAGTTTGCTATTAAATTTAAATAAATATAATTTTGATAAGATTCTTCAGAAAATTAAAAAAGATTTTTGAATATTTCAGATTCATCAAAAAAGAATCTGGAAGATTTTAAGGAACTCTTTTTTATTTTATAGGATTTTACCAAATATTAGGATAAATTCGAGTCTTTTTAAAAGATGTTGAAGACCTTTAGAAGTTTGGAAGAAATCAAGAAATATTTCATAAATTTTCGGAAATGTTTACAAGTTTTTAAATATTTCTAATCTATATAAAATGTCTTAAACTCCTAAATATATTTTTAACTGACTCGTATTTTTCTTAAAATATTGAAAAATGATTCAAAATTTAAAAAAATGGACTATTAATCTTCTACATTTTCCCAGGAATTTTAAGAAACTTTGTTTGTTCTCTTGAAACCTTTCGAAATTCTTTTTGAATCTCTTTAATTCTTCTAAATATTCCTTGAATTTACTCGATTTTTTTTATCTCACCAAATTGAAACATTTTGCTTAAAAATCTTCTACACTCTTTTTCAAAATGTTAGGAAATCGTTTGATATGTTTAAGAACGTTTTTTAATTTCCTCTTAAAGTTAATTTTTCAAAATGAAAAATCATTTAAAATTTCCACACTAGTCTTGAGAAATTTTTTTTTTTTTTAATCTTGTCAGACCTTCTCAACCTTCTAATCTTTACAAATTACTAAAAATTTTCCTGATTTTTTCTAAAATTCTGCTAAATAAAAAAAATGCCTTCAAAACTTTTAGATTCTTCCTTGAAAATTTTGAAAATCTTCTAAAATCTTTTGAAATCTCTTTAAATAATCTCTCAAAATTAATTTTTCAAAATAAAAAGTTATTTTAATTTTTCCTGGGAACCTAATTTTTTTTTTTTAATTTCCGTGAAATCTTACAAAATTCTTAAACAATCTTTGTAAGTTTTAATTATTTTTTAATCGTTTCAAAACTTCTGAATATCTTTTAGTCTCACTCAATTTTTTTTTTAAATTATGTAATATGGCAAGATTTTGCTTTGAAATCTCGTATAAAGTCTTTTTACAAATTTCAGGAAATAATAAAAAAATTTTTGTAATTTTTTTCGATTTTCTTTCAGAATCCATTACAAGACAATCATTTAAAATTTGTCCACGAATCTTAAGAATATTCTTTTCATTCTCTTGACACCCTAAAATTATTCGTTCAAAATAAAACCTGAACCATTAAAAATTTTTCCAAAAATCTGGAGAAAAATTTGATCTCCTCGAATCTTTCATAATTATTGCATGGATAAAATGTTTTTAAATCTTTAAAAATCACCTAAAAAAATGGAAATTAAGTGGCTTGGGGATTCCTTGAATTTCTCTGAATCTCCTGCAAGTGTCATTGAAGCCTTTAAAAAGATCATAAGTATTTCAAATTCTTTAAAATTCCATTAGTTATATATTATATTTTTCATATATTTACAAACCAGATAAATAGGTTTAAAATAAGCCCAAGAACATTAACAAATATTTATTATTATTATTACGGAAGTTGTTGAAAATTAAAGAAAACATTGAAATTCACACTATTTTTGCAATGTCTATTTAAAAGATAGACAAATTGGCTACATCCTGGGCTCATTTTATACAGAATTTTGGGAGCATTCGGCCCTTTAGATAGAAAAAATTTTAGCTCTGACATAATTAAAATGAAGAGAACTTTATCAGTCATCAAGAAAGAGGTGGTCGTAAACTTTTGCACGATAGTGTAGTTTGAACAAAGTTATGCGCTGCTAATTTCCAATTTTTTAACTTCAATTAGATTTGGAAGCTGTAAATGGTATCATCTTTATACTGTGTGGGATACTAATTTAAATCTCCCTCTACTAATGCCCCTTCAGCCGCGCAGGCCGATTGTGAGCATTAGTTCCGCATTTGGTCGATGTGCAGCGCTAGTGCTACCCTTTCTCGCAACTGAGATTAATCGCCAAGGATATAAGAGTGCTGCAACTTCAAACGTTGAATTAATTTGCAAGGCAGCTGCGGCTTGATGATCGCTATACTTTTTTGATGTGCGAGACGTTAATTAACGTTTTCGGACTTAACAAAATAAATACTTTTTTTCGTAGCGACATGCTCTTGAGGAATGTTGATGAATTGTAAAGAAAATTTAATCATTCTTCTCTATTGTTTTAAAATCCCGCCCCAAAAAAAAAATTTTTTTTATTGTAGCAGGTAAAATGTCTAGGTCTAGCACTTTTTTAATACAAATTAAAAATTTTAATAAAATCGAATTGTATGAATTAGAGCTATTTTCATTAAAAAATTGAATTCTTTGTCAAAAACTTGTAGCATTAATTTACTTTTTTTTTTTAAACCAAAATATGGCAGCGGACATGAAGGTATGTTTTAACCTAGGTTTAAGAGTATGTGTAAACCTACGGCAGACCTGGTTTTTTCTTCCAGCCACTTGGACGAAGTCCTAAGAAAAGACCAGGTTTTTTCGGGAAGTGTGCTATGCAGGTTTAGCTTCTTCAGTTGAAAATTCAACTATTTGGTTGAAAATTCGTAAACTTTATTAACAATTATTCTTTTTTGGTAGAAAATTAATTTTTTTGGTTCAAAATTAGTTTTTTTTTTATTGAAAATTATTTTTTCAACTAAAAATGTAACTATATCATATTTGTTTGAATATTAATCTTCTTCAGTTGAAAATTCAACAACATACTTGTTCAAAAATTTATGTATATTGTTGAAACTTTTGTGGTAGAATATTAATCTTCTTAGTGATTAATTCATATTTTTGGTTGAAAATTCAACTATTAGGTTGAAAATTCCATTAAAAGTTAACATATTTTGTTGAAAATTCATGTATTTTGTTAAAAATGATCCTTTTTTGGTAGAAAAAGTATTTTTTTTTATTGAAAATTAATTTTTCTTTGGTTGGAAATTAGTGTTTTTATTGAAAATCAATTTTTTAAATTAAAAATTGAACTTAATTTTCGGTCGAAATTTTCTTGTCATAGACATTCAATCTTTTCGGTAGAAAATTCATTTGATTGGTTGAAAGTTAAATTATTTTCCTGTAAATATATTTTATTTGTTCAAAAATTTATTCCTCCGTCCAAAAATTAAAATATTCTACTTTTTGTTGAAAATTGATCCTTTTCAATTGAAAATTCATCGATTTTGTTGAAAATTGGTCTTTTTCTGTTAGAAAACTAACATTTTTGGTTAAAAATTCCATTAAAAATTAAAATATTTGTTTGAAAATTCGTTTTCATTTTTGTTTGAAATGAATTTTTAAAATAAAAAATGTAGCTGTTTTATTTTTTCTAAAAAGTTTATCTTTTTCAGTTGAAAAATCACTTATTTTGTTGAACACTCGTCTTTTTAAGTCGAAAATTCAATTATTTTTGTAGAAAATGCATATTTTCTATTTGTAAATTCAACTTTTTTTTCAAAAATTCGTCTTTCTAACTTAAAAACCCAATATTTTAGATGAGATTTTTTCTCTTCGTTTATTGAAAAATCTTTCTTGGTTGAAAATGTAATTCTTTTATTGAAAATTTTTACTTTTTGGTTTGATTCAACAGTTTTTTTCTTGGATGAAAATTAATTATTCTTACTGAAAATGTAATAATACAATTTTTAATTAATAAATCCTAATCAACTGAAACTGAAATTTTTAATTATGTGTGTAAAATTGGCAACATTTTTTTTTCTCCAGTTTTTCAAATTACCCAATTGGCCTTGAGGAAAAGCGACAACAATGCTTTCGATATTTTCGTGACACACCTATTTTTTAAAGAAAGATTCATAATATTCTTTGTAGTTTATAATCAATATATAGTGTAAAAAATTGATTAAAATTAAATTTATTTAGAGAAAAAGATCTTCTCCTTTCACTCCGCTGGGATTCGAACACCAGATCAACTGATTTCCGGTCAGGTACTCTAACCATTGAGCTACTAGAGAGATCAGAGAAAGAATCCTTTTTTCTGAAATACGCTTTATTGTGCAAGATGTTATATACAAATCAATTTTTACTAGGAATCTGTATTATCATCGTAGATGGTGACGATCGATCCGAAGAGAAATCCTTTCACACATACTGTGGAAATGGAAATCTAATATCGATCAAAGTTATATCCTCTAATACAGAAAATATTTAACGTCCTCAGACTAGATGGA